>JANAVB010039816.1:7282174-7673631 GCA_029216955.1 Iris pallida | reverse complement strand
AACTTTTAGTTATTTATTGTAACTATTTTTATATATACATATATCAACTAATTCCCAAATATGTATATAGATATTTTCTGTAGCAAAATATTATGGACTAAAGATATGTTTCTATCTAAACTATCTATAGTTTTGCAAAATGGGGATTTGTAGCTGTAGAACATTGGATAGATTTATTTGTGTTTCTAACTAATAAAAATATAGTTTTTTTTATTATAAAAATATATGTAATAAAATAAATTTTGGTGATAAACTTTGGAATTTCCTAAAAGATTTATTCTAGTAATTACCTAAAAACATGTTTTGACTGATAAATATATTTACAAATATTTTCAAGAATTATTTACTTCTAAAGAAAATCGTTATATATATCAATTATCCATAATTTCTTTGATTATTCTCCTGTTCGTGACCAATCCCACTATTCTCATTCCCCGCCAATTCGGACTACCTTAGGTCGACCCTAACTAACTCGACCAGCCTAGACCCGATGGATAGTCCGTGCCACCATCAGATGTCACTTTGTATCGAAGTTGATCTTGTGCCACTTTATTGTACCACACCAGGCAGCTCACCAGGCGTCGCAACAGGCAAGTATACCTTGCTAATTAACTGTCAAATTATTATTTTCTGCATTATTTATTTTGTTTCATATTGTTAGTTTCCTTTGTTATAAACTGTGCGTCCAAGCCACACTTGGGTGCAAGCGACTTTATTAGTCGTTACTTTATTTATGCATGTTGACTTAGTGTTAGCGGACTACCTTCTTGTTGGAGGATATTCTTATATCTCCTTTGGCTGTGACACACACACTACACGGTTTGAGACATATTGATAGGGGTACGACTTATTGACTAACTATCTCTAAAGTCGTGTGATGGTAGATATTCGTAACTGCTATGACTAGGATTGTAGAGACTCAAGCAGTTACAAAACTGGACGAGCCATGGACATGACTTGAAAAGTGTGGGAAATATTGGGAGAGGACAGTCGCTAGTGATTGGACGAGCCATGGACATGACTTGAAAAGTTGTCCTCTAAATTGCACATTAGGCGGTTAGAATCTCCTTTGCATATTTATGTCTAGAATAGTCTTTTATATATTATTTATTATTCTGACAGTTCATATTAGCATGTTCTTCCTGTATCTTGCTACGTCCGTCTGAGGACCTGGTTTTTTCCGGGTGTGTGTTCATATTTTTCGCAGGTATCCTAGCCAAGGCCGTGGTCTTCTCCATTCCTTCGAAGACGATTGCGCTTGGTTCGTCTTTTCATTTTATGGATTGATTCTTGTACATTTCTTTCATTGGAATAGTTGGTAGTGGACTTTGTCTCCGCCCAACGATTGTATCATAAATATTTAAGTTGATTTTATATTATTATTCCTTTCATTGTGGATGAGATTTAGTTTGTCTTGGATTATGCATTTTACAGCTTATGTATTTATACGAGACCTACGTACTTCGTATGAATACAGCTGGCATGTTTACGTACTTGGTCCTACGTATTTTGGGACTGGGGCGTTACACCTTGGCTTGCCCGACCCTAATACTTGGGAACGGCTTGATGATGCTCAGGATTTTGTCTTCCCCGGAGAGACCACTCTGGAAAGTTTCAAGGATGATTTATGCTTTCCTAATGCACATCCTCGAAAACTTAAAGCTAAACATCTCAATAATCACTTCTATGAGCTTCATCGTATCATCTTTTCCTCGGTCTTGCCGAAAGCCGGATCGACCGATGAAGTCACTTACTATGAGATCACTGCTCTCTTCTTTCTGCATTTCTGCATTTCTTTCAACTTTTTTCGTACGATGATGGACTGGATGATTCATGCTCGGCCTAAACCAAAGTCCTTGGTTTACGCCATGTATATTTCCATGATCTTTTGCGCCTTTCATGTCCCCTTAGATCAGTGTCAATCTTTGTCCCCTCCTGCCTATCTAACCAAGTCATGGAGAACTGTTGCTGCTGCGGCCACCTTCGAGTCCGATGCCGCTGAGGAGCCTGACTCTCTTGCACCCTTTGCTGCTCCTGATTCCCCTGCACCCGAGTCCACCGCTAAACATGATTCTATCCAGACTATGCTTCGCGATCACTTCGTTTGGAGGACGAACGCTGGGCTGAAATGGACGACCGCTGGACGTAGATGGCCTATCGCAACTCCATCCATGACATTCAGTATTCCATGGCCTCCCATCCGACGATGCCAATTTCGATGATGCATGATCCGTCCCGCGACGGTTATCGCATTGACGATTCTTGGGTCTGTCGTTATCTTGATCCGACATCAGCATTTGTTGATCCCCGCCGTACCGGTTCCGATGGTACGGGGCCTTCGCATGCTCCATGATGGATATAGCTTTTGTTTCACTGACTGCCGTTGATGCTTAGGACTATTTTCATTTATGTACTTGTTTTGCTTCTACATTTATATTTTTATTAAAACTTGTTAAACTCTATGGCTCTACATTTATATTGCTAGTTTGTTTTTCATTATGTGGATGGTCTATATACTGCTCTTCTATTTTGTTCTTCATTTTGATTTTTGTCAAAAGGGGGAGAACACTTGATATTTGATACATTGTGTTATGAGTTATATATATCGTATACTTGGATGAGAACTTGTCACAGGTAATATCCTTTTACGGGGGAGCATACATGTTCAACTACGGAGGAGCTATAATGTGTCCAGGTATGAATATTGAGACATACAAATATCACGTTTTGTCAATTATCAAAATGGGGGAGATTATTGACCCAAACCGGATCATAGTCAACCTAATCTTGACAATTAATAAAACAATATTTGTCATAGTCCAATTTGACACATCAAGCCCGAAATCGATCAACTCATCACATCAGTTCAAGTCAACAGTTGCCTGAAGAATTGCTACTTTATGTATTCTGGAGTCTGTAATTTTTTATTTTTTAGTATAGGCAAATGTACGTTGGGTCATACTGAGCAATTTTGGGCTAGACTTAACCTTCATAGGTTCACTTAGCCAATAGCCAAAATCAGCCCAACAAGTCATAGCCACAAATGAACTTTCTGTCCAAAGGAGACAGAGTTCAGGCCTGTCACGCCCAGAACCAGAATACTGGAGAGCGGGGGCAGACATAGCCAGCTACGCATATGAAATGGAATCCATCTCACTATACGGTCACGGCTGTCTAGATACATGAGGGTTATCTACAAGCCAACAGTCTCTTAAGGTCATGAACAAGCCTAGTGTCTCAATCACAGCAAGTAAGTAAAAGTTACAAGATGTATGATCATAAATATACAATAATAAGGCGTCCCAAATATTACATATTCAGCTGATCATGAAGCTAGTCGTACAAAATGTCAGGACTAGCAAGAGTTTAGTCATACATGATCAACCCTAGGATCTGTTAATCATGTTACAGCCCGTAGGCAGACAGAAAGTAAAGTGCAATCGAGCTAAACAGGTGCTCGTCGGCTAAACGCCTCAAAAGAATATTTTTACAATAGAGTGGGAGAGACAAAAATAATCCACTCGTTGCCAGGGTTCCGTCTAGTGGCCACCATCTGGCTGGAAGGTCGGTAGATCCTCTGGAGCCGCTCCGAAATCTGGCCACACAAAACCAGCTGGGTCAGACCCCAGAAAGAGCAAGTACCACAAAGGGGCTTCACTTAAGAACTAAAACCAGCAATCAGCACGAGATAAATAAAAGTAAGAACTGGAAATAAAAAAATACACCAGGATGATATACGACGGATAACCATGGAACTATTCAGATAACCAGGTTACAACCCGTAAACCAAACAAGGACCGGGGTTGTAACCCTTCGTCTGAACAGAACTTGGAATTCTCACCATTTATCGATAAAATAAATACAAGCATTCTGGTCATTCAATAATCTGGAACAGGATCAGGGCAAGACTAGACTGGTTAGACTCCATCCAATCACTTTACGGCCAAGCAAGAATTACGGCTTGATACTTTAACTAGCTAGGGTTGTCACAAGCCTAATCACTAACAAAATGCAGTGAGATTGTTCCACAGCCAGCAAGCCCTGCAGACCATCTAGGTTACCCAGGTCGAAAGATTAGGGTTGAATTCAGGTGGGTACATTGTCCAGGAAATGCATGTACCCTTAAGTAGCTTAAAGGGTGCAACACATGACAGTGTGCTGGAAATGTGCCCTACTCGACGGCAGGCTACAGATCCCAGGCGCGCCCAGGTAACGGGATTACCTGTAGCTGGAAAATCTCGTCATGACTAATGTATTAATCTAGTTATTAGCCTTAGTCCATTTTAGTAGGTACTCCTGACCGTGGTACTCAGGAGTCCCTGTCCTAGACATGATGCAAGACAGGACTGGTTTATTTATACAAACACAATCGCCCACGGTGTCCAGATTAATTATACAGGTCATGTCATGTCAAGTAGCCGTCACAACAGCTTATCAAGATATAACATGTCAGGTTATCAGGTCAAGTGTACTAGTCAGGAGTGCGCCACGACGGGCCACTATCAGGTCAGGTCAGGTTACTCATGTCAGGAGTGTACCACTGGGTCACTATCGTGTCATGCTTAATTATCAATTCCAAACATAAGTAAATTCGTGATTATCAAGTTCATGACAAAAGACGTAAGGATATAAAATGGGCGTAAAATATCTAATAAAATATCAATATACAGGGCTATAGAAGAGCCAAGCCTAAGGAAAATAAAACCAAATCTGATACGCTGACATAAGGCCAAGTCAGCCAAAGGCCATACGCTCAGGTCAAGCTACGCTCAGGCCAGCGTACGCTCGAGCTAGCATACCAAAGGGTCCATACACTTCCAATGGGAAGCGTACGCAAGGGTCAGCGTATACCAGGGCACGCTCAAGCTACAGGTCAGCGTACGCTCAAGCTAGCGTACGCTCAAGACTGCGTACGCTTGAGCTAGCGTACGAAAGGGTCTAGGGCACGCTCACGCAAGCGTACGCAAAAGACACGCTGCCAACAGGCAGCGTATCAAGGCTAGCGTACGCTCGCTAAAGAGCAGCGTACCCAAGTCAGCGTACGCTCGCTAAAGAGCAGCGTACCCAAGTCAGCGTACGCTCGCTAAAGAGCAGCGTACCCAAGTCAGCGTACGCTCGCTAAAGAGCAGCGTACCCAAGTCAGCGGCGTAAGCTAAAAAGCTAGCTCACTGCTCACTGTCTTCTCCAAATGGCAAGAACAGCAAGAACTCTAAAGTTGAATCTAAGCTTCAATTGTCCATATCTTGGTCAAAACAAGTCCGAATCCAACTTTCCAAAGGTTAAAATTGGGTAGAATGAAATTCTCTACAACATGGAACCATCAAAACTTGAAAACAAGCAAGTTTGATAGATCAAAACACCAAAAATCCAAAAATAGCAAGACTCTAGATCTACAAGAATTAAAGCCTCAAAATGGAAATGACAAGTTCTAATGTGGTTTAGAATCATGAGGAGAAGCTAATGAAACCATCAAAAGGAGTTCTCTATGGAAGCAAGTTGCATTGCCTATGGTGTTCTTGGTTGTGGGGGAGGAATGGTGGGGAAAGGAGAAGTAAATGAGAATTATGGAGGAGAGAGAAGGTTGGTGGGGATAATAAAGAGGGGGGTTGTGGTGGAAATGAAGGAGAAGCATAGGCCAAGGTGTTCCACCCTTGGCCCATGATGAACCAAGCATTGGGCCGGCCGAACCAAGCCAACCCAAACCGAGAGTAAACCAAGCCAAGCCAAGAAGAAAACTAAACAAGGAATCAGGCAATACAGAATAAAATACGTATACGTATCCCAAAATACGTAATACGAACACAGGCATTACAACTCTACCTACCTTAAAAGAATTCCGTCCTCGGAATTTAATCAAGAGGCTAGAGGAGCAATGACAAGCTACATTAATCACATGCAAGCTATAACTAGGCATACAATCACTCATTCAAGCAAGGAATCAAAGGCATGGGGTATAAGAAAGACTTTATACCTCACGAGTCAAACAAGTCGGGATACCACGATCGGATATCTTCCTCACGCTCCCACGTTGACTCCCCCAAAGAGTGATGACCCCAAGCAACTCGGACTAACTTGATAGTCTTGTTCTTGAGGATCTTCTCTCTCCGGTCCAATATAGACACGGGCCTCTCCTCATACGAAAGGTTGGTACCAACAACCAATTCCGAATGATCGAGGATGTGGCTCGGGTCCGGGATATATCGTCGTAATTAGGATACATGGAACACGTCATGCACCTCGCTTAGCGACGGTGGAAGAGCTAGACGATAGGATACATCTCCTACTCGCTCCAGAATATCAAACGGTCCTATATACCTAGGACTAAGCTTGCCTCGTACGCCGAAACGTATGACGCCACGGTTAGGTGAAATCCTCAGGAATACATGATCGCCGACCGAAAACTCGAGAGGGCGCCGATGAGAATCGGCCCAATGGCGCTGGCGATCTTGGGCAACTCGAAGATGATCTCTGACTCGCCTGACCACTTCAACTGTCTGAGCGATCATTTCTGGACCAAGCATCTGTCTCTCTCCAACATCATCCCAGGCTAGCGGGGATCTGCACTTCCTGCCATACAATGCCTCGAACGGTGCCATCTGGATACTGGCCTGGAAACTGTTATTGTACGAGAATTCCACCAGGTGCAAGTAATCTTCCCATGAACCACCGAAGTCAAGTGTGCAAGACCGTAACATGTCTTCAAGAGTCTGGATCGTGCGCTCCGACTGGCCATCTGTCTGCGGGTGATATGCTGAAATGAACTGGAGATGAGTCCCCAAACTCTCTTGCAAGCTACGCCAAAAGTGCGACGTAAATCTTGAATCTCGGTCCGAGGTGATACTGACTGGCACACCGTGCAATCTGACAATCTGCCTGAGGTACATCTCTGCTAACTGAGCCGTCGACTGACCAACTCTGAATGGAAGAAAGTGAGCCACTTTCGTGAGCCGATCAACTATAACCCAGATAGCATCTCTACCAGCTGGGGACCTAGGTAGTCCAGTCACAAAATCTATGGTCACATGCTCCCACTTCCATTCTGGAATCGGTAAGGGCTGAAGAAGTCCAGCCGATCTCTGATGTTCGGCTTTAACTTGTTGGCAAACCAACACCGAGAGACAAACCGAGCTATCTCCCGCTTCATGCCATTCCACCAGAAATGCTACCGGATATCACGGTACATCTTCGTACTGCCGGGATGGATGGAATACTGCGAACTGTGAGCTTCTGACATGATCTCCTGCCGGATATCTCCGCTGGCTACACAAAGACGCTTACCATGTCGAAGTATACCATCCTCATGAATGCATAACTCTGGTCTTCGTCCTGTCTCACACTCTGCTCTGAGTCGCTGAAGCTTGGAATCTGCCGACTGCGCCATCCGGATCCTCTCGACTATAGTAGACTGAACTTGTATACTGGCCATCAAGGCCACACTGGAAGGGAGAACAACTTCAATACCCATCTTCTGAAGATCTGCTAACAGCTCTGGTTGCGCTGTTAGAAAATAAGCTCCGACTCTCCTGCTCAATGCATCCGCAATAATATTAGCCTTCCCAGGATGATACTGCAGGTTGACATCATAATCCACAAGAAGCTCCAGCCACCTTCTCTGACGCATGTTAAGATCCTTCTGGGTGAAAACATACTTCAGGCTCTTGTAATCGGTGAAAATCTCTACCCTATCTTCATACAAATAGTGCCTCCATAACTTAAGTGCAAACACTACTGCTGCCAGCTCCAAGTCATGGGTTGGGTAATTCCTCTCATGATCACGAAGTTGTCGTGATACATAAGCTATCACCTTCCCATGTTGCATCAGAACACATCCTAGGCCTCTGTCCGAAGCATCACAATATACTGAGAATCCTCCAGTTCCATCTGAAAGCGTGAGAATAGGAGCTGTTATCAGGCCTCGCTTCAACTGCTCAAAAGAACTCTGACACTCTGCTGTCCAAGCAAACTGCGTATCCTTGCGGGTCAACTGGGTCAATGGCGCTGAAATTTGAGCAAAATCTGAAATAAACCGCCGGTAGTAGTCGGCCAATCCAAGAAAACTACGAACCTCTGCAACTATGCTGGGCACTGGCCATGACTCAATAGCCACAATCTTCTGGGGATCCACTTCTACTCCTCCTCGAGTGATGATATGACCCAAGTACGAAATGCGATCGAGCCAGAACTCGTATTTACTGAACTTGGCATATAACTGGTGCTCTCTGAGGATCTGAAGAACTATATGGAGATGCTGCTCATGCTCCACCTCACTCTTGCTGTAGACCAGGATGTCATCCAAGAACACGATCACAAACTGATCCAAGTAAGGCATGAAGATGCGATTCATGAGGTCCATGAATACTGCCGGCGCATTGGTTGCTCCAAAAGGCATAACAAGGAACTCCCAATGCCCATATCTCGATCTAAAAGCTGTCTTGGGGATGTCCTGCGCTCTGACTCTGATCTGGTGATAACCTGAGCGCAAATCAATCTTCGAGAATACTGAAGCCCCCTTGAGTTGATCAAACAAGTCATCTATCCTCAGAAGAGGGTATCTGTTCTTGATTGTCACTGAGTTTAAGGTACGATAATTAATACATAACCTAGACGTACCATCCTTCTTTTTCACAAGAAGCATCGGGGCTCCCCAAGGCGATCCACTTGCACGAATGAATCCCTTGGTTCTGAGTTCTTCAATCATCTTGTACAATATCTCCAACTCTGACGGCGTCATCCTGTAGACTCTCTCTGACACTGGGGCTGTCCCGGGAATCAAGTCTATAGTGAACTCGATCTCCCGCTCCGGAGGCATACCTGGAAGTTCTTCTGGGAAAACATCTGGAAACTCCTCGACTATCCTGGGCAACTGAACTGCTGCTACTGCCATTCGCAATACTGGAGGAGATGACTCAACTTCGCCTCGAGAGAAAGAAAACTCCGGCTCGCCTGGAATGCTAAAAACAACCCTGCCAAGGTGGCAGTCTATCCTAGCATACTGGTTCCTCAACCAATCCATCCCTAGGACCACATCATAATTGGCCATCGGGAACTCTATCAACCTAGCGGGGAATTCTCTACCGCTAACTACGATCCGACACGAGAAAAACACTCTATCTACTCCCACAAGTCCGTTACCAGTAAGTATATTAAGCCTTACTGATAATGACTCGGGCTCCAATCCTATCCGTATCGCGAATCGTGCAGACATAAATGAATGCGATGCACCAGAATCAAATAAAGCTGAAGCTGGAAAGGAGTTGACGAGAATAGTACCTGCCACTACCTTCCCTGGTGCCAATCCTTCCTCCACGGTCATCACCATAGCCTGACCGTGCCCTCGGGGTGCTGGTCCCCTCTGCTGAATTCCTCGCTGCCTATTCTGACTCAAGACCTGGGCTTGAACATACTGCTGGGGGTTCTGCTGCTGGAACACTTGGGTCTGAGGCGGCAAGGGCCTCGGCAATGGATACTGCTGCTGCTGGACCGGTGCGGGTCCTCTCACCGAAGAACTAGAAAGGTTGGACGATGATGAACCACCCCTATTCGGGCAGGATCCAACCCTATGGTCTGGTGCTCCACAAGCCAGACACAATCCCTGTGCCCTGCGACAATCTGCCACCACATGGCCTGGCTTCCCACAATGAGAACATCCCACTACAGAAGATTGCTTCTGCTTCTGCTGCTGAGGGCATCGGAGTGGAATGCTGAACCGACGTTACTGAGGCCGCTCGCCTCGGAGCTCCAATAGTCAAGGCCCTGGCTGCCGGGGCTGGTGCTGAAGACTGATTCATCTGGCCGTGAGATCTCTTCCAACCTCCGGCTCTATCCACAATCCTCTGGGAGGTATACTCATGCCTCCTAGCTGCTCTCAAGACTGCATCAAAAGTCTGATGCTCAAACTGCTCAACTGCTAACAAGATCTCCAGGTGAAGTCCCTGCTGGAACCGCTGGGCTCTATCATACTCGGTTGCCACCAAGGTGGGAGCAAACCGACTGAGTCTGGAAAACTCGGCCGCATATCCGTCGACCGTCCTGCCTCCTTGCTTCAAGTTGGTGAACCGGGTCTGTAGATCATACCGAGCTACAGTATCAAAATACTTGGTCTGGAATCTCTCTCTAAATATTGTCCAAGCAATGGGTGCTGCTAATCCAACGGCCTGTGCTGTCCACCAGCTGCGGGCAAGATCTAATAGCTGCAAGCGCACCACGGCTACCTTCTCATTCTCTGGAGTCTTGGCTGCTTCTAGAACCACCTCTGTGTCCTGAAACCATGTATCTGCTGCGATAGCATCTTCACTACCGTCAAAAAAGGGAGGGTTCAAGCGCTTGAAGCTGTTGGCCGCGCTGTTACCCTGATGACCACCCCGGGTCAAAGCATCCGTCACTGTCTGGTGCAAGGCATCTCCACGCCGGTCTTGGGAAGCTATCAAGGTCCTGACGAGTCCTACTAAAGTGCCGTCATCATGTTCTACAGGTTGAACTGGCTGGACTGGTGGCTCTCCGCCAGAAGACACGACTCTGGAGGCTACTCCGGAATGCTGGGCTTGATCTCCAGGTTGCTGCTGGTCCGTGGGAGGTGCTCCGCCTTGCTGGTCGGTAGGACCACGAACAGCTGCTGAAGAAGACGACATAGGGAACAATAAGAAAGGACCAGGACAGATCAACGATACAAGCATATGATCAGGACAAGAATCCAGGGATTCAGAAGATATGAGCAGAGATCAAGGACGAATACTGATTGAGACATCTATTCGGTAAACCCTCACATATCTTGATTTACAAGACCTGCATGGGCCACCACTTAAACCATGTCACGCCCCAGAACCAGAATACTGGAGAGCGGGGGCAGACATAGCCAGCTACGCATATGAAATGGAATCCATCTCACTATACGGTCACGGCTGTCTAGATACATGAGGGTTTATCTACAAGCCAACAGTCTCTTAAGGTCATGAACAAGCCTAGTGTCTCAATCACAAGCAAGTAAGTAAAAGTTACAAGATGTATGATCATTAAATATACAATAATAAGGCGTCCCAAATATTACATATTCTGATCATGAAGCTAGTCGTACAAAATGTCAGGACTAGCAAGAGTTTAGTCATACATGATCAACCCTAGGATCTGTTAATCATGTTACAGCCCGTAGGCAGACAGAAAGTAAAGTGCAATCGAGCTAAACAGGTGCTCGTCGGCTAAACGCCTCAAAAGAATATTTTTACAATAGAGTGGGAGAGACAAAAATAACCCACTCATTGCCAGGGTTCCGTCTAGTGGCCACCATCTGGCTGGAAGGTCGGTAGATCCTCTGGAGCCGCTCCGAAATCTGGCCACACAAAACCAGCTGGATCAGACCCCAGAAAGAGCAAGTACCACAAAGAGGCTTCACTTAAGAACTAAAACCAGCAATCAGCACGAGATATAAATAAAAGTAAGAACTGAAAATAAAGAAAATACACCAGGATGATAACACGAGATAACCATGGAACTATTCAGATAACCAGGTTACAACCCATAAACCAAACAAGGACCGGGGTTGTAACCCTTCGTCTGAACAGAACTTGGAATTCTCACCATTTATCGGTAAAATAAATACAAGCATTCTGGTCATTCAATAATCTGGAACAGGATCAGGGCAAGACTAGACTGGTTAGACTCCATCCAATCACTTTACGGCCAAACAAGAATTACGGCTTGATACTTTAACTAGCTAGGGTTGTCACAAGCCTAATCACTAACAAAATGCAGTGAGATTGTTCCACAGCCACAAGCCCTGCAGACCATCCAGGTTACCCAGGTCGAAAGATTAGGGTTGAATTCAGGTGGGTACATCGTCCAGGAAATGCATGTACCCTTAAGTAGCTTAAAGGGTGCAACACATGACAGTGTGCTGGAAATGTGCCCTACTCGACGGCAGGCTACAGATCCCAGGTGCGCCCAGGTAACGGGATTGCCTGTAGCTGGAAAATCTCGTCATGACTAATGTATTAATCTAGTTATTAGCCTTAGTCCATTTTAGTAGGTACTCCTGACCGTGGTACTCAAGAGTCCCTGTCCTAGACATAATGCAAGACAGGACTGGTTTATTTATACAAACACAATCGCCCACGGTGTCCAGATTAATTATACAGGTCATGTCATGTCAAGTAGTCGTCGCAACAGCTTATCAAGATATAACATGTCAGGTTATCAGGTCAAGTGTACTAGTCAGGAGTGCGCCACGACAGGCCACTATCAGGTCAGGTCAGGTTACTCATGTCAGGAGTGCACCACTACGGGTCACTATCGTGTCATGCTTAATTATCAATTCCAAACATAAGTAAATTCGTGATTATCAAGTTCATGACAAAAGACGTAAGGATATAAAATGGGCGTAAAATATCTAATAAAATATCAATATACAGGGCTATAGAAGAGCCAAGCCTAAGGAAAATAAAACCAAATCTGACACGCTGACATAAGGCCAAGTCAGCCAAAGGCCATACGCTCAGGTCAAGCTACGCTCAGGCCAGCGTACGCTCGAGCTAGCATACCAAAGGGTCCATACACTTCCAATGGGAAGCGTACGCAAGGGTCAGCGTATACCAGGGCACGCTCAAGCTACAGGTCAGCGTACGCTCAAGCTAGCGTACGCTCAAGACTGCGTACGCTTGAGCTAGCGTACGAAAGGGTCTAGGGCACGCTCACGCAAGCGTACGCAAAAGACACGCTGCCAACAGGCAGCGTATTAAGGCTAGCGTACGCTCGCTAAAGAGCAGCACCCAGTCAGCGTACGCTCGCTAAAGAGCAGCATACCCAAGTCAGCGTACGCTCGCTAAAGAGCAGCGTACCCAAGTCAGCGTACGCTCGCTAAAGAGCAGCGTACCCAAGTCAGCGTACGCTCGCTAAAGAGCAGCGTACCCAAGTCAGCGTACGCTCGCTAAAGAGCAGCGTACCCAAGTCAGCGGCGTAAGTTAAAAAGCTAGCTCACTGCTCACTGTCTTCTCCAAATGGCAAGAACAGCAAGAACTCTAAAGTTGAATCTAAGCTTCAATTGTCCATATCTTGGTCAAAACAAGTCCGAATCCAACTTTCCAAAGGTCAAAATTGGGTAGAATGAAATTCTCTACAACATGGAACCATCAAAACTTGAAAACAAGCAAGTTTGATAGATCAAAACACCAAAAATCCGAAAATAGCAAGACTCTAGATCTACAAGAATTAAAGCCTCAAAATGGAAAATGACAAGTTCTAATGTGGTTTAGAATCATGAGGAGAAGCTAATAAAACCATCAAAAGGAGTTCTCTTATGGAAGCAAGTTGCACTTGCCTATGGTGTTCTTGGTTGGTGGAGAAGAGTAATGGTGGGGGAAGGAAAGTAAATGAGAATTATGGAGAGAGAGAAGGTTGGTGGATAATAAAGAGGGTTGTGGTGGAAATAAAGGAGAAGCATAGGCTAAGGTGTTCCACCCTTGGCCCATGATGAACCAAGCATTGGGTCGGCCGAACCAAGCCAACCCAAACCGAGAGTAAACCAAGCCAAGCCAAGAAGAAAACTAAACAAGGAATCAGGCAATACAGAATAAAATACGTATACGTATCCCAAAATACGTAATACGAACACAGGCATTACAAGGCCGAACTCTGCCTCCACACAGAGTTTGGGCTGAACTCTGTCCCCCAAATTACAGGGAGCTAATTTTTAGGGCTTAATCACTGCTAGTTGTCCAACGGCCAAAAATTTGAATTCTTGACACAAAATTCTGGCCGAATTCTGCCTACCTAGAATCCTATAAATAGGTCTTGAATTCTCCCATTTCAAATTATTCAATCTTCTTCTCTTACATAGCCTACATATTAAAGAGCTTTACCTTCCCATCTAACTTAGCTTTCAAACTTCCCAACCGTCCAAGTTGCTCAGTACGATTCAGCTAGAAGTTTGAAGTACAAGAAGTTGTAAGTCACTTGGAAAAGTCTAAGTTTTGCCACAGCGATCATTGAAAGAAGTTTGGTGTGCTCTTCTGAGTAAAGGCACGTAATTGTAACTCTATTTCAAAAATAGTGGATTTCAATCCTGAGCTAGAGTTCTCAAGCGTGGACTAGTCTTCCATGAGAGAAACTAGGTTAAAAATCTTGCTGTGTTTGCGTTTGCTCTTTGACTGTTTTATTTTTGTATTTATACTCTGATTATTTTATTGGTGAAAAGAGTTTAAGTTTTTAATTGATCATTTTCGTTATAAACTCTATTCATCCCCCTCTAGAGTTGCCTACCTGTACTTCACGCATAGCCTATCCCTCAATCGAAGCATACCGGTTTCGTCTTCCACAAAGTCGGTCATCCTAGCCGTCGAGATTAGCTCTCGCATTTTCTTCAGGTACGGGTCGTCCTTCTGAACGGTCTTGATCGTTTCTTGCAAGCTCGGCTCTAACTGCAACTTTGCCAACTGCACATTCCTGAATCGGACTCGGAGTTCGATGCCCATCTCTTCTAGGTCGCGTAGCAGTCTGCGGTCTATGGATAGCGATACAATATACTTGACTCAGAGTGTTCGCCACAACATTTCCTTTTTCCGACGTATAGTCGATAGTCAAGTCGTAATCCTTGATCAGTTCAAGCCAACGCCTTTACCGCAAGTTCAGTTCCTTCTGCTTGAATATATACTTAAGGCTCTTGTGATTGGTATAGATCGTGTACGCCATGCCATAAAGATAGTGATGCCACAATTTTAACGCGAACACAATTCAAGCTAACTCCAGGTTATGAGTAGGGTAGTTCTTTTCGTACGGCTTTAGCTGCAGAAAGCAAAAGATATCACCGTGTTCCGCTGCATTAGCACGCACCCCAAGCCCTTATCGGATGCATCGCTGAATATCTGGAAACCCTTAGTCCCTTCTGAAAGTGCAAGTATCGGGGCCGAGACGAGCCGCTGCTTTAACTCTTCGAATGAAGCTTCACAATCGTCTGACCATTCAAATGCGACTCCTTTCTGGGTGAGGCGAGTCAGAGGCGATGCGATCTTCGCGAAGTCTTTCACGAAGCGTCGGTAGTTCTTCGCTAAGCCAAGGAAACTTCAAATCTCACCGACGGAAGTTGGTCATTTCCAATCGGCAATGACTTCAACTTTTTTTGGATCGACTGCAATGCCTTCAGCTGAAATGATGTATCCGAGGAATGCGACGCTGCTCATCCAGAATTCATATTTGCTTCGCATATAACTGATTCTCTCGAAGGGTCTGAAGCACAGTCCGTAGATGCTCAGTGTGATGTTGCCTATTCTTCGAATAGATGAGTATATCGTCGATAAAGACTACTACGAACTTGTCGAGGAATGGTTGGAACACCCGATTCATCAAATCCATGAAAGCAGTAAGGGCGTTCGTTAGGCCGAACGGTATTACCAAGAATTTGTAATGGCTGTATCGAGTACGAAAGGCAGACTTCGGTACATCGTCCGGCTTGATCTTGAGTTGATGGTAACCCGAGCGTAGATCAATTTTAGAGAACACCATAGCTCCTTGCAGCTGATCGAACAGACCGTCTATGCGGGACAGGGGATTTGTTTCGGACAGTGGCTTTATTCAGCTCGCGGTAATCGAGACAAAGATGCAATGAGCCATTATTTTTCTTGACAAACAGCACAGGCGCTCCCCAAGACGAGACACTAGGTCGAATGAATCCCTTATCGAGCAACTCTTGCAACTGTACTTTGAGTTCTTTAAGCTCTACAGGGGCTATTCTGTACGGGGCTTTAGAGATCGATCGGGTATCGGAGAATGTATCGATAGTGAACTCAATCTCTCGATCGGGCGACATATCGGACAGTTCGTCCGGGAACGCATCTGGAAATTCTGCCACAACGTCGGTTTGATCTGCGTTTGCACCATCCTGTCGCATGTCTCAAACGGACACTAGATAGCCTTCGCACCCGGAATGCAGCATCCGTCGAGCAGATATTACAGAGATCACCATGCAGGTCGGTGATACCTTACCACGAGTAGCAGAATTCAGGCACTCCAGGTATACGGAATGTGACCCTCTTTTCAGCACAGTCTATGGTTGCGCACGGACCAAGCCAATCCATTCCCAGAATGATGTCATAGTCCTTAATATCTAGAACTATTGCATCCAGACTGATCTTTTGACCACCTATACAGATGATTCCGTCTCTGCAAACTAAATTTGCAAGTAGTGGCATGCCCGACGATACGTTAACAGTAAGATCGAAGCCCAGCGGTGTCAGAGGAAATTTGTGCTCGGCGGTAAAGTTCGCCGATATAAAACTATGCATGGCACCTTAATCAAACAATAACGAACAGGTTTATTATTGAATTGCAGTATATCTGTCACGACTATGTCAGATGCGAATGCTTTTTCTTGAGTCATGACGTAGACGCAGTCCTAGGCATTGGGGCGACGGTCTTGACCATTTTGTTGTACGGTTGGTGGAGCCCGAGGTGCTTGGCCTCGGTTCTGATGATATTGTTGGAGGCGCTGGTTTGGCTTCTCCGGACAGTTGTGTGCGATGTGGTCCATTCGGCCGCACCCGAAGCATGCTATGTTCTTCAATCAGCACTCGTTGGCCATGTGCCCCTCTTTATGGCAGAAATTGTAGACTATTAGATCCTTCGTCTGGTTGCCACCTCTGTTGTCGCGACTTTGACACTTGTGTGCGTTGTTGTCTCCCGTATTACTATGGCGTTTGTTATTAAAGTGAACAGCGCTAGTAGTAGCAGAAGGATACTCGGACTCCAGACGGAGGGCATGGTTGAGTGCCTCGCCCATAGTTTTGTATTCAGGTACCGAAACGTGAGCACGAATAGAGTAACGCAGGCCCACTTCGAATCGTCGAGCTCGACTTACAGTCGTAGGTAGATATGCTCCAACAAATTTGGCCAGTTTGTTGAATTTGATCGCATATTGTCGTACAGTCATATTCCTTTGCCTCAACTGCATAAATTTATTTTGTTTTTTCTGTCGCATGGCTGCGGAAAGATATTCAGTCTCGAATGTATTTCGGAATGTGGCCCATGAGATCGCCATCGTCCCATCTTTACGTTAAATTACCCGCTTCTGTACGGCCCACCAATCGTGTGCGTTCATTCGAAGTAGAAGTTGAGCACACACGACATTCTTCGAGTCTTCGACACCCAGAAGCTCGAACTTGTCTTCCAGCTCCTCCAACCAGTCGATCGCCACGGAGGGATCTTCTGTGCCGTTGAAGGAAGTGCGACAGCTTTTTGTAAATTTTGACACGTCAAAGTTAGAACTTCTCGGTGCCGCAGGTGAGAGCACGGACGCCACCGGTTCAGCTTCGTTGGATGGAACCGCAAGCTCGGTCACGGGAGGCGTCATCGTTGAATTGTTGTTGGCCATAACCGATTGTATAATTTATTGGAGTGTATTCAGCTGCTGCTGCTGTAGCTTGAATTTAGCTTCGAATCGATTCTCGAATTGGGTCTGACAAGCCTCTGCCTGCTGGCGATGGAGCTCATTTTGATATTACTGTATTTCGAGCATCTGTAGCATCCATTGCATCGGGTCGCCGGAAGGTCCGGCTACGGTAGGCGTCATCTCCGTCGGGTTGACGGAATCCTCGGGTAGGAAAGTACTCGAGCCGCTGGAAGCGCTCGTCTCGTCTTCTACCCAAGCTCCCGCAACTGCAGGAAAAAGAAAGGCAACTCTCATTAGTTTCAGAAATTGTCCTGGGTTCAGCGTATGGAACAACTCATCTCATCGACACGAGGTCAACGGTTTAAAATTAGGAACTCGACACTGGAGGCCAAGAACGTAAAGTCGTACTCTGATACCATTATGTCACGCCCCGATTCCGTCGAATCGATAGTCGTCCCCCGGGCATGATGCCGTGCGAACCTAATTTGCGATCACACAAGGCATAGTCATAAGGTAATCCGAGATACGAGATCTAAGAGAATAAGCAGACAAATTGAATCACATATTAAATAAAGGAAACTTTGATCTTTATTGATGATGAACATCTTTTACAGACTCCAGTACAAGACTCATGCCGTACATGCTACAACATGACTCGATTACAAAAGAGTGTCGATGAGATAACTGTTCCATACATTGCACGCATCCTTCAATTTATAACAGAGTATCCCAGTGACCTGGAATGGAGGGATTCTGAGCCATCTTTTCTTGGATAGTTGACTCCTCACACTTGGAGTTGCGGGGAAAGTCTTCGACGTACGGCCGAAGCTTTAAAAATTACGAACGTCGTCGATCTAGTTGGCGCATCCTTCCTGATTTATAGGACCTATAAGAGCGAGGATCAGTACGATCACATGTACTGACGAATGGCTAATTAAAATCCAAGCTCTGCATTTGATTCAAGCAGTTTTATAAACATGTTAGCTAGCTATTTATGTAATCTTTCTAACCATCCTGATCAATTAGCATGTCAACATGTTTCGAGGCAAGCATATGAATTTGTAAACATTAAGCAGCTATCATATTCATCCCATGTCACGTGCATTAGTTAAGCAGTGAAAGGGTGTGAAGGCCACTGGCAATGTCAAACCATCACGGACTATAGCTGGGTTAGACGGCGACCCTTTCGCGGCAGGTAGCGAGCCCTGTGCGAAAGTTCCCGAATAACCCACGCCGATGTAAGGCTGGCGCTTGCTATACTCGTTCCTCCCGGGTCGAATCGGTCCCTTGGCATAGGCAACCGTTCGAAAAAACTACACCTTGTCGACAAGTTGTCCAATAACCATTTTGCAGAGTCTTAAAATATGCTATTTCTTTTCTAGAACCTTATTATTTCTCTTTTATGTGCAAAACTTAGCCTTTATTTTGAACTTAGTCGATTTACTCACTTAGCCATATCGTTGCGATAAACGTTAATCGATTCATTCATTATTTTGCATAGGCTAAGTAGAATTACATAAGGAAGCATGTTTTCCATTTTCAATACCGACAGTTTGATAGCAAGTATTTCGTGAAGAATCGTGCCATGATTTTTTTTGATTCTACACTATTATGACAAGCATTCATTTACTTCACATATTGATTTTGAAGTAGAGGGACGAGGCGAAGGAGGTCAGCCACTCGCCTTAAACTTGCTTCAAGCGAGCGATCGGTTGGCTGTGCTGACGTCGCTTACGCGATCACCTGCAATCGCATAAGCAACTGATTAGGAAACTGTGTAATTTAAAGAATTTCGATATAAATGCGAAGCTCGAAAATGCAAGTCATGAAACCCATCGAAAACATTCATGAAAAATGCATTCATGAAAACCAAAGCCAAAGCCAAATCAAGTGCGGCATGAAAACCAGAGCAACGGGAGGACTCTCCCGACTCAGCCGTAGAGCCAATCCTTGAGGCGCAACCCGCTGAATATGGGTCTTGGTTCCGAAGAAGCCATTCCGTAACGTGGAATGGATCTTAATTCAACCGTTCCCGTTCGATCGACTCGGCCGATCCCGACCTATCGGTCCCGACCGAATCGATAGCGACAGTGTTCCTTTCTCGCGCACTCCGTGGACGAAAACGGAGCACGATGTAGGGACGGGACACTACACGATGACGGCGACGATGATGATGATGACGATATAGTGGCTCGGAGATACATATAGTTCATCCTAGGGGCCGTCTGAACCTCGATACATGTCAAATATCTAAACAATCTTGTGAACTTAGACATTGTGCATTAAATATCCTTTGGAAGCGGTATACTAACATATCTCTACCGTGAACTGGTGTATAATAGTCTACGAGCATGAGCAAATATGATATCTATAACATTTATCAAGACATTCTCGGTCGATCACAAAATATAGACGACACTTTGTGTCCAATGTAAAGTGACTTCAATTTGCTCAACGACCACGTACAAGCCTCCACTGTTTCATTCTTCAAGAAAGAAAAAGCAACCGAATTTTTTTTACCCATAGACTTGAAGCCAACAATGTGGAAAAGAGGCATCTTGAATTTATTAATCATGTACGCCAAATGTGTACAATCAGGATGGGCCCAAAACATAGAACTGACTTCATTAGTATGTGGATGTCTTCTATGGTACTCTACATAGTAATTATCGGCAAGTGACTTCAACACTTGTTGCATCGCTATTCTTCCTTTCGGAGAGCATGTTCTTGATCTTGATAATGTATTGTAGATTGTCCTCATAGTAGACTTATTCTCATCATTCTTCTGACGCACCATAGAATAAATTTGTTTAGAGCCAACTCCGGAAGCGGACAATTCTGTAACGAACGTCTTCTCGTCGTCATTCAATTTTTCGGCATACGAATGACCAGTAAGTGTCTCCGCCATAGTATGATTGTGCATTCTATTCCTGACTTCAACTATCCACTTTCTATCATTTTTGCGTACAAGCACTAACTTCGTTTCCTTGTTCCTACCGCTTCTCCGGGACTTTTCTTTGGGAAAGTTTATCTTTTTTACGATGAACCCTAAATACACCACCTCTTTCACATCAAAGATCTACAGTTTTACGACCCGGTCGGGATCGTAATGATCTTGAAATGACAATGACTATGTTTGATTGGCTTTCAACTTTTTTGCACTATTCTAATGCTTCGTCATTTGAGATTCAAAGGCAATATCCGTCGAGAATAAATTGCTCAAATCAATAAAAATAGAAGATGGTATGCCCTACAATAAATTTTCAAAATAAATTATCAAAATCAATGACAAGACCAAAGATAATACAGGCCTGCCATAAATTCTGACAATCATTTTAACACAATGGACTGCCAAAATTGTGGCAATCCTGAAGTAGACCTGTTATACATCAGGATTGCCACATTTTCTAGCAGTCCTCAATACTTCTAGGACTGCTAGAAATCGTGGCAGTCCTGGTGTACAATAGGTATACTTCAGGACTGTCACAATTTCTGACAGTCCTAGAAGTACTTAGGACTGCCAGAAAATGTGACAATCCTAATGTCGACTTGGTATTTGGTAGGTCATGGAATTACCGAGAGTTCTTCGGAGGAAATGTCGTGTTCTTCGGAAGACAGGACTGATCGATTAATAGATTTGATGTTCCAATTTCTTCCATAATTCCTACATTGTGAAAGAAATTCAATTATTTAGGGAGAATTGTAAATATGGATGTCTCATGTCTTTTGTCTTCCATAACTTATGTAACTCATGGCCCTTAATTTCATAACTTATGTAACTTATGGCCTTTGATATTCCATTTTAGGCCTATACAAAGATCATTCTAGTTGAGTGTTATGGACATGAAGAAAGACTATTTTTTTATATTTTCTATCTTGTTCTCCTCTAAACTATAACAAGAACCAATTATGTAACAAAGTTTGTCATTTAGTTGTCGAAAGCGTACCGAATATTTGTTGAAGAATATTCTAAGATTTGGAGACAAGAAGAATATGTTAGGGATCGGAGAAAGTGGTATTGAGAAAAGTTGGGGACCACAAGTGGGGACAAGAAGACTATTCCTAGGGTTTGAAGAAAGGTTGGAGAGACTTGGGGTTGAGGAAGAAGACAAGAGAGAAAAACAAATAATTAACTTTTATACCTATAGTTGGGCTAGCCCTGAGTAATTTTTTTAATGGCAAACTTGTAAATAAACCAAAGTTAAATTTGGGCTAGCCCTGAGTAAGTTTGAATGTGTCCTTATAAATAACCTTTGTGTATGGGTACCCTGAGTTTATATTATGTGTTACATAGCTTCTCCATCCCCAATCTTCGCCATTGTTTATAAGTATTTAAGTTTCTAACAATTTATTAAAATAATACCAAAAATCAGCAAGATACATATTTTTACAGGAGAAGAGACATGTTTGATACACAGCAGATAAAAACAACATTTCTGTTCTCGCAAATGAGGTCTCTTAATTACATGCTTATCGGAGTACAAGGCAGAACTACTATGTTGGTAGAGTGGGCTCCAGACCACACGAATTTTATTTTCATATGGGTCAACCTACATCCTAGTCGATACAGCCCACCTAGCATCCTTGAGGGGTGGTCCAGCTGGTCGGGATCGATAAGGACTAATGGAAAGGTCGAGGTAAGTATGTGGAAAATAAACTCATACCTTCATTTATTTTTTATTTAATAAGTTTAATACATTTAAATTTCATATCATTACTAATTTACTAAAAGGCCAAGGTTAAAACTTGCATGTTATTGTTAAAAGAGAAATATGTAGTACTATTAAAGGTAATTTGCTAAACATTGACGTGTAGCGCCTGTAGCTCAGTGGATAGAGCGTCTGTTTCCTAAGCAGAAAGTCGTAGGTTCGACCCCTACCTGGCGCGTTACATAGGTTTTTGTCTATTTCTAAATTTCTTTGAATCGAACCCGGTCTATTTTTCAACCAGACCCGGTTCGAGAAGCAGCAATGCTTCCAAGCTTCTATTATGCTGTTTTATTTAATCACGAGGAGGAGTTGGCGAGAAATTCCTATCTTCGACTTCCGCGCAATTTTCACAATTTTCAAAACCCTAATTCCCAAACGTCAGCTCGACTTTGCTCTTCAGAGCTTCCTTCCTTCCTTCTTCGCCAATGGCGAACAGGCGAAGCCGAAGACTAGCCGTCTCGTCATCCTCGTCCTCTGCGCCGCCACCGCGATCTTCCTCATCCGCCGCGCCGTCGACTACTGCGGCTCGCGGCGGCGGGACGATCAATTCCTGCTGCTGCAAAAGGAGGACGGACTCGAGCGGAAGAGAGAGCTGGAGTTCACGCGGTCGAAGCAAGTGGTCCTTGTCTCTCTCTTTCTCTCTCTCTCGTATCTGGCCTTGTCGGACACGAAGCTGACACTCCAAAATATTTTAGGACACGCTGTAAAGATCACGTGATGTTTCATCCCGATCTCTACGAGAATAAGTGCATATTGCATTTATATAATTTGATCTCTACGACACGTATCTGACACAATGTTCCCTGGACACTCATGCTGGACACGGTCCATTCGTTGAGACAAGAGACTGAAGCTACGATTGACTGACGGCTATAATTATGATTAAACTCGGGAATATTGGGCAAATAGTCCCCCTATATGAAGAATAAATACGTGTCCATACGTGCATGAGGAAGGTTTGATATGGAGATATTGCAAACTGTTGAACGTATTAAAAAGTCGTCTAAATTATAAACGACATGAACTCTTTATTGGAGGGAGATTAACAAATACTAATGAGCATACGATATTAACATGTAGTAAGTATAAATGCTAGGATAGTTTCATAGAATCAAATTGAATTAAATTGAAGGTGATAATGCTTCATTGTTCCTAATAGGCTATTCGGCACTACCTGAACATATATTATGGTACCTTACTGAAGATATTTGCGAACATCTTTATAGAGGTAGACTTTTACTGTTGATGGAGTTGGTGGCTTTTCTCTTAACAAATGTTGGTACACATGTGGCGTGGATTAGTAGTAACCAAGAGTCAGCACAAGTGGACTTAGTTGCTTATAGTTTAGAGCACAAGATGATGGACCGGGGAGTGCAGGTGAGATTCTGCCATGTTGGCTATAAGCAATATATATTGCATTTTTTTATTGTTATTGTTATTTTGGCGTTCCTACTCCTGATCGTTTCGCTGACCAATATTTCTGTTACGATGCATTATGTAATTAAAAGTATCACCACTGTCGCCAATACCATATCCAATCCATCTACATCGTAATGGGGTCGGCGATGGAGCATGAGAACTCCATAAATAATTGTCGAAGGTTATATGACGGGATGTCAACTTTACATCAACATTATTGTGCAAATTCGAAGTCAATGTAGCTATTATGAGCAAGAGTGGATCAAATGAATGTTATGTGAATTGTGATAAACGGTAATTTTAAAATTCTTTAGCCTGTTGACTTCCTGGATGAGCAGGAAACTATGTTTGATCTGTGTCTTATTTAAACTTGGTAGGCTAATGAATAAAGTTACAAGATTGACCAAGTTCAGTCGTATGAGGGCCTTAAGAGTGTTTTATATGAGAAGTCCATTTTCTACATAATAGGTATAAGGCTCATCCTTAGTTTACTTTTCGTCCATGTTACATGTATACGGAGATGGCAACATGATACCAGAATGTACAGATATGATAACATGGCAATTTTGGAAAAATGAAAAAGAAGGATGCAACAGCATGTGGATATAAAAACAATTATATATACATGTTACATATTAATAAATGGAAAAAAAAAACAGATGCCCAAGTAGAAAGGAACATATATTAGAAAGAAAAAAATTGGTTTGCATTCAAGTTCACGTCTTTTGCTCTGTAACCAGTGTCGTAAAATCGAGGGTACATAAGGACGTGTATCTGACTTGATTCTTGAAGTGCCTGAGTGCCTGAGTATCTGATACATATCCCACACAGGTAAGACACCTCCATTGAGTATCCTGTGTCATAGTTACCATGGAAATTTGAAATCGTTAGGAAACTTAAATTGCTCATTTTTATGTCATTTAAATGATCTCTACTTGAATGATCCTCGCGATTCTATAGCTGGGTCACATACCTAATTAAATCCATAAGCATAGAGCTTAGGTACCTCAAAGTCAGACTTAATGTTAATGCAGTACTGACCTCTCCAAACCAAATTAGTATGACCTATTAAGTCAGGTTCGATATTTTAAATCAGATATATGGTCCAAGTCTTAAGTCTTCTAAACGAAAAAAGTCAGGGAGTTGCGGCAGCCTTTGCCACATTTCATGGGTTTGTGTGAAAAATATGTCAATTTTGTTTCAGGGGAAGTAAATGGTAGTGAAGCAGGTAAATTTTGTTTGTGAAACAGTGGAACTGTCAATATTGATAATAAATACTGTCACCGTAGCAGATTACGAAGGTTTTACATCTCATACTTTGGTATGTTATTATCATTATACCATTGCAAGCTAATCAACAATAGCATCAACTGTGGGGAAGTAACTGAATTGTGTTTCTTTGACGTAATGTTTCAAGTTTATTGATTACCCTAACTCAATGTTTATTGTTTGCCATTTTCACTATACTACTGTCCAGTTACCAATCAATAATTGTACTACTTACCAGCTGTGACGGAAAATGTACCCCACAGAGTGAGGTTGTGTGTGCGAATTCAACTCCATCTGAATTCTCTACTTGTTTAGGCTGATACAAAAGAAGATTGTGTGTTGAGTGACCGGTGCTTGTCGCCTAAATAAATGTTTGAGCTTGCTTGATACTTGATTGTATCCATTCTTAGTGAAGCCTCACTAGGTTGTGTGTCAGTGTGTTGTTAGAGTAAGATCAGTTTGGTAAAGTGTAGAATTCTTATGGTCTTCTTGTAACCATTGTAGATAGTCTCTCATAGGTTCTTTGAGAGAGGAGTGGAGGTGAGAGAGGGGGTATTTTCTTGTTAATGTAACTTGTACCATTGTACAATGGAATGACAGTGGAATCTCATTTCTTGGACTGCAATGGTGGGACTTCTTTCTAAAATAGGGTGTTCCTTTCAATAATTATAATTTCAAAAAGAGTAAGGAGTGTTGAAAAATATAAAAAATAATAGGATAATTTCTAAAAGCACGATTCAACAAAAGAAGTCGTGTTTTTAACTTTTTAGAATTATGAATTCATTAGATTAACTTGTGTTTTCAGAACGTGACTTTACTTTTCAGTTGACAAAGAAGTCGTGTTTTGAAATCCAACTTTGGAGTTTTACCATATACTAGCAATTTTTTTTTTCAGAACTCTCGTCTTTCTCAAAGAAGAACATATTTCAGTCGAAAATCGGGTTGCTTGGCATGATAGCATAAGGACCGGTTTGAGTTAGGTTGCTCACATCTTGACCTTCCAGCTGTCATGCCTCGGTCCCGTAGGACCGATCGTCCTTGCTAAGGCGTGATGCCGCGTGAGTCTAGATTGCGCTCACGCAAGGCGGGCTCCATAACGGCCGATTACAGGCTAAGCGACGGAGTCGTCGCACAGAAGTCCCGAGCAGAAGCATTGGATAAACAAAGACAACACAAGTATTCAAACAAAATTGCAATCTTTTATTGCTAATGAAAATAGTATTACGAAGGCGCGAAGCCAAGAGTACAAATCACTCAAGTAGGGATGAGCATTATTCAGTTTTGGACCAAAAACTGAACCGAACCGAATAAGAGGTTCGGTTTGGTTTTAAAAAAAAATCGGTTCAGTTTCGGTTTTGAAAATACTAAATTTTCTTATTCGGTTTCGGTTTCGGTTTCGGTTTTTGGGTTCGGTTTTGGTCCAAAACCGAAAACCGAATGAGAAAATTTAATTACTATATATATATATATATATATATATATGTGTGTGTGTGTGTATACTATATATATATATATATATATATATATATATATATATATATATATAAGTGTTAGTAAATATAGGTATATACTAAATAGGTCTAGGTATAGTTAGTTACTATATATATATATATATATATATATATATATATATATATTAACAAAAAGCGCAAAAAAATCAAAAAAAATTAATGAACCGAATAAACCGAAAACCGAACCGATTTAATTCGGTTTTGCTTATTCGGTTTCGGTCCAATTCGATTTTGGTTATTCGGTTCGATTTAAACCGAATTAACCGAATGTTCACCCCTACACTCAAGCTCACTTTCTCTCAGAATACAATCGCTCAGCTCTCTCTCATCTCTCAATACAATTTGACGAGTCAGCAGATGCTTTAGATAGGCGATGTCCATATATTACGTTCCGTATAAGTCCAGACTCCATACGGCCGTACGCCTTGAAATGCCAAGAAAATTCGTACCACGACGTATCCAAGCGAGCTACGCTCCAACGAGCTTCTACCTGTGCCTACACATGGAAACTGTGTGGGTGTCAGTGCACAACCGTACTGGTGGAGTGAGCTCCTCGTTCACCCATACAAAACCAATACGTTCATTTAATTTGTGTAACAATAATTCCCTTATGATTGTCTTTCCATTCTTGCCTTAGGATCGATTTCAGGACAGACGTCTGACCTATTTTGTGTCTCTAGACCATCACCGTGCCTCGCACCGATAACTTACTTATCGTTGTGCCTCTAGACCATCTTGTCCCAACAACATCAACTTATAAACTCGTGCTTGTCTTTCGGCCCATATTTGAAACACAACAACTTGGTCGTGCTATAAATTTGGTGTGTGCTTCAACATCGAGGTCGTGTCTCACGACTTAACACGACTTATCCAAACTTGTCCTTACGACATTTCCAGACTTAACTCGAACCGACCAAGTCCGACTTATGCAATTCTATGCCAACGACTTAATAGTCGACGTCACATCTCGTACCAAAGCACGTGTCTTTGCTATAGCCAAATTTTAGGCTTCATACTGGTGTTGCAACCATGCATACCTTTCCTTGACTCAGTTTGCCGTGCTTACACTTTCCTTGATTCGACCGACACCGTGCATGTCGCTCAGCACGCCAACTTGTCTATATGAAAGGTCACTGGCAATTAAAGTCATCTTGGACATGTAGGTGGTGCAGACGAGACCCTTGCAGCTAAGGGTAGCTATCATTCCTCAAGTCCTCGAATCACCGCGGCGTGTTCATGCCTAACTACCTTGCTTCCCTCCTAGGCCGATAGGGTCCTGTGGTCCCAGGCTACCGAATCGAGGGCGCAAAACCTTGTGCTCGTGCTATAAATTTGGTGTGTGCTTCAACATCGAGGTCGTGTCTCACGACTTAACACGACTTATCCAAACTTGCCCTTACGACATTTCCAGACTTAACTCGAACCGACCAAGTCCGACTTATGCAATTCTATGCCAACGACTTAATACTCGACGTCACATCTCGTACCAAAGCACGTGTCTTTGCTATAGCCAAATTTTAGGCTTCATACTGGTGTTGCAACCGTGCATACCTTTCCTTGACTCAGTTTGCCGTGCTTACACTTTCCTTGATTCGACCGACACCGTGCATGTCGCTCAGCACGCCAACTTGTCTATATGAAAGGTCACTGGCAATTAAAGTCATCTTGGACATGTAGGTGGTGCAGACGAGACCCTTGCAGCTAAGGGTAGCTATCATTCCTCAAGTCCTCGAATCACCGCGGCGTGTTCATGCCTAACTACCTTGCTTCCCTCCTAGGCCGATAGGGTCCTGTGGCCCCAGGCTACCGAATCGAGGGCGCAAAACCTTGTGCACAAGTTGTCCATGACCACGCACCTACGAGAACTTTTAGACTCAACGTAAATACATGGCATAACCGTCACAACTTACTTACTTTGCTTCACTTATTTACTTTTTTATACTTCTTTTGCAGAGCCCAAACCAGGGTTGCCTCGGCGACTGACCTATAGTCCCGACATATTTTTCCTCAGCGACTGACCTACAGTCCCGACATATTTTTCAGTGTTTCCATACTCTTATTGACTCAACTCATGAATAGCTAATTGATAGCCTTCAAGCATAACTTGAACAAAACATGTTCTTTAGGTGCCATATACCGTGGCTAACTTTTCATTAACCAACCGTGGCTCGTGCCTTAAACCAACTTGTGTTCTATGTGACACTACCGTCCAAGTCATACTTTATATGACAAGCCTTGAGATCGTGGGGCTGTGTGACTTCAACAACCGCGGAAAGCGTGGGACAGTGTTTGCTATGACTTCGATAGCCTGACATAATCTTTGCCTAACTTAATCGTGCAACAACTTAACCCGTGGGACAAGCAAAGGCTATGCCAAGCCTTGCACCGTAGAAACGTGCATTAAGACTTGTGGGACACTTGCTATGCCAAGCATTAGACGGTGGAACAGCGCATGCTTTATCAAGCATTTTTATACGTGCAACGCCTATGACTTATGTTAAGTCCATAGCTTGTGGCAACATAGACTAACTTTCCTTCTCCCAAGCCACAGGACGAAGGACCGAGCGTCATTTTGAAAGCACGTCGTGCAACACTTGTAAGCCAACCGTGGGACCTTTTCATATTCTAACTCAATCTGACCCAACTTATGATTATTTCCTTAGCTATGTGAATTTGCCTCTTTTATTATCAAGCCTGCTTGTGCATTTGAAAACTTTCATTTTATTAGTGTGAAGGCCAAGCTGAGGTAAGTTTACCGAAGCCACCCACCTGAACGAGGAGTCGCCTCGACCGAGCGGGTCTTCGAGCAAGCCGTTGCATGGCTAAGTCCGAACGCCGTTGGCATTTTGATTCCTCCGATTGAACTGAGCAGGACAGGGCACTACACCAGCACTCTGCATTGTCAGTACCCTGAATGGTCCTAGGATGCCTTTTTTCAAAAAAATGTTTTTTGCTGCTTGGATGCGGACTGATCGGCTGAACAATGCACTTTAATATTTTTCTTCTTGGAATTATCGTGTGCTTGATAAGAGCAACGACTGTGGCTATGTTTCCATGCTTGACAGCACCCTTCGTAGAGATTCTTGCTTCTTAGTTTCCTTAATCGTTTCACTTCAGTAATCCCTTATGTCACCCTCTAGGAAAAATTGCTGGAAGCTACATTTATATGCTGCCTTTGATTTGGTCGGAGGGAAGCTTCTTAGTGGTTCTTGATACTTGAATGTACTTTAGTTCATCACATCTGCACCCTTCATGTTTGCAGAATGCATACTGATATATGTTTGACTGATATATAAGTATATCCCTCAATCCTCAGCTCAACTCTAGGGTTTTGGTGTAGAAAGGATTTTGACCATGTACTTTAAACTGTCATCTATATGTCTGAACTATGTCGATATTTTAAAATAATTTGGAAACAGAAAAAGGAAAAGAGATTGTGTTTCTAAAATCTTTTTCCATCCAATTACTTCAATTAACAATAACAATATTTGTGTTCTCATCAGTTTCAATATCTACAACAATAAGAAGAATGTTTCGAGTGACGATGGAGTTTTAGTACATACAGGTATACAGCTCTTAATCAAGATGCTTTCTCACATTATTTATATAATCTTCTAGCAGATGTCGACCTTCTTTCAATTTTATTTTGCATATGTTTATTGAAGTTACTATATATTCACTTGTAATCAATCAGAGGTGATTGTATTCAATAAAACTTTTGAACTTAAGAGTAAGCTAAGATAATTAAATATTTTAGGCTTATTTGCAACTTGATACCCTCAACTATTTCAGTTTTTCAACTTGATACCGTAAAATTTTTTACTCAACAACTTGATACCATCAACTATTAAATATTTTCAACTAAAACCCAAAACTACTCCTGCCCCCCTGCCCCAGTATGTGTTCACCAGTTGCAGTCCCACTACTACAAATTGGCATTTGTATATGCTTCTGAGTCAGATTACTTGTATTCTAACTTGGACTGCATTAAAATTGAAAACTGACAAGATTAGGCTTCTAATTCAATAAGGACTTCTAATTTTGAAAATTCAGACTGTTGATTCACTAACTATCCCCTAAAACTTTAAAGACCGCTTCTTCCTCATTTTGATTTGAGGCTAAAGTTCTTCCCTGAAAAAGGGACAGCGTGTTTATAGAAAAAAGATATACTGCTTTAAATTTCTCCTGGAAGCTACCTGATTCTTTCCGGCTTTCAAATCGTAATCCTTGTTGGTTAAGGATCAATTTGAGAGTTCAAAGACAAATCTTTGAATTCAAAGATCAAATGTAACGCTAGTCAGAAAATCAGTAACTATATGCAAGGGCTCAATAACACGAGCTATAGACGCACTTAAACATACTTTAGTCTTCCATGATCCATCTATTTGATTAAAATTTTGAAGGACAATAAGTGACCTGCAACATTTAACTGCTCAATCATGGTTTCTTTGAAATAATTGTGAAGCAATTGGCTTGCAGAGACTCATCACATCAAATGTTTAAGTTAAGATCAGTGTCACGATAACCGAGCTCTTTTAGGATCTCCCTCGTGCAGGAAAGGGCTAGAAATCTCTGTTATCCACAACGCTGCTACCATCTCCGACCAGGCTGCTACCATTCCGACCACGCTGCAAAAATAGAAGCCAATGTTGAGTGGGAAATAATGAAAGCGATTACATAGAGCAGAACCAAGTATAGGTATTCTCTTACCCTTTGGTACGCAAGGCCTGCTCCTACCTACTATGCCGACAATGTGATGGACAGAATTGTCCAGATTTACTTTCTTGTCGAAGAGGCAGCATATCAGGTCATATATTAGACAAGCGAGGCTCGATGCCAATGTTTTCATCTGCAAGTGTTACAATTAAGAATATGTTAAGAGTCATTAACAGAACAAAAACTTGGACTCTAGGATGTGTAACTGAATGACCTGCCATGGGGAGGACTCTGATGCCAGAGGGCCAAAGGGCAGCTCCAATCTTGTACGGAAAACGAAGCTAGCGAGACCGCTATCAACGTATGGATCGTGGACACAACACGGTTGCAAAAATCAACGGAGCGTCCGGGGAGTAGTACTGACCAGAACGATATGATCCTCCATGTGATGAGTAATCTTGGGTTGGCAAACTTGAAGGGGTTAGTCTAGATTTCCCGTAGATTGCAAAGGAACAAGAACAGGAAGTAGAAAGGGAGAAAGAGTCCTCCCCAGGGATTTGGGAAGTACTACTGGAAGGCTGGACCTGGCAGTCTACTTGTGGGAAGTCGACTATAAATTCTACTTGTCTGAACCCTGTTGTGTTCTTCTATTGGTCATTCAGGTCCTATTGGCCAGCTGGAGTTCTCGGACGGCTACAGATACACATACCATCTTTTTCTATGTATATGCTTATGAATTAGACGGTATTCCAGCCACACAAGCTGAGCATACATAATCAAAGCTTGTATACGGGTGGTCATGTTGTCTATGTAGGGAATCAGAACAGTATGTACTTAACATACATTAAGTTCTACTAGCTCATTTCAGGGCTGGCCCTGGCCCAGGGCGGCCAAGGCGACCGTCCAGGGCCCACGGATCATGAAGGCCCCCCAAAAAATAGTTTAAAAATAAATATGTTAATAATTTTGTATCTCAAAATAGAACTAGTATATACCATGAGCCATCTTAGACACAAAGTTATTGTGGTGTAGTGGTTAGTAATTTAGACTCCTTACTAAAGGTCCTAAGTTCAATCATTGGTTGTAGCTATTTTTTTTAATATTTTTTACATTATATATGGGGATCTTATTTTGAAAGTTCGTCATGGGCCCCCCTGAGCTCGGGGCCGGTCCTGGCTCATTGTAGACCCACATGATCTGGAACTCATTGAATTCATGCAGATGTTGGTGAAGTTAGATGGTTAAGAAGAAAATAGGAGTTCGGAATAGAAGAAGAAAACCACTTATTTAAGATGGACAGATATGAGTTTCATCAGACGGAAAAGGATGAAATTATATATCAGGTATATATATATATATATATATATATATGATTTTGGTTATGTTAAATTAATGTATGCAGTTGGGTTTAGATAACAGGTAATCTTTTGATAGACTCCATGTTTCTTCTTTTATACTTAGCGATGATAGCTGCACTATTTGTGGATGATAACAGCATTTCTCTCTTTCCTTTTTGTATCTTCCAATTCAAATAATTAATAGCTAACATTTCGAGAGGAACCCCACCAATTGGGTCTTCTGCTCGTATTTCTTTTTCAATTCAAGTATATAGTAATATTGTTGAGTGTAGTTGAGTGCTTGAACTTCTTGTTCAAAACTTGTGACAGAATAAGAAATATAGTAATGTTTGCATTACGTGCCTCATATTTCGATGCAAGTAATTAATTAGAAAGGTTTGGATTTAGCTATAGAACATAGCAATTGGCGAAGTTGACGGATTCAACAAGTTTCTTTAAATCAGTTCTAGATAGTGTTATCCTTGCTGTCTAAGAACATGTACAACAGCATCCAGAGAATTTAGAAGTCAGAAAATATGACAAAGTAATGCAATTCTTTCATGTTGATCTTTTGGCCACAATTGTCTGTGTCATAATATAGTTTGTGTGATCTGTCAAACTTAGCTAGCCTGCTGCAGTTCATTCGTTTATCTATGACATTGCATAAGAATTTCCCGTTAACTTCATTATCTTTGTGTTGTGGTTGAAGTTAATTAAGTATCTAGACTAACAGTGAGCTCTTTTGTGCAAAACAATTAACAGTTTGTATCAGAGTTATCTACTTGTACCAAGACTCCTAAAAAGATTTTAAGTTAAATGAGTCACACTGCCAAACAAAGGTCGGAAATTGAGACCAAGGAGACATGACATAAAACTGATTTGCGATGTGGATATATATGATATTGTGATTTGATACTGAAATTGGGAAGACTTAACCTTGTTGGAGTTTCAGGTACGGTTAAATGGAGAAGATTGCTGCGAAGAATGAGAAGGATGCATCTTATTTTTCATTTGATTTATGTTACAAGCTTGTTTTAAATTGATCACAACTCACCGATTCCTCCTAAAAATATGTTTAGCAGAGGTTCTGGTGAAACCGTCGAGTGAAATTTCTAATTTCCTTTAAACCACGGCTTAAGGTGAGCAACTTGAGATCAAAGACGGTGCAGACCCAACTACAAGAATCATCGAACCAAGATGTGCTTTTGACGAGTCCGGACTCGTTTTTGCGTTATACAGATTTCAAATGTTTTTGTCTTCATTTTATCAGCCATAGCTTTCTTGTCAAATACAAGCAGATCATCTTTGTACTCTGTATTATTTACAGTTAATAAGCTGTGCATTTTTATAGTGGTTTCTATGACCAAATGGATGAAAATATTAAAAAAAAAAAATGTTTACATCTTTCAATTGTCAATAAAGATATTGAAATTGGTGTTGCCACTAATTCATTGAACTTTGTATTGCATCGTTGTAAATGTGGATCATGGTTAACTGTATCTTGAGGTGTTTTCTAGGTTGGCATTGTTACTAGTAGTTCAAATACGGTAGCAAATGTTGCGACATTCCTCCCAACACGAAGTAGCTTTTGTTCAGGCTAAAATGAGAGTACCACCACTTATAAGCCGACAGTTTAGTTACAGTTGGTGGCTGTTATGTTGTAAACTTCCAAGAACGAAACAAGTATATGTGGGGTTCAGTTCTATGCGGATGGCACGTAGAATCGCACATCAAAGGATGTCGCGTAAAATTCTCGTACAATGGGACAAACCGAATGATTGAAACGTCTCGAAAACAGAACAAAAATCAAGCCCCTGAACACATATTGTATGTTGGAAGAAAAGAAAACCTATGTTGAGGGAGTATGTTAATTAAATTAGTTTAAAAATATTAATCATGCGATGAGCGTGGATCGAACACGCGACCTTCATATCTTCAGTCTGACGCTCTCCCAACTGAGCTATCCCCGCTTTGCTTGATTAGTGGTTATGTTTATTCAACTTATCATTTAAATGCTAAATTACGGTTGTCTACCTTCATGCTGAGATTAGCACAGTTGCTATGTGCACCGAAAGAACCATTTGTCGATGGTTTGGGTTGGCATCTTACTCTAAACAATCCACACTTTGACATTTCTGCATGTTATTTATCGTTTTTGGTTATTTTTGTTTGTTTTTTTGTCGTTTTTGTCCTTTTTTGTTGTTTTTGTTGTTTTTGTCCTTTTTTTGTCGTTTTTGTTCATTTTTTATCATTTTTTCTCGTTTTTGGTTGTTTTTATTTTTTTTGTCGTTTTTGTTCTTTTTTTATCGTTTTTTGTCGATTTTGCACATTTTTTGCCATTCCTTAAAATCCATGAACCTAAACATGGCCGGGTTGGCATCCGACTCTAAACAATCCGGACTTTGACAGAGTGATCACTCTAAGAACTTGATAACAATTTAAGACCAAGTAAGAGCATCTCCAACTTGATAACAATTTAAGACCAAGTAAGAGCATCTCCAACCTTATTGTCTCTTTTGTGTTGTGATTCCTATGTGCAATGAGGCACAAGACAATGTCGTTCTTATGTGGCAAGATGATATTTAGTTGTACACCGATGCCACGTAGAATCATAAATGCACGTCACAGGATGTCGCATGAAATTCTCGTACAATGGGACAAACCGAATGATTGAAACGTCCCGAAAACAGAACAAAAATCAAGCCCCTGAACACATATTGTATGTTGGAAGAAAAGAAAACCTATGTTGAGGGAGTATGTTAATTAAATTAGTTTAAAAATATTAATCATGCGGTGAGCGTGGATCGAACACGCGACCTTCAGATCTTCAGTCTGACGCTCTCCCAACTGAGCTATCCCCGCTTCGTTTAGCAATGGTTCTGTTTAAATAACTTATCAAATGACCAAATCACGGTTGTCCAAGTTGGCTTTAGGCCTCGTTTCCCTCTCGAAAAGCAAATCAATTTCCTTATTTTTTTTTTAGGGATAGAGAAAATTAGAAATCTTTGTTCAGGTTTTCTTTTTTGTGTCTGGTAAAAATAAGAAAGACCATTTGATTTTCCTTCTGTTGCTTGGTTCGTGCAGAAAAGAAAAAAAAAATCAACGTACCAATAATGTAAAATAAAATAAAATAACATCATGGAAATCTAAAGTTAGTGGATAAAATAGACAATAACACATTTGAGTAGGGTCATTGTCGTCCTAAATTTTTGTAATAAATGCTGAAAAAGAAGCAAGAAAAATCAATCTTCTAGGTTCTGAAAGTAAACATTTTTTTTTTATCGTGTCATGAAAATAGTTCTCAAATTTGTGGCTACCAAATAAAGAAAAAAAAAGTTTCTCTTTCTTGATTCCTTAAAATCCGTGAACCTAAACATGGCCGGGTTGACATCCTACTCTAAACAATCCGGACTTTGACAGAGTGATCACTCTAAGAACTTGATAACAATTGAAGACCAAGTAGGGGTGAGCATCGGTTCGGTTCAAACCGAACCGAAAATTTCAAAACCGACAAAACCGAAAACCGATTTTTTCAAAACCGAACCGACTTACAAAAAATCGAACCAAACCGAACCGAATTAAAAAGGTTCGGTTTTTGGTCGGTTCGGTTTTATATGCCCAAGTGGGCCGGTACGATTTTATGTGCCCAAGTGGGCCGGTTTGATTTTTTGTACCCAAGTGGGCCGGGCCTAATAACCAAAAATTTATTATAATATAACAGCTAAATTTTGCAGGTCCAATGCTTTTGCAGGCCCAAACAAATACCAAATAAATTTACCAGTTTACAAATACGAAATTTTACGACAATCAGTGCCGGACTTTAGATTTTGAGGCCCTGAGGCGAACTCTAAAAGTGGTACCCTCAAAGTTTAAATTGGTGCCCTCAAAACTTATCCGTAGTCTTCGACTCCGACCACTAGGCCGTCTGAGCAGCAATAACTATAGGCATTATAAAGAACATATTTTTTTATTAAATTATAAGTCAACCATAAATAAGTCAATAATTATAGCATTGAAATGATTTATACAATAATTACTAGATATTTTAACAACAAACTGGATATTTCAATAAACTATTTTCTGAGGTATTATTGGATATTTCAATAATAATTTATAAAAATAAATTAATAAATTAGCTCACCTAATAGAAAATGACCAATTCCAATAGGTATTTTAGAAACAAAACATACTTGTAGTCGTCGACTCCGGACACTAAATCAACTCGACATATGCATTAGGCAAGAACATAATTTTTCAATAAGTTGTAAATTAACCACAAATAAGACAATCAACAACAATTTATATATAAAAAAATTAATCAAAGTTTCAAATTTAGAGAGCTTAACCATTAGTTCTTTTAGAAAAGACAAAAAAAATTCTAGAAGCCACAGGTCACTTTCTACAAAAAAAAATGAACCTAAAATTTTTTTTTGTTCTAATAACTCGGCGACCACAGGAGTAATCTTTCTGTGGTTTCTTTCCGTGGCCTTAAATATATAGATTAGGGAGGAAAAAAAAGTTGGCAACCACATGACTTTCTACAAAACAAAACCTAAAAATATTCTATGTTCTAATATTTTTCGTAGCTTCTAATCTTTCTGTGACTTCTAATCTATAGATTCGATCCATGAATTTGATTTTCGGCCCAAAATCAAGGTCCGAATTTATTTTATCATTTTAAAGGTCAAAATTATAGATGACTTACATACACTATAAAAAACAATTATGTACACTCTAAAAATTTGGACTTATATACACTATAAAATAAATTTGGTGCCTCTAAAATTTTGGGTCTGAGGCAAGTGCCTCATAGGCTCATATAAAGTCCGGCCTTGACGACAATGAAAAGTCTATATTATGGAATTACAACATATGCACAATTTTACAAATACAAATAAAAAGTTTCACAGTTTACGAATACAAAAAAATTCAAGAAGAAAATATGGCTCGAATAGCGGAGTTTGTTAATGCATAATGCATAGGTCCTCCAATTTCAACCTGGTGCATCACTGCATCCCGTAGCTTCCCTGGACAACACAATAAAAATAAGAAGAAGAAAAATAAGATGTGGCTCAGATGGCTGATTTGTGCATCAATACAAGATGCCATGTAGTATCAATTCCACTTTCTCAAGCCATCATCATATCATTGCCATTTTCTCATTTAATATGTTAGTAAAATTTTCAAGAAACAAAAAATAATAATCAAACTGGCAACATATAACAAAAGTATGCATGAGTTTGTGCCAAGCCAATGGCTGCAAAAAAATGTCTCGCCATTAGCTGCAAATCAATAACAACAGCAATAGTTAGTTCCATTATAATTTGTAACACAAATAGTAGACACATAGCACACATCTTAAATTCACCAAACAATATGTAGCATCTATTGAGTAACGTAATTAAACATATGTCATGGCTTAACCATGTTAGCAAATTCTACCAAAAAACTAACTGGTGATCCAGTAGTGATCTGAACATGGCAATACGTATGAAAGAGAATAGTTTACTAACCACTGAAAAAAAATAGTAAACACATAGATGTGCTTATATACCTAAAAGCTAATATCAAACTAGAATGTTAATTATCAAATTACTTTATCGAGAATATGTCAAGTGATGATGGATTTAAAAGTCTGTCCAAAAAAATGGGAACTAAGACTGTTAGTCATGTGTTATACCACTTGTCTTGGAATTTCTAAACCTGAAATAACTTTGTGGTAACTACGAACTTCTAAAGTCAGAACTTGGATCTCATGGAAAGTATCTATTTATGCAAAAGAATAACTCTCTACGCAACGAACCAATGCCAACTACATTAAGAAAGGCCAAACAGTTGCTTAGTTCCCAAAATTTGTGAAGCACCCAGGTCAAAACAGAGAAAAAACATGAAGACTTCAACATACTATTTGCCATGGATACCAAAAAAATTAAAAGAATTAACTATCTCGAACATATTAGTATTATTATCCCTAACTTCACAATATTAGAATATAAAATTATAAAAGAAAAATCATTGAGCACAGATATGGAAAAAAAGAGTTAGAAAATAGAAACCTAACTTTGAAAAAAATAAGTGAAAAAGAAATATACCTCTTCTTTAAGCACAGATCTGGAAAAATATAAGTTAGAAAATGTTAGAAAATAGAAACCTAACTTTGAAAAAAAAAGTGAAAAAGAAAATGCCTCTTCTTCAAGCACAGATCTGAAAAAATTATCGAGCTCTCTAACCTCTGTCGGAGAATAAAAGTTATGATCAAAATCCTTCATAGATCTAGGTTTAGATCTAGAGAGAGATCAGAGAACCCTAGGAGAATTAGGGCCCTAGGAGAAGTAGGGGAAGAGAGCGGAGTACTCTGGAGTCTGGAGAGGAGAGGGAGGTTTCTGGAGAGGAGAGCGGAGTGCTCTGGAGTCTGGAGAGGAGAGGGAGGGAGGGTTCTGGCCTTGGAGAGGAGAGCGGAGTGCTCTGGAGCGGCGCCTCCAAAAAATTGGAGGAGAGAGAAATTTTAGGTTTAGGTTTTTTGTATATATAGGTAAGGAATGGTAAAAACTTAATTATATATTCGGTTTTCGGTTTGGGTCGGAAATCGAATTCTAACCAGAACCGATAAACCGATTTTCTTTAGAGACAGAACCGAACTCCGACCTGTTTATTTTAAAACCGACCCGAACAACCATTTCGGGTCGGGTCGGGTCGGTTTTCGGTTTAAAACCGAATATTGCTCACCCCTAAGACCAAGTAAGCAGTCACTAGGGGTGAGCATTATTCGGTTTTGAACCGAAAACCGAACCGAACCGAACCGAATAAGAGATTCGGTTCGGTTTTAAAAAAAATCGGTTCGGTTTCCATTTTGGGTTTCGGTCCAAAATCGAAAACCGAATAAGAAAATTTAGTTTATATATATATATATATATATATTTTTTTTTATATATTTAGTTTATATATATATATATATTTAGTTTATATATATATATATATATATATATATATATATATATATATATATATATATATATATATATATATATATATATATAACCGAATAAGAAATATATATATATAACCGAATAAGAAAATTTAGTTTATATATATATATATATATATATATATATATATATATGAGGCCTCTATATATATATATATATATATATATATATATATATAGGTATTAATTATAGGTATATACTAAATATATATAGGTATATACTATAGGTATATAATAAATATATCTAGGTATATTTAGTTATTATATATATTAACAAAAAAAAACACAAATAAACCCCAAAACCGAATAAACCGAAAATCGAACCGATTTAATTCAGTTCGGTTCGGTTCGGTTTCAGTTTTGCTTATTTGGTTTCAGTCCAATTCGATTTTCGGTTATTCGGTTCGGTTGGAACCGAATAAACCGAATACTCACCCCTAGCAGTCACCATGTTATATATCAATTGCATGTCTCAGCATTGCTTTTCCCCAACTTCAACAACTAAAGAATTCATAACCACTTCAAAACCCAAAAAATGATTTGATTAGAAAATCCCCCCATATCCTCCCACAACAGCAGAAATTGTACATTGACACAGCAATAAAAATTGAAACAGGAAATAACGATACATCAATCCCATCTCTCTGAAACTATAATGTTAACGTTTTGGTTGTTTGTTTAGAAATTGGAAGACTTTGTTATTCGTTTTGTCTGGATGTTATGTATGGATGTGTTTCGTACAATGCAAGACGAAATGTATGGATGTGTCTTATACAATGCAAGACGTTCCAATCAATCAACGTGTTAAGGCATTAGACCTGCTTGCTAAAGATGTTATTTATCGCAAGGCGTTCCTCGGTATGGATGCAGAGTTTAGGCACGGTTGGATGATGACTTTGGCCTCTTCGGACTAATATAGCTTTTGGGGCTTTGTTGGTTATTGTAATGGTATAATACTTATGGTACTGCTACTGAACTAGTAGGATTTTAGGAGTAGTAGGATTTTGGGCCTGTGTTGGTCTTTGTAATGGTTTAGTACTTTTTAGTTTGCAGTGGTACTCCTAATGAACTCTTGCTTGTATTAAATCGAATCAAGTTGTTTGTGTGGTTATGTTTGCTTCTAAATTTATCTTTCTGTTCAAGTTGTTTGTGTTAAATGGAATCAAGTTTTTGTGTGGTTATGTTTGCTTCTAAATTTGCTTTTCTGTGTAATTTTGTGTTAAATGGAATAAAGTTTTTGTTGCTAGAAACCTGGGTTATGGCTAAATTGCTTATTTACTGATACTTATTGTATACTGATAGTTTTTGTTGCTAGAAACCTGTGTATATTTGCTATCTTTCTGTTCAAGATGTTATTTATCTTTCTGTTCCAGTTGCTTGTTTACTGATACTTATTGATTATGGCTAAATTGCTTATGGAATCAAGTTTTCGTTGCTAGGAATCTGGGTTTTCTTGTTTACTGATACTGACAACCTGGGTTTGCTTGTTTACTGATACTTATTGGTTATGGCTAAATTGCTTATGGAATCAAGTTTTTGTTGCTAGGAACCTGGGTTTTCTTGTTTACTGATACTGACAGCCTGGGTTTGCTTGTTTGCTGATACTTATTGGTTATGACTAAATTGCTTATGAATGTGATATATCGTAATTGTTTTCTTCCCGACAACAGGTGTCGGCTTAAATGAATAACAACGCAAATACCCAAGCACCAGAAGGATCGTCGGATGATGATGACGAATTAGAGACTCTTCACATTCTTCAGTTCTTATTATCCCAACAGAAAAATGCATATCACACTTCTGCACTCACTGGTAGGAAATATATCCAAGATATACTTGATGGTCCAGTTGATAAGTGCCACCGTATATTTCGTATGAACAAAGAATGCTTTCGGGCATTGTGCGAGTTCATTAGAAGCGGAAACTACCTAGAAGAGTCTCCACACAAGCATCTAATATTGGAAGAGAGTGTGGCTATATTCTTGTACATTGTCGGTCATAGTCATAGGCATCGAGTAGCTGCAGATCAATTTCAACACTCAACGGGGACTATAAATCGACATTTTAAAGAGGTGCTAAGAGCTTTGGCAAGAGCATCAACCGTTCTTATTTGTCCCCCCGATACAACTATTGTTCATGAAAGGATAGTAAATTCTCATGAGTTTTATCCATGGTTTAAGGTATATTTTGTTTTTAATTCACATGATATGTTTGATTCCAATATTGAAAAAACTCATATGCAGGTTTGTTAATAAATTTGTAGGGAGCGGTTGGGGCTCTTGATGGAACTTTGATTGATGATTGGGCTCCTAGTGTTAGACATAATTCTTGTCGTGCACGAAAGGGAAACATAACTCAAAATGTCTTGCCGCTTGTGATTTTGATATGATGTTCACATTTGTCTACTCTGGGTGGGAAGGCAGTGCTAATGACTCTCGCGTAATCCTTGAAGCCTTGCAAAGTGGAATGTTTCAACGACCGCCGGATGGTAAGTGTAGGGAATAATAATACCTTGTTCTCATTGATGGGGGCTGTTTACAATATATATACTACAACAAAAAATCCTTTTAATGACGGCTAAAAAGCGTCATTAATGACGAACCATGACGCTTTTTTTCACAGCAACCGTTATGAAAACGGGTGTTATAAATGTTTTTTAAAAGCGTCATAAAGAAACCGTCATGAATAGTTTCTATAAAAGCGTTATGAATAGTTAATATATAGTGCACAATTCAGAATAATTTTAAAACGTCATGAATAGATAATATGTATAGGCTCAATGCAGCACATTTATAACACTTTATACTATTCAAATTAGCATATTTATAACACTATATACTGCACATTATATATTACATTCCAAAAACTTAACATTATATATCATCATCTTTATTACATTTCTCAAAATAGAGTACATATCAACATCTTCATTACATTCTAAAAATAGAATATCCAAATACATATATATATTTACAACTACCAAAATTGTCCACATCAAAACTTGACCACATAACTAATAATCATGAAAGATCAACGACAGCCGGAACACCAGTAAAATAATCCTGAGAAAAAGAAAAGACAACCAAATCAGTCCATATAATTGTCAGGCCTAAAAATCAAATCTAATCATGAAATATCAAGAGAAAGGAGTAAAAAGCCCTATATAACTCAAACATAGCATGCTCTAAAAGGCTTTGTAAAAAGCTTGAACCAGAACAACCAAACTATACCGAGTCCCTCAAACCAAAATATTCCAACACAACTTTGATTGTAAGAGCTTCAAATGACTAATTACTGGTATTGATTTCGATTAAATTAAAAGAAAACAACCAGTGTAAGTACAAATTGACTTGCAGTTCCACTTTCACCTAATTGCCTCCAAAGTCCAAACAAATATGAGTATCATAAGATGTTGGATCCTCATATCAGATGATGGGGTCCGAATGTAGATAGGTATAGTAGAGGGGATAAATAATAACATTTAGTTTCACTCCATGGAACTAACAAAAATATTGTTGAATTCATATTTAAAGCTATAAGCAAGATTCATAGCATCAGTTTCAGCAATAGTCTTGGTCCCTCTCCCAAAGTATCACTTCAACATTTTCTCAAATCCATGTTGTTTTACTCTCTTTTTTGTAGTGGTGACCATGCATAGGTTAACGCACAACAAAACTTAGGGCTTGCACCAATGAAAAAATTAGATGAGCAACAATAATATCTAAAGACCTCAGCATGCAATAATTACCTCAAATTCAATAATAGTGGCTTCATGGCTACCAATTCCGCTAGACCAGAACTGAGCAATAGCCAATTCCATAGTCAGGCCACCTTGTACAGGAAATGTGAAACTTTTCAGTGAGGGAGATGAAAATGTCGCAACAGCCTCCCATTTAACAGGCATATTCAAAGGACAAATCTGTATAGCAAACATTAGGTGTGCTAAACTTAACCAGCTTTGCTTAACCAATAGCATTAAGAGTTTGCAGCTTTAGCTGCGTACTAATAAAATTAAAACATAGTTTTCTCAAGGTGGGTACATATCAAGTGGTACCCGAAGGGTATCAATGAAAAATCTCCTGGCAGTATCAAATCCAGACGTCCGCATTGTTGCCTCAGCCCATGTAGCCCCAAGTGGAACCTCAATAAATCTCCTCTCAATATGACCTGGTATATGAAATAGGCAACAGTAAGTAGCCTCTAAGAAACACACAAGCTATAGCCTAAGTGCAAATCAAAACAAGGAATCACGTAAGCTCCAGCTCAAAAGTTAAATCAGAACTCCAGTCTTTTTCACAAATAGAAGAAATTAGAAACATAACCTCTGGAACATGCCCCAGTGACTTGAGAAAAATGATTAAATTACACAATCATGTACTATAATAAAAAATCTTGGACCTGTAGGAGTTTGTCCAAGTGGCGTCTTCATTTAATTAGAAGATATAACAAACATATAATTTTCCAAGACCAAAGCACTACTTAATGAAAACCCTAGAAAACCTTAGTGTTCCAGGTGTGAACTAAATGCATCTCTAAACCATCTCTACTACACAAACTGGTCATAATTCTCCTGAGCAGACCTATCCAATCGCGTTGAGAGAAAAAAATTAGCTCACTAACAAACAACGATCCATGTCTGGCCCAGCTGATTCAAACCAGCGGAGGAATTGACCTGATTTTACACAGTCCTCTAAGAACATACGATACTCCTATAGTTAAGCATGCATACAACCTAGCAAGCACGTGCCTCCGTAAAATCAACACGATACCCATGTTGCGTCATATGGAACAAGACACAGACACTACAAGATATACTAGGACACACCAAAACCAGTGTCGTATCTGTATAGTGTAGTTATCCATGTCCCTGCAAATAGCATGCAACATATTTGGAGCAATTTATGTATCATCACTAAGTAAAGCAAATGAGTTTCTCTCTTTCAAACAGAATCATTACTATCACATTCCAAAGGTTTCTCAGCATTAAATAAATCGAGATGCTCACCAAAATCGGAGAATCTCTTCTTCTGCATGTGAAGGAACTCCGCGTACTCTGGCTCCCCGTCCTCCGTCTTGTGCAACTGAAGCACCAGCGGCCGCCTAGTCACAATTCCTAAAAAATTCCCCCAAAAAAAGACACATCAAAATCCTACAGATATCCGAACTCTTGACTAAAATTAATCAAAGATTCCAACGAAGATTCTACCAGATCCGCGGGGGAGGAAGTCCCTCCCGACGATGCTCTCCAGAACCGACGACTTCCCCGAGCTCTGAACTCGAAGAAACAAGCAAAATTAGCTCCTAAAGAGTGAGAAAAAGAAGAAAAAAGAAGCTCCGGAACCCTAACACTGACCTGTCCTCCGACGACGGCGACGGAGAGGAGCGCCTCCCATAGGGTGGGCAGGGCACCGTCGGCGCCGCCGTGGTCGCCGAGGACTGTGCACACGCGCTGGATGCGGTTGACGAGTCCGATCAGGCTCTCTATCGTCGTCATCTTTGAAACCAAAACCCTAGATATTTTTTTGGATCTTCTTGAGAGGAAATGGAGGAGGAGTGAGTTTGTTGGCGGTGGAGAGTGAGAGCTTCGCTTTCTTTTTTCTTCTTTTTTCTAGTTCCAGAAAGTTCCAAATTTTTTCTCCTTTGGAGTCCACTTCTTTTACCCTAACGCTCCTCCTTCGCGTTCTTGTCGATCGCGTGCGCGACGGCCTCGAGCTTGTCCTGGAGGGCGACGAGGAGCATGAGGCCCTCCTCGAAGATTTTGGATCTAGGGTTAGGGTTTTGGAGTTGGGGGAGAGGAGGGAGAAGAAAGGAGGAGAAGGAGAAGACCAGAATGTTTTGGGGGAGAGGTGGGCTATAGCAAGAATTTTGCCAATAATTAAACTTAAAAAATATTACAAGTTTGCCACCGCTCTAAATTATTAATAACGCTTTGTTTTATAAATGTTATAAAAAGTCCAGAATTAGCCTAAACCGTCATAGAAAAAAGGTATTTCGAACTTTGATGACGCTTCTTTATCAGCCGTCATGAAATCCACTTATCAAGCGTCATTAATAGGTCTTTTTGTTGTAGTGATATAGTGTCTACACAATTGGGCTTGGGTTTATGGGCCATATTAACATTAGCTACAAATAAATATAATCTAACACCCCTCCCCCAAGTTGGAGCATGCAAGTCACAAATTCCCAACTTGGGAAGGAAAGAATCAAACACATGCTTTCCAAGGGGCTTGGTGAAGATGTCAGCCAGTTGAGAAGAAGTAGGAACATGCGAGGCTATTACGGTGCCATCTCTAATAGCATCGCGAACAAAATGCAAATCCACCTCAATATGCTTACTGCGTTCATGAAATACCGGGTTCTGAGCCAGGTGCAGGGCTGACTGACTGTCATAATACACTGACATAGCAAACTCCTGGCGAACGCCCAAACACACCAATAACTCCTTCAACCATTTCAACTCACAAACAAGTGCAGCAAGAGATCGGTATTCAGCTTCAGCGGAAGATCGGGAAACAGTTGGTTGCTTCTTGGTCTTCCAAGAAATAGGAGACCCCCCCAGAAACACCAACCAGCCTGTAACAGAGCGGCGAGTCAAGGGAAAACTGGCCCAGTCGGAATCACACCAACCAGAAAGACGGAGATCACAATCAGCTTTCAAAAGAATACCCTGTCCTGGTGCATGTTTGAGATATCTGACAACTCTCAAAGCAGCATGCCAGTGATCTTGTCGAGGCTCCTGTAAGAAATGAGACAAGATATGCACAGCATAGGCTAAGTCAAGGCGAGTAAATGATAGATAAATCAACCTCCCAACCAGCCTCCAATAAGACTCTGCATCCGCCATCTTTGGACTAGTCGATTCTGCCAGCTTGTGATTAGGCTCCATAGGAAAGCCAGCAGGTCGAGACCCCATCAAGCCGCATTCTAAAATAATGTCCAAAGTATACTTCCTTTGACACAAGAAAATTCCTTCTGCACTCCGAGCCACCTCTATGCCAAGAAAGTATTTCAACACACCAAGGTCCTTCATGTGAAAGCAAGAACTAAGGTACTTTTTGAAAGCATCTAAAGCACCTGAGTCATTACTAGACACAATCATATCATCTACATAGATCAAAACATGCAACTCTACCTTCCCTCTAAAAAGGGAGAAAAGAGAATAATCTGAATGAGATTGAATAAATCCATAGGATATCAGAAAAGCAGCAAGCTTAGCAAACCAACAACGTGGTGCCTGTTTTAATCCATATAGAGACTTACGCAGGCGACACACTTTGTTGGGTTCACTATGCGAAAAACCTGGCGGCAACTTCATATACACTTCTTCTGTCAGATCGCCATGAAGAAAAGCATTGTGCACATCCATCTGGTGTAAAGTCCAGCCTCTCACAGCTGCAACAGCCAAAAATGTCCGAACTGTAGGCATCTTAGCTACCGGGGCAAATGTCTCTGAATAGTCGATCCCCTCAACCTGATGATTACCGAACACAACCAGCCGTGCCTTTAAGCGCTCAACACTGTCGTCAGAGTTGTAATTTATCTTGTACACCCATCTACTTCCCAATGCTTTCTTTTCAGGAGGCAAATCGACAATACTCCAAGTCCCATTATCTTCCAGAGCCTATATTTTAGTTTGCATAGCCGCACGCCAGCCTGAATCTTACGAGGCCTGGCGATATGAAGTAGGCTCAACACTTGCAGTTATAGCTGCAAGAAAATCTCTGTGTCCAGCAGTAAATATGTCATAACTTATAAATTATGTTAGAGGATACGAAGTACCTGAGGAAGTGACGAGAACAGATGAACTGTGGTGAAGGGGGGACTTTTACTTCGAACAACATTCGTTACAAAATCCTGTAATCGTACTGGCTGTAATTTCTTTCTCATTCCTCTTCCCAATACTACCTTGTCGGGCACCTCTCGCAACACTGTATCCCATGTATCATCTGTAGTACCCGTATCACCCCTAGCAGACTCTCCTGTCAATACTTTTGTAGCTAATCGCACTGGCTGTGATTTCTTTCTTATTCCTCTTCCCAATACTACCACGTCGGGCACCTCTGGCAACACTGTATCCCCTGTATCATCAGTAGTACCCGCATCACCCCCAGTAGACTCTCCTGTCAATACTTCTGTAGCTACCTGTGTATCCTCGCCACTCGGTGCCGAGCCGCCAGCAACCACTTCGGCCTCAGCAACCGCAGCCGGTACCATCCCAAAAACCTCGATATCGTCTCCCGACACCCCAACAGATGTATGACGTGTCGCAGAAGACATCTCGCTAGCATAGCCACACCCAGGAAATTCTTTTTCATAAAAAGTAACATCACGGGACACAAAAAATTCACCAGTCTCCAAATCATACAGTTTTCATCCCTTTTTATCAAGGGGATACCCAACAAAGATACATTTTTTGCTCCTGCTAGCAAATTTATCATTTCGGGATTTCAAATCATACGCATAGCACAGACAACCAAAAATACGTAGATGATTATACGAAGGAGCCGAACCATATAAAACTTCATAAGGAGACTTAAACTGCAAGATACTAGAAGGTGTTCTATTTATCAAATAACATGCACCCAGAACACATTCTCCTCCAAAATCTACAGAAAGAGAACCCTGAAATGTCAATGCCCGGGCTACATTTAAAATATGTCGATGTTTTCTTTCCACCCTTCCATTCTGTTGAGGTGTTCCAACACAGGATGTTTGGAACAATATACCTTGAGATAAAAAATAATCTCGTAAACAATTAAATTCAGTGCCATTGTCACTCCGCACACGACGTATATCAGCCCCAAACTGACGCTTCACCATAGCAATGAATTTAAAAAACATAGAATAAATAGCACACTTATCCGTCAATAAAATAACCCAAACAGCTCTAGAAAAATCATCCACCAAAGTCAAAAAATATCGTGTCCCATTAGATGACGGAACACGATATGGTCCCCACAGATCATAGTGTATAAGTTCAAAGCATCTCAAAGCACGACTACTATTATCAGGAAAAGCATCACGAGTCTGTTTAGCTTGATGACAAATATCGCAAGCCTTATGAGAAAACACACTACTACCAGAGAGAAAAGGTAAAGTCTGCATTACTTTATCTGAAGGATGCCCCAGTCTACTGTGCCAAACCTCGGAATCACTCTCTTTGTATGCCAGGATCACCAAAGCCAAAGAAGATGGAACCTCCCCCAAGAAGTAAAGTCCACCCCTTTGTTCATCTGCTCCAATCACCATCCTCGTACTTCGGTCCTGAACAAAACATAAATCAGGAGTAAATAACATATCACAATTTCTTGCACCAATCAATTGTGAGACAGAGATCAAATTATAAGTCAATGTCGGAACATAAAGAACATCCGTCAACACCAATAAAGTAGTCAAAAATACTTTGCCTCTCAGAACAGCCTCAATAGTTCTCCCATCAGGCAAAATCACAGGACAGACAGGGCCCTCAAAGCAATCAACTAAACAGTCACGAGAACCTGTCGCATGAAGAGTAGCCCCAGTATCGAATATCCAAGTGACAGAAGAATTCTTACCCATCATACGATCAGAGTTTGAAAAAACAGGGTTGGAAGAATTGTCGTTACCCAGCAAGCTCATCAGTTTCTGCCATTGTTCACCTGAGAGTGGCGAAGGATACCCTCTATGCATCATATCTGCCGAACTCCCAGTAAGACTAGCAGGGACACCATGACCAACAGCGGCGACATGATGAACAACCCCTGCGCCACCAGCCCCGCGTCCCCTATCACGTCTCTGCTGTGGTGTCGGGCCTCTGCCAGTACCAGCACCACGTCCGTCCTCACACCGAGGACGAGTCTCCCACCACTCTGGATAGCCAATTTTGGCAAAGCAAGTTGCAACATCATGACCTATTTTCTTGCAATGAGTACATATCATACCTGATTTGTCCCTAGAATCTGAGGTCCTACTATTAGAAGTAGTAGAAAGACGAGGTGAAGTCTTGATAGCCAGTGCCAACACCTCCTCAACAGCGGATTGGACCTGAGTTTTTCGTATATCCTCCTCCTCACGGACTACCTAGTATGCCCGATCTAAACTTGGCTGAGAATCCTGAGCCAGAAGATTAGATCGGGTTTGACCATACAACTCAGCATTCAACCCATACATAAAGTCCTGAAAGTGGTCTTCATTCCTCATAGCCTGTAGCCTTACAGGAAGTTCACCACAGGTACAAGAAAGCAATAGGAAATAAGCAGCTTGTTCATCCCACAAAGACTGCAAATTTCCAACGTAGGTTTCCACAGACATCGAAGCCGTCTGTTTACACTCAGCCAAAGCCACCTTAATTTGTTGCTTCCGAGTGCCATTGCTAACAACAAATCTTTTCTCCAACAAGTTCCACAATGGATAAACCTCCTCAAAGTACGACAAAGATTTCTTCAGAGACGGATCAATGGTATTAAGAACCCATTGAACCAATAGCGCTTGCACGCATCTCTAATCAAGCAATTTACTAGCATTATTAACAGGTTTGACTTCAGTACCTTCCAAAAAAGTGATCTTTCGTCTAGAGATCAGGGAGAGACGTATCAACCGAGACCACTCAGCATAGTTCGGTCCACGGAAAACAATAGGAGTAATGATATTTCCTGGTTGATCAGCAGAACTCAGAAAATATGGATCATTCGAATTAGGATAATTTGGGTTGTATGCACTGCCACTGCCAGTCGCGATGGAGTAGCTGGACGCAGCATCATCTGCCATCGCGAATGTCGGGTGTACAACATTTTGTACAACTCCGACGAATCGGTCGCTGATGGACGGGGTCGGCGGCGAATCGGCCGCGATCAGGGGCACCAGATCTGGCGCATAGGGGTCAGCTTACGGGAGCGGTGCGGATGTCGGGTGTACAAAATTTTGTACAACTCCGACGAATCAGCCGCTGATGGACGGGGTCGGCGGCGAATCGGCCACGAACAAGGGCGCCGGATCTGGCGCGTAGGGGTCGCTGTCGTACGCGGTCGAGCGCGGTCAGGCGCGGGCTCGGGCTGGCGCGGTCGCTGTCGGACGCGGTCGAGCGCGATTAGGCACGGGCACAGTCAGGCGCGGGCGGTACGATCAGGCCACCGGATCATGCGCGGATCGGCGCGATCGACGAATCGGTCAGACGCGGATCAGGGTCGACGCGGTCGACGAATCGGCCGCTCGATCAGGCGTGGATCGGCGAGTGTGGGCGCGGTCGGCGCGGATCGATCAGGCGCGGTCGGCGCGGATCGATCAGGCGCGATCGGCGCGGATCGGTCAGACGCGGATCGGTCGAACGCGGTCGGTGTGTCGAATCAGCCGCTGACGAACGATGGTCGAGCGTACGGGCGCGGGGGGGTCGACGCGTACGGTGGTCGAGGATTCGGCCGCAACGAGGATGGTGAAGATGACGGCTAGGGTTTTTCTGGAGGCTCTGATACCATATAGGGAATAATAATGCCTTGTTCTCATTGATGGGGGCTGTTTACAATATATATAGTGTCTACACCATTGGGCTTATGGGCCATATTAACATTAGTTACAAATAAATATAATCTAACAGTAAGCGTGTTTCATATCCAAGAATTGTTGTTATTTTTCACGTCAATAATTATTTGTTTGTTTTTTGGTAGATAAATATTATTTGGTGGATTGTGGATATTCAAACATGCCTAGATTTTGGGCCCCATATCGTGGCGAGCGATTCTACTTGCACGATTTTGATGGGGTCGGTAATGAGCCAATACATCAAAGAGAGTTGTTTAATCGGAGGCACGCGAGGCTTAGAAATGTAATTGAAAGGACATTTGGGGTATTCAAGAAAAGATTTCCAATTTTCAAGTTCATGACCAACTACAAGCCAACAAGACAAGTTTTAATGGTAAATGCATGTTACGGACTGCACAATTTCATTCGTAGACATTCAACGGATGACAATTTTTTTACATTATTTGAAGATGAATATTTTGTACCTCCTTTTGTTCCAGCACAACATGATCATAATATACCAGTGTTGGACTTGTCTCAACAAAGCCTTACGAGGATGGCTAGGAGGAGAGACGCTATTGCTCAATCCATGTGGAAAGCAAAATTTGGATAGTACTGTGGAGTAAATTTTGTTTTTATTATTAAAGAAGAAAGTATGTGTGGTGTACTAAACATATCTATGTTAAATTTCAAGCTTCTTGATTGGTATAGAGTTTCAATTTTTGTTATTCAAATTATTACTATGCAAACTATTACAATTATCTCTCAATATGTATTCTATTATTATATTAAAAAACTCTTATAAAATATTTTTCTAGCAAATTTTACAAAAAAAATATTTCAAAAATTATTTTCTGAAAGTATTTTACCAAACAGAATCTATTGTCACCCTCGAAATCCGTGTTACGTATTTTCGTATACGTGTACATATTTCGGGTCCATATTTTTATTAGTCATGGTTAGCTAGTCATGATTTTATTTTTAGCATGTTGCATTGGCATGGTTATTTTGGCATTTTATTGGTTATGGCTTAGCTTGGTTCGGTTTAGCTTAGTTTGGTTTGCTTTTGGGTTCATCATGAACCAAAAGAAAACCCCTACCTACTACCACCATCATCATTTAAAACCCAACCTCCTTTCTCTCTCCTCTTTACTCTTCATTTATTTCTTCATCTTCTTCCTCTTAACTTCTCCACCTACCAAGAGAAGCTTAGGCAAGTGCAACTTGCTTCATGGAGAAACTCCATTTTTGTTGTTCTATTGTCTTCTTCGCGAGATTCTAAGATACTTTAGAACTTGACATTTTTCATTTTGATAGATATTTTCTTGTAGATCTAAGTTTATATCATTTTCGGTTTTCTTGGATTTTGATCTATTAAACTTCATAATTTTTATGTTTTGATTGTTCCATATTGTAGGGAATTCGATTTTACCCAAAATAGACCTTTAAAAGTTGGATTTCGACTTGTTTTGAGAAAGTTATGACCAAAAGCATTTTTAGCCATTCCTATGTTCATCTGTGCTGATTCTGTCAGGGACGATAAATAGTATCCGAGCCGCATATGGGAGTGCTGCATAGTGCCGTATAGCGCTGCATAGTATCCGAGCCGTATATGGGAATGCCGTATAGTGTCCGAGCCGCATATGAGAGTGCTGCATAGTGTCGCATAGTATCCGAGCCGCATATGAGAGTGCTGCATAGTGCCGCATAGTATCTGAGCCGCATATGGGAGTGTTGCATAGTGCTGTATAGTATTCGAGCCGCATATGGGAGTGCTGCATAGTGCCGCATAGCGCTGTATAGTATCCGAGCCGCATATGGAAATGTCGTATAGTATCCGAACCATATATGAGGGTGCTGCATAGTGTCGCATAGTGCTGCATAGTATTCGAGCCGCATATGGGAATGCCACATAGTACCGCATAGTATCCGAGCCGCATATGAGGGTGTTGCATAGTGCCGCATAGTGCTGCATAGTATCCGAGCCGCATATGGGAGTGCTGCATAGTACCGCATAGTGTCTGAGCCGCATATGGGAGTGCTGTATAGTGTCGTATAGTATCCGAGCCGTATATGGGAGTGCTGTATAGTACCGCATAGTGTCCGAACCGTATATAGGGGTGCCGTATAGTGCTGAATAGTGCCGCATAGTGCATATTTTGGCTGATTTTGGCTATTTTATGTCCTATTTGGCCAATTTGTGGCCAGAATTTCTCCCAACTCCCAACATGAAAGTGGTAGATCTTTTTCTTGGCTTCAAGAGCATGTTATTAGCTATTTTATGCAAGTTTTCTCATTTATTATAATGTAAGGATAGAACATGATAGTGGCCCATCGTGACGCACTCTTGACAAGTAAACATGACATGTAATCTGGAACGCCGTTGCGATGACTATCTCGACATGCTAGTAATCCTCCTCTTGATACCGTGGACGATTGTGCCTATACAAATAAACCAGTCTTGTCTTGCATCATATCTAGGATAGGGACCCCTGAATACCACGGTCAGGGGTACCTACTGAATTCAACTAAGGCTAAAAACTAGAATAATCCAGTAGTCATGAAGAGATTTTCCAGCTACAGTCAATTCCGTTATCTGGGCGCTCAAGTGGACTTGTAGCCTACCGACGAGTAGGGCACATTTTTAGCACACAGTCACGTGTTGCATTCTTCATAAACGGACATTCGATCTGGATAACCGGATGTTCTGCAGGGCTTATGGCTGTTGGGATAATCTTATTGCATCTTGCTAGTAACTAGGCCTGTGATAACCCTAGTTAGTTAAAAGTATCAAGCCGTACTCTTGATTGGCCGTGATTGATTGGATGGAGTTTATTTCAGCTTAGTCTTATCCTGATCCTGTGCAAGATTGTGACATGACATGATTATTGATGCTTGCCTTAACAATAATGATCGGGGGTCCAGTTCTGTTCAGGCAAAGGGTTATAACCCCGGTCCTTGTTTGGTTTAAGGGTTGTAACCTGGCTCCCGGATCAGTTCTGTGTCCTCTCTTCGTTTATTGTCTTATTTCAACCCCATGCCATGTTCGTCATGTTTTACCTTACCTTAATACCATGATTATTTATACTGGCCTTAGCAATAAAGATCAGGGATCCAGTTCTGTTCAGACGAAGGGTTACAACCCCGGTCCTTATTTGGTTTAAGGGTTGTAACCTGGCTCCCGGAGCAGTTCTGTGTCCTCTCTTCGTTTATTGTCTTTACTGTACCAATAGTATTTGAGACGAGTTTCTATTCAGGTGAAGGGCTGCAACCCCGGTCCTTATTTGGTTTAAGGGTTGTGACCTGGCTACTTGAATGGTTTCTTCGTACTCAGTTTACTGTTGTTATCTCTATTATTATCACTTCTTTATTTATTATTTATCTTTAATATTCTATTGTGATATGCTGGTTTTAGTTCTTAAGTGAAGCCTCCTTTGTGGCACTTGCTCTTACTGGGGTCTGACCCAGCTGGTTTTGTGTGGCCAGATATCGGAGCAGCACCAGAGGATCCACCTGTCTTCCAGCCAGATGGTGACCACCAGGCGTAACCCTGGCAACGAGTTGGTTTCTTTTTGTCCTCCCACTTTATTGTAAAAATTATTCTTTTTAGGCGTTTAGCCGGCGAGCACGTGTTAGCTCGTATTGCACCTTTATTTACTGTCTGCCTACGGGCTGTAACATGATTGACAGATCCTAGGGTTGATCATGTATGACTGAACTCTTGCTAGTCTTGACATTTTGTACGACTAGCTTCATGATCACCCAATATGTAATGTATGGTACGCCTTGCTATTATATATTTGGTGCTCTGACATCTTGTAACTATTATTGCTTGCTTGAGATTGAGATAATAGGCTTGTTCATGACCATCGGAGACTGTTGGCTTGTAGTTAAACCCTCATGTATCTAGACAGCCGTGACCGTATAGCGAGGTGGGTTACACTTCAATATACGTAGCTGGCTATGTACGCTCCCGCTCTCCAATATTCTGGTTCTGGGGCGTTACATGGTTTTAGTGGTGGCCCATGCAGGTCTTGTAAATCAAGATATGTGAGGGTTTACCGAATAGATGTCTCAATCGGTACTCACCCTCGATCTCTGCTCGTATCCTCTAAATCTCTGAACTCTTGACCTGGTCACATGCTTGTATCTTTGATCTATCCTGTTCCTTCCTTATTGTTTCCTATGTCATCTTCTTCAGCGACATTGTTCCTGGACCTGCCGATCAGCAAGACGGAGCACCTCCTGTGGACCAGCAGCAACCTGGAGATCAAGCCCAGCATTCCGGAGTAGCCTCCAGAGTCGTACCTACCGGAGGAGAACCACCCGTCCAGCCAGTCCAGCCTGTAGAGCTTGATGATGGCACCTTGGTGGGTCTCATCAGGACATTGCTAGCTTCTCAAGATCGTCGAGGTGATGCATTGCACCAGGCAGTGACGGATGCTCTGACCAGAGGAGATCATCAGGGTAACAGCACGGCCAACAGCTTCAAGCGCTTGAACCCTCCCTTCTTCGACGGCAGTGAGGATGCTATTGCCGCAAATGCTTGGCTGCAGGATACATAAGTGATTCTAGAAGCGGCAAAGACGCCCGAGAACGAGAAGGTGGCGGTAGTACGCCTACAGTTATTGGATCTTGCCCGCAGCTGGTGGACGGCACAGGCCGTTGGATTAGTGGCCCCTATTGCCTGGGCAGTGTTCAGGGAAAGATTTTAGACCAAGTACTTCGATGCTGTAGCTCGGTACGATCTATAGACGAGATTCACCAATCTGAAGCAGATGGGCAGGACGGTCGATGGATATGCGGCCAAGTTCTCCAGGCTTAGTCGGTTTGCTCCCACCTTGGTGGCGACCGAGTTCGATAGAGCCCAGCGGTTCCAGCAGGGGCTCCACCTAGAGATTTTATTAGTGGTGGAGCAGTTTGAGCATCAGACTTTTGATGTAGTGTTGAGAGCAGCCCGGAGGCATGTGTATACCTCCCAGAGGATCATGGATAAGACCGGAGGTCGGAAGCGATCTCACGGCCAGATGAATCTGTCATCAGCACCAGCCCCGACGGCCAGGGCTTTGACTATTGGAGCTCCGAGGCGGACGGCCTCAGTGACGTCGGTTCAGCATTCCACTCCGACGCACCCTCAGCAGCAGAAGCAGAAGCAGTCTTCCGCAGTGGGATGTTCACACTGCGGGAAGCCAGGGCATGTGGTATCAGAGTGTCGCAGAGCACAGGGTTTGTGTTTGGTTTGTGGTGCCCCGGACTACAGGGTTAGGAACTACCCGAACAGGAGGAGTTCATCGGCCTTCTATAGTCCTTCAGTTAGAGGACCAGCACCAGTCCAGCAGCAGCAGCAGCTGCAGTACCCGTTCCCGAGGCCATTGCCGACGCAGGCCCAGGCATTCCAGCAGCAGAGACCGCAGCAGTATGCCCAAGCCCAAGCACTGATCCAGAGCAGGCAGAGAAATTTTTAGCAGAGGGGACCCGCGTCCAGAGGACATGGTCAAGTGTTGTCCTTGACCATGAGAGAAGAAGGATTAGCACCAGGAGAGGTAGTGGCAGGTACTATTCTCATCAACACCTTTCCAGCTTCAGTATTATTTGACTCTGGTGCATCGCATTTATTTATGTCTGTACGATTCGTGACACGGATAGGACTGGAGCCCGAGTCATTATCAGTAAGGCTCAATATACTTACTGGTAACGGACTTGTGGGAGTAGAAAGAGTATTTTTCTCGTGTCGGATCGTAGTTAGCGGTAGAGAATTCTCCGCTAGATTGATAGAGTTCCCGATGGCCGATTATGATGTGGTCTTAGGGATGGATTGGTTGAGGGACCAGTATGCTAGGATAGACTGCCACATTGGCAGGGTTATTTTTAGCATTCCAGGCGAGCCGGAGTTTTCCTTCTCCCGAGGCGAAGTTGAACCTTCTCCTCCAGTCTTGCGGATGGCAGTAGCAGTAGTACAGTTACCTCGGATAGTCGAAGAGTTTCCAGATGTTTTCCCAGAAGAGCTTCTAGGGATGCCGCCAGAGCGAGAGATCGAGTTTACCATCGACTTGATTCCCGGAACAGCCCCAATGTCAGAGAGAGTCTACAGGATGGCGCCGTCAGAGCTAGAGATATTGTACAAGATGATTGAAGAACTCAGAACCAAGGGATTCATTCGTGCTAGTGGATCGCCTTGGAGAGCCTCGATGCTTCTTGTGAAAAAGAAGGATGGTACGTCCAAATTGTGTGTTGATTATCGTACCTTGAACTCAGTGACAATCAAGAACAGATACCCTCTCCCGAGGATAGATGACTTGTTTGATCAACTCAAAGGGGCATCAGTATTTTCGAAGATTGACTTGCGGTCAGGATACCACCAGATCAGAGTCAGAGAGCAGGACATCCCGAAGATAGCGTTCAGATCGAGGTATGGGCATTGGGAGTTCCTTGTTCTGCCATTTGGAGCAACCAATGCGCCAGCCGTATTCATGGACCTCATGAATCGTATCTTCATGTCTTATTTGGATCAGTTCGTGATTGTGTTCTTAGACGACATCCTGGTCTACAGCAAGAGTGAGGCGGAGCATGAGCATCATCTCAGAATTGTCCTCCAGATTCTCCAAGAGCACCAATTGTATGCCAAGTTCAGTAAATACGAGTTCTGGCTCGATCGCATTTCGTACTTGGGTCATATCATCACCCGAGGAGGAGTTGAAGTGGATCCCCAGAAGATCATGGCCATTGAAATGTGGCCGGTACCTAGCACAGTGGCAGAAATTCGCAGTTTTCTTGGCTTGGCCGGCTACTACCGGCGATTTGTTTCGGACTTTGCTCGAATTTTAGCGCCATTGACCCAGTTGACCCACAAGGATGTACAGTTTGCTTGGACAGCAGAGCGCCAGGATTCTTTTGAGAGGTTGAAGCGAGGCTTGATGACGGCTCCCATTCTCACGCTTCCAGATGGGACCGGAGGGATTTCAGTCTATTGCGACGCTTTCGGCAAGGGATTAGGATGCGTCTTGATGCAGCATGGGAAGGTAATAGCTTATGTGTCACGTCAGCTTCGTGATCATGAGAGGAATTACCCGACCCATGACTTAGAGCTGGCAGCAGTAGTGTTTGCACTTAAGCTTTGGAGGCACTACTTGTATGGAGATAGGGTAGAGATTTTCACCGACCACAAGAGTCTGAAGTATGTGTTCACCCAGAAGGATCTCAACATACATCAGAGGAGATGGCTAGAGCTGCTTATGGATTATGACATCAACTTGCAGTATCATCCTGGAAAGGCCAACGTTGTTGCAGATGCATTGAGCAGGAGAGCTGGAGTTTATTTTCTTACAGCGCAGCCGGAGTTATTAGCCGATCTTCAGAAGATGGGAATAGAAGTTGTCCTTTCTACCAATGTGGCATTGATGGCCAGCATGCAAGTTCAGTCCAGCATGGTCGAGAGGATCCAGATGGCGCAGTCGGCAAATTCCAAGCTTCAGCGGCTCAGAGCAGAGTGTGAGACGGGACGAAGACCAGAGTTATGCATTCATGAAGACGGTATACTTCGACATGGTAAGCATCTTTGTGTACCCAGTGGAGATATCAGACAGGAGATCATGGCAGAGGCCCACAATTCGTAGTATTCTATTCATCCCGGTGGCACGAAGATGTACCGTGATATCCGTCAGCACTTTTGGTGGAATGGCATGAAGAGGGAGATAGCCCGGTTTGTCTCTCGTTGTTTAGTCTGCCAACAAGTTAAGGCTGAACATCAGAGACCAGCTGGACTACTTCAACCATTGCCAATTCCAGAGTAGAAATGGGAGCATATAACCATGAATTTTGTGACTGGATTGCCTAGATCCCCGGCTGGCAGAGACGCTATTTGGGTTGTCATAGACAGGCTCATGAAGGTGGCTCACTTTCTCTCATTCAGAGTTGGTCAGTCGAGGCTCAGCTAGCGGAGATGTATCTCCGGCAGATTGTCAGATTGCACGGTGTACCAGTCAGTATCACCTCGGACAGAGATTCCAGATTTACGTCGTACTTTTGGCGTAGCCTGCAAGAGAGTTTGGGGACTCGCCTCCAGTTCAGCTCAGCGTATCATCCACAAACAGATGGTCAGTCAGAGCATACCATACAAACCTTGGAAGACATATTGAAATCTTGTACACTCGACTTCGGTGGTTCGTGGAAAGATCACCTGCACCTGATAGAGTTCTCGTACAATAACAGTTTCTAAGCTAGTATCCAGATGGCACCGTTCGAGGCACTGTATGGTAGGAAGTGCCGATCCTCGCTAGCATGGGACGATGTCGGAGAGAGGCAGATGCCCGATCCAAAAATGATTGCTCAGACCGTTGAGGTGGTCAGGAGAGTCAGAGATCATCTTCGAGTTGCCCAAGATTGCCAGCATCATTGGGCCGATTCTCATCGGCGCCCTCTTGAGTTTTCTGTCGGCGACCATGTATTCCTGAGGATTTCACCTAACCGTGGCGTCATTCGTTTCGGCATGCGGGGAAAGCTTAGTCCTAGGTATATAGGGCCATTTGACATTTTGGAGCGAGTATGAGATGTATCCTATCGTCTCGCTCTTCCACCATCGCTACGTGAGGTGCATGACGTATTCCATGTATCCAACTGCGACGGTACATCCCGGACCCGAGCCATATCCTGGATCATTCGGAATTGGTTGTTGGTACCAACCTTTCATATGAGGAGAGGCCCGTGTCCATATTGGACCGAAGAGAGAAGATCCTCAAGAACAAGACTATCAGTTTAGTCCGTGTTGCTTGGGGTCATCACTCTTTGGGAGAGTCAACATAGGAGCGTGAGGATGATATCCGATCGCGGTATCCTGACTTGTTTGACTCGTGAGGTATAATATCTTTCTTATGCCTTACACTTCGAATCCTTGCTTGCATATTTGATTGCTTGATTGATTGCTTAGCTGTAGATTGCATCTGATAGTGTAACTTGTCCCGACACCTCTAGCCTCTTTAATTAAATTCCGAGGACGGAATTCTTTTAAGGTGGGTAGAGTTGTCACCCTCGAAATCCGTGTTACGTATTTTCGTATACGTGTACATATTTCGGGTCCGTATTTTTATTAGCTTAGCTTGGTTCGGTTTAGCTTGGTTTGGTTTGCTTTTGGGTTCATCATGAACCAAAAGTGTAACGCCCCAGTCCCAAATATATAGGACCAAGTACGTAAATATGCCAGCTGTATACATACGAAGTACATGGCCTTGTATGTATACATAAGATGTCAAATGCAGTAATCCAAGACAAACTAAATCTCATCCATAATAAAAAGAATAATAATATAAAAATCAACTTGAATATTTATGATACAATCGTTGGGCGGAGACAAAGTCCACTACCAACTATCTCAATGAAAGAAATGTACAAGAATCGATCAATAAAATGGCAAGACGAAATAAGCGCAATCGTCTTCGAAGGAATGGAGAAGACCACGGCCTTGGCTAGAACACCTGCAGTGAATCATGAAAACACACACCTGGGAAATAACCAGGTCCTCAGACGGACGTAGCAAGATACAGGAAGAACAAGCTAATATGAACTGTCAAAATAATAAAATAATATATAAAAGACTATCCTAGACACAAATATATAAAGGAGATTCTAACCGCCTAATGTACAATTTAGAGGACAACTTCCATGCGCATGGATGGGATTTTAAGCTATGTGTACGTAACTGGCATCCAGTCATCTGTATTCGTCCGTAACGTCCAAAATGTCAAAGGGCATCTGCAAATAAATCGCCACAGTTCCATCCGGAGACTGTGATTTACCTGTTTGGATTCCCATACGCACTAGCGACCGTCCTTCCCTAATATTTCCCACACTGTTCAAGTCATGTCTATGGCTCGTCTAGTTTTATAACTGCTTGAGTCTCTAAAACCCTAGTCATAGCAGTTACGATCATCTACCGTCACACGACTTTAGAGATAGCTAGTCAATAAGTCGTGCCCTTAGCAACATGTCTCCAACCGTGTAGTGTAAGTGTCATGGCCAGCGGAGATATAAAAATATCCTGCAATAGGAGGGTAGTCCACTACAACTAAGTTAACATGCATATAGTAAAGTAAAACGACTAATAGAGTCGCTTGCACCCAAGTGTGGCTTGGACGCGCAGTTTATAACAATTAAAAATAAACAAGTAAATAAATGCTGAAAATAAATAATATGACAGTTAATTAGCAAGGTATACTTGTCTGGGGGTCGCCTGGTGTGGTGCTATGGTCATGTGGCATGGAGTATGACTGCAATGTTACAACTATGCATGACGTCCTCCAATGATGGCACGGGTTGTTCCATCGGGTCCAGAAGGGTCGACTTAGTTAGGATGGACATAAGGTAGTATAGAATTGGTAAAATGATAGGAAAGATGGGCTAAATCATGATATGGAGAAAACTGTAGGAAGTCAATTAATATACGAAAAATTTCAACAGTAGCATTAAAGTTTCTTTAAATTGCAAAAAAGGCACAAAGTTTGGGAAAATCCCAGATTGAGCATCGTCGCGCCCCATTTATGGGCGTGAAAAATTAATCTTCCTAATTCCTTCCCAAGTCTGGCTTAGTCAGTAAAAAAAAAATTAATAAAAAATAAAAGGGCGCCCAAATAAGGGGCGCCAAATTTGCATTTATTATATTTAAAAAAAAAGCGCTGGCTTAGTCTGTGAAAAAAAATTAATAAAAAATAAAAGGGCGCCCAAATAAGGGGCGCCAAATTTGCATTTATTATTTAAAAAAAAGCGCTCAAAAATGGGGCGCCGATTTTGCGTGCCGTGGAAAAAGAAAAAGAAAAAAAAAAAGCGCCCAAGATTGGGGCGCCAAATCTACTTTTGTTTACTTTCTTTTACTTTATTCCTTTCTTCTTTTTGCTTTCTTCTTTTGTTTTGGTATTGTGTGGAGCTGCTGTGGCAGCTTTAATTTCGGCGCCCCTAAATGGGGCGCGCTTTTATTTTCTTTTTTTTTCTTTTTTGCTTTTTCTTCTTTTCTTTGTCTCTTTGCTGTTCTTTGTCTTTTGGTGTCAGGACTTTAAATTCGGCGCCCCTAAATGGGGCGCCCTTTTTTTCTTTCTTTTTTTAAATAAAAATCGGGATTAAGAGCAGCTGATTTGGGGGAATGACGGTGATTAATTTTTCACGCCCAAAAATGGGGCGCGACGATGCTCAATCTGAATTTTTTCCAAACTTTGTGCCTTTTTTGCAATTTAATTAAACTTTAATGCTACTGTTGAAATTTTTCGATTAATATATTTGGTTTTAGAAACTATTTTATAATACTTGAAATATAATTTATTAGTCTTTCAATTAAATACTCAAAAATCGTAAATCGTTTTTAAGGCAAAAATTCTAAGTTTGTCAAAATAAGTTTTAGTAGGAAACTACATATTATTATTATTAGCCAAAATTAATAAACTAGAAATTTATAGCATAATTTGGTGACTACTTTGATTGACCAATATATCTTTAGAAAATATAAAAAATCTAAAAAGAAAACAATTAGATAAATTAGGGCTATAAAATAGATTTTGTCAAAGTACTATGTTTGGTAAAATCTTCCTTTGAAAATAGTTGGAAAAATAATATCTTTACAAAAATTCTAAAATAATAATATTGGCAATTAATATTTTTTTTAATAGTAACAACAAGAATAAAGATAATAAGAACGATAATATTATTTTTAATAATAAATTATCATTAATAATAACATCAACCGAATATACTAGGAAAAACCCAAAAATCAAGTAAATATGATAATAATGATAATAATAATAATAACAACAATTATGAGTAATACTATGGTGTAAATATAATTACAAAATAGAAAATATTAGCAATATAATAATAATGATGATAATAATAATAATAATGATAATAATAGTAATAATTATTATTATTATAATTAATTATAATAATAATGATGGTAACAGATCTACTTAAAGAAACAATAATAAAAAAACAAACAAACAAAAAAACAAAAAAAACAAAAACAAAAAACCCACAACCACAAAAGCTGCTGTTCTCACCATTTAGAAAGAGGAGAGAGAAGAGCAAGGGAGAGAGAGTGAGAGGGAAGAGAGGGGCGGAGGATGATCGGGAGAGGGGTTCGACGGGAGAGAGGCGGCGCTCCAGCGTGAGGGGGTGCGGCTGGAGGGAGCAGAGGGGAGATGGTCGGAGGAAAAGGGGGCGGCCGCGCAGAGGAGCTGGAGACAGGTCGGTCGGCTTCGGCGGACGCGCGGAGGAGGAAGGAGAGGTCGGCGCCGGGCTGTAGGCACGGTTGGCGCACGAGTACGAAGCGACGCGCGCGGGGAGACGGAGCGGCGGCCCGACGGGTGGCGGAGGGTTGAGGAGAGGGTGGAGAGGAGCGGGATCACAGCAGTGGCTCAACGGAGAGGGCTCAGACCCGGCATCACCGGCGAGGCGCTGGTGGGGGTCTTCTCGTCGGGTCAGTGGCCGTATCCTGCGACACGAGGGGGTCGCCGAGACAACGTCGCCAGTCGCGGTGGCGCACTGTTGCGGGAAGATCTCGACGGCTCGAGGGGGTCAGGCGCCGGGTGCGGTCGAGGAACATTGGAAGGATCAGCGTGCGGGGCTCGGCATGGCGGCGGAGCACCGGACCGGGTTCGACGGGCGGCGGTGAAGTTGGGTTAAGGTTAGGGTTTTATTTTCTCATTTTCGTTTTCTCGATATGGTGTGGGTGGCTTTGGGGGGTCGCCGGCGATAGGCGCCGGTGGGTGGTGGTGATGGCGTTGGTAGTTATGGTGGTATAGGCGGGGCTCGGGTGGTCAGGTGGTCGGGAAGGAGACGGTGGTTGCCTTGGTAGCCACGACCAGGGAGATGACAGCGGGTTGGCAGGACGACGGGTGGTTACGTGGAGTTGACGGAAAGGGAAGATGACGGATGCCAGACGACAGTAGACTAGGGTTAGGTTTAGGGATTTGTTTGTGTCGGAGAGTGTCTGACACGGAAGTGGTAAATTGTATATGTAAAAAATATGGAATAAGAATTTGGACGGGGAGGGATTACATGGACACGATGCACTCACGTGGGTGGGGAAATTTATGGAAGATGAATTATGGAGAAAATAATATGGAGTAGTACCTGCCTATTTATAGGATGTGAGAATTCCCAGTTGGATAAGGATTAGGGATATTTAAACCCAATTTAGATAATTCAATCTATTAATTTAAATTAATTCAATAAATCCAAATCCAAATCAAAATCCAATTTAAATCTAATTAAATACCGTCTTTTAGTTTAAAATCAAATAAGATAAATCATATTTCAATTATAGATATTAATTTAACTATTTAAACATGTCCATAAATCAAATCAAGATTTAAATTGCCACAATAATTTCAAAATATGTTTTCCAAAAATACTATAATAATAATTTCAAAAATATATTATTATTTAAAAATAAACTAATAAATAATTACAAAATATATATCTTTGAACAAATAATATTTACATAAATATATTTTTCTAAATACAATTTTATACAAATATTATTTATTATTATAACTGTATAAATAAGGCTTCTCAAAGTCATAAATTTAGAAATTTGATAGCTAAAAATAATTATTATGTATATTATCTAGAAACTATAAAAATAGAAAAATGTTTTTTTTAAATATGTACGCTCGCACATATTCGCACTCGTCGAGCAATTACAAAAAAATAAAATAAAATTTCATGTGCGACGTACAATACAAAATTTTAAATCAGTACCAAATTTAAATTAAAAAAATAGTAGTAATTTTGGGGTTTTACATCCTACCCAACTTAAAAGAATTTCGTCCTCGAAATTAGAATTAGTAGGGGGGTGAGAAGACACAAGGGGGTATCGATGGGGAACAAACAACGACAATATTTTCACAAAATCATGTCGTAAGAAATCGTGATCTAAATCATAAAATTTAACACGAGTATGGTTACGAGGGTCGCGAGTTAAGGCACGAGTGGAAGATTAAGGGTTTAAAGTTTAAATCAAGAGTATCATACAATAGAGAATGATATGGTATCAAGAGAAAATAAGTTAGAGACCTAGTAGGTCGAGGCACGAATAAGAGATCGATTTGGTTCATGCCTAAATTAAGTGATTTGGAAGGTTCATGATAGCGAATATAGGGCCAAGAAAAGGATGAGTGGTTTAGGATGAAGATATAGCAACATTGAGTGAGAATGGTCATAGTTGATAGGAAGGCTAGAGGAAGTTCTAGTATAACGCCTTCGTCCTTCTAAAATAGGTGAAGGCGAAAGCAATCTAGAGTTTGAAGGAGGTGTTATCGAATACGAATACGTGATTCAATGACGATCAAATATTTTCAAAGGAATTGTCAAGGCATTCGTGGATGTGATTCTAGAGGGCAAGTTTAGCTATGTCCCCATCCACGTAGAACGATAGATAAAAGTGAACCAAAGTGCACTAGGTTGATCATACCATCATGCACCGGTTCTGAGTAGACAATACGTTAGTGGATGCATCCAATAACATATGTCATGAACAAGCTTGATGAAGAATTGAGCTTGCAAAAACTAGGCTACATTAGCATCATTAGTCTAGATAGTAAAAATATAGGCACGATGGTAGATGAAATAAGAACAAATATGAATAGTCTAAGAGTCATAAGAATCTAAGTCTTGTTTATTCCTATACAATCATTCTACGATTTTATTGACCAAGGCTTGGTTGACCAAATGGGTTAAATTTCTCTAGTCTCTATGGTCTAGATAATACTATTTGTATTCCCTTAATGGTCAAGGGTGTGTCAGGTCGTGGGGTATTCTACCCAACTTAAAGAATTAAGCTAAGGGTGTTTGGGACATCTAACTAGTAGGGTCAATCTCTAGCAAGCACGAAGGGAAGATAAGAATAACGATAGGAGGAATCAAGCAAGATGCAATCGATGAGTCGAACGGTAGTTCAAATATGGAATCGAGGAAAGAGGTCAAGTATGTGGATGAGATCCTAGACTTCTAATCCTATACGCAGGCTTGCTTGGTACGGTAAAGTAACCAAACAATTTATCCGACCTGCATGGGCCACCACAAAAACATGTAACGCCCCAGTCCCAAAATACATAGGACCAAGTACGTAAACATGCCAGCTATATACATACGAAGTACAGGGCCTTGTATGTATACATAAGCTGTAAAATGCAGTATTCCAAGACAAACTAAATCTCATCCACAATGAAAAGAAAAATAATATAAAAATCAACTTGAATATTTATGATACAATCGTTGGGCGGAGAAAAAGTCCACTACCAACTATCTCAATGAAAGAAATGTACAAGAATCGATCAATAAAATGGAAAGACGAACGAAGCGCAATCGTCTTCGAAGGAATGGAGAAGACCACGGCCTTGGCTAGAACACCTGCAGTGAATCATGAAAACACACACCTGGGGAATAACCAGGTCCTCAGACGGACGTAGCAAGATACAGGAAGAACAAGCTAATATGAACTGTGAAAATAATAAAATAATATATAAAAGACTATCCGAGACACAAATATGCAAAGAAGATTCTAACCGCCTAATGTGCAATTTAGAGGACAACTTTCATGAGCATGGATGGAATTTTAGGCTATGTGTACGTAACTGGCATCCAGTCATCTGTATCCGTTCGTAATGTCCAAAACGTCAGAGGGCATCTGCAAATAAATTGCTACAGTTCCATCCGGAGACTGTGGTTTACCTGTTTGGATTCCCATACGCACTAGCGACTGTCCTTCCCTAATATTTCCTACACTGTTCAAGTCATGTCCATGGATCGTCCAGTTTTGTAACTGCTTGAGTCTCTAAAATCCTAGTCATAGCAGTTACGATCATCTACCGTCACACGACTTTAGAGATAGCTAGTCAATAAGTCGTGCCCCTAGCAACATGTCTCCAACCGTGTAGTGTAAGTGCCATGGCCAGCGGAGATATAAAAATATCCCGCAATAGGTGGGTAGTCCACTACAACTAAGTTTACATGCATATAGTAAAGTAAAACGACTAATATAGTCGCTTGCACCCAAGTGTGGCTTGGACGTGCAGTTTATAACAATTAAAAATAAACAAGTAAATAAATGCTGAAAATAAATAATATGACAGTTAATTAGCAAGGTATACTTGCCTGGAGGTCGCCTGGTATGGTGCTATGATCATGTGGCATGGAGTATGACTGCGATGTTACAACTATGCATGACGGCCTCCAATGATGGCACGGGTTGTTCCATCGGGTCCAGAAGGGTCGACTTAGTTAGGATGGACATAAGGTAGTATAGAATAGGTAAAAGGATAGGAAAGATGGGCTAAATCACGAGATGGAGAAAACCGTAGGAAGTCAATTAATATATTTGGTTTTAGAAACTATTTTATAATACTTGAAATATAATTTATTAGTCTTTCAATTAAATACTCAAAAATCGTAAATCGTTTTTAGGCAAAAATTCTAAGTTTGTCAAAATAAGTTTTAGTAGGAAACTACATATTATTATTATTAGCCAAAATTAATAAACTAGAAATTTATAGTATAATTTGGTGACTACTTTGATTGACCAATATATCTTTAGAAAATATAAAAAATATAAAAAGAAAACAATTAGATAAATTAGGGCTATAAAATAGATTTTGTCAAAGTACTATGTTTGGTAAAATCTACCTTTGAAAATAGTTGGAAAAATAATATCTTTACAAAAATTCTAAAATAATAATATTGGCAATTAATAATTTTTTTTAATAGTAACAACAAGAATAAAGATAATAAGAACAATAATATTATTTTTAATAATAAATTATCATTAATAATAACATCAACCGAATATACTAGGAGAAAACCAAAAATCAAGTAAATATGATAATAATGATAATAATAATAATAACAACAATTATGAGTAATACTATGGTGTAAATATAATTACAAAATAGAAAATATTAGCAATATAATAATAATGATGATAATGATAATAATAATGATAATAATAGTAATAATAATTATTATTATAATTAATTATAATAATAATGATGGTAACAGATCTACTTAAAGAAACAATAATAAAAAAACAAAAAAACAAAAAACAAAAACAAAAAACCCACAACCACAAAAGCTGCTATTCTCACCATTTAGAAAGAGGAGAGAGAAGAGCAAAGGAGAGAGAGTGAGAGGGAAGAGAGGGGCGGAGGATGATCGGAAGAGGGGTTCGACGGGAGAGCGGCGGCGCTCCAGCGTGAGGAGGTGCGACTAGATGGAGCAGAGGGGAGATGGTAGGAGAAAAAGGGGGCGGCGGCGCGGAGGAGCTGGAGACAGGTCGGTCGGCTCCGGCGGGCGCACGAAGGAGGAAGGAGAGGTCGGCGTCGGGCTGTGTGGCGCGGTCGGCGCACGAGTATGGAGCGGCGCGCGCGGGAAGGCGGAGCGGCGGCCCGGCAGGTGGCGGAGGGTTGAGGAGAGGGTGGAGAGGAGCGGGATCACAACGGTGGCTCAACGGAGAGGGCTCAGACCCGGCATCACCGGTGAGGCGCTGGTGGGGGTCTTCTCGTCGGGTCAGTGGCCGTATCCTGCGACACGAGGGGGTCGCCGAGACAACGTCGCCTGTCGCGGTGGCGCACTGCTGCGAGAAGATCTCGGTGGCTCGAGGGGGTCAGGCGCCCAGTGCAGTCGAGGAACATTGGAGGGGTCGGCGTGCGGGGCTCGGCATGGCGGTGGAGCACCGGACCGGGTTCGACGGGCGGCGGTGAAGTCGGGTTATGGTTAGGGTTTTATTTTCCCCTTTTCGTTTTTTCGATATGGTGTGGGTGGCTTTGGAGGGTCGCCGGCTATAGGCGCCGGTAGGTGGTGGTGATGGCATTGGTCATTATGGTGGTGTAGGCAGGGCTCGGGTGGTCAGGTGGTCGGGAGGGAGACGGTGGTTGCCTTGGTAGCTGCGACCAGGAAGATGACAGCGGGTTGACAGGACGACGGGTGGTTACGTGGAGTTGACGGGAAGGGAAGATGACGGATGCCAGGCGGCAGTAGACTAGGGTTAGGTTTAGGGATTTGTTTGTGTCGGGGAGTGTCTGACACAGAAGTGGTAAATTGTATATGTAAAAAATATGGAATAAGAATTTGGACGGGGAGGGATTACATGGACACGATGCACTCACGTGGGTGGGGAAATTTGTGGAAGATGAATTATGGAGAAAATAATATGGAGGAGTACCTGCCTATTTATAGGATGTGAGAATTTCCAGTTGGATAAGGATTAGGAATATTTAAACCCAATTTAGATAATTCAATCTATTAATTTAAATTAATTCAATAAATCCAAATCCAAATCAAAATCCAATTTAAATCTAATTAAATACCGTCTTTTAGTTTAAAATCAAATAAGATAAATCATATTTCAATTATAGATATTAATTTAACTATTTAAACATGTCCATAAATTAAATCAAGATTTAAATTGCCACAATAATTTCAAAATATGTTTTCCAAAAATACTATAATAATAATTTCGAAAATACATTATTATTTAAAAATAAACTAATAAATAATTATGAAATATATATCTATGAACAAATAATATTTACATAAATATATTTTTCTAAATACAATTTTATAAGAATATTATTTATTATTATAACTGTATAAATAAGGCTTCTCAAAATCATAAATTTAGAAATTTGATAGCTAAAAATAATTATTATGTATATTATCTAGAAACTATAAAAATAGAAAAATATTTTTTTTAAATATGTACGATCGCACATATTCGCACTCGTCGCACAATTACAAAAAAATAAAATAAAATTTTGTGCGCGACATACAATACGACTACGCGACGTACAATACAAAATTTTAAATCAGTACCAAATTTAAATAAAAAATAGTAGTAATTTTGGGGTTTTATAAAAAGAAAACCCCTTCCTACTACCACCATCATCATTTAAAACCCAACCCCCTTTCTCTCTCCTCTTTACTCTTCATTTATTTCTTCATCTTCTTCCATTTAACTTCTCCACCTACCTAGAGAAGCTTAGGCAAGTACAACTTGCTTCATGAAAAAACTTTATTTTTGTTGTTCTATTGTCTTCCTCGCGAGATTCTAAGATACTTTAGTACTTGGCATTTTTTATTTTGATAGATATTTTCTTGTAGATCTAAGTTTATATCATTTTCGATTTTTTTGGGTTTTGATCTATTAAACTTCATTATTTTCATGTTTTGATTATTCCATGTTGTAGAGAATTCGATTTTACCCAAAATAGACCTTTGAAAAGTTGGATTTCAACTTGTTTTGAGGAAGTTATGGCCAAAAGTATTTTTGGCCATTCCTATGTTCATCTGTGCTGATTCTGGCAAGGACGATGAATAGTATCCGAGCCGCATATGGGAGTGCTGTATAGTGTCGCATAGCGCTGCATAGTATTCGAGCCGTATATGTGAATGCTGCATAGTGCCGCATAGTGTCCGAGCCGTATATGAGAGTGCTGCATAGTGTCGCATAGTGTTCGAGCCGCATATAAGAGTGCCGCATAGTATTCGAGCCGCATATGGGAGTACTGCATAGTATCGCATAGTGCTGCATAGTATTCGAGCCACATATGGGAGTGCTGTATAGTGCCGCATAGTGCTGCATAGTATCCGAGCCGTATATGGGAATGTCGTATAGTGTCGTATAGTGTCCGAGCCGCATATGAGGGTGCTGCATTATGCCGCATAGTGCTGTATAGTATCCGAGCCGCATATGAGAATGTCGTATAGTACCGCATAGTGTCCGAGCCGCATATGAGGGTGCTGCATAGTGCTGTATAGTATCCGAGCCGCATATGGGAGTGCTGTATAGTGCCGTATAGTGCCGCATAGTATCCGAACCGCATATGGGAGTGCTGCATAGTGTCGTATAGTGTCCGAGCCGCATATGGGGGTGCCGTATAGTGCTGAATAGTGTCGCATAGTGCCTATTTTGGCTGATTTTGGCTATTTTATGCCCTATTTGGCCAATTTGTGGCTAAAATTTCTCCCAACTCCCAACATAAAAGTGGTATATCTTTTTCTTGGCTTCAAGAGCATGTTATTAGCTATTTTATGCAAGTTTTCTCATTTATTATAATGTAAGGATAGAACATGATAGTGGCCCGTCGTGGCGCACTCTTGACAAGTAAACATGACATGTAATCTGGAACGCCGTTGCGACAACTATCTCGACATGCTAGTAGTCCTCCTCTTGATACCGTGGACGATTGTGCTTGTACAAATAAACCAGTCTTGTCTTGTATCATGTCTAGGACAGGGACCCCTGAATACCACGGTCAGGGGTACCTACTGAATTCAACTAAGGCTAATAACTAGAATAATCCAGTAGTCATGAAGAGATTTCCCAGCTACAGACAATCCCGTTATCTGGACGCTCAAGTGGACTTGTAGCCTACCGACGAGTAGGGCACATTTCCAGCACACAGTCACGTGTTATATTCTATATAAACGGACATTCGACCTGGATAACCGGATGGTCTGCAGGGCATATGGCTGTTGGGATAATCTCATTGCATCTTGCTAGTAACTAGGTCTGTGATAACCCTAGTTAGTTAAAAGTATCAAGCCGTACTCTTGATTGGCCGTGATTGATTGGATGAAGTTTATTCCAGCTTAGTCTTATCCTGATCATGTGAAAGATTGTGACATGACATGATTATTGATGCTTGCCTTAACAACAATGATCGGAGGTCCAGTTCTGTTCAGGCGAAGGGTTACAACATCGGTCCTTGTTTGGTTTAAGGGTTGTAACCTGGCTCCCGGATCAGTTCTGTGTCCTCTCTTCGTTTATTGTCTTATTTCAATCCCATGCCATGTTCGTCATGTTTTACCTTACCTTAATACCATGATTATTTATACTGGCCTTAGCAATAAAGATCAGGGGTCCAGTTCTGTTCAGGCGAAGGGTTACAACCCCGGTCCTTGTTTGGTTTAAGGGTTGTAACCTGGATCTCTGAGCAGTTCTGTGTCCTCTCTTCGTTTATTGTCTTCACTGTACCAATAGTATTTGAGACGGGTTTCTATTCAGGTGAAAGGCTGCAACCCCGGTCCTTGTTTGGTTTAAGGATTGTGACCTGGCTACTTGAATGGTTTCTTCGTACTCAGTTTACTGTTGTTATCTCTATTATTATCAATTCTTTATTTATTATTTATTTTTAATATTCTATTATGATATACTGGTTTTAGTTCCTAAGTGAAGCCTCCTTTGTGGCACTTGCTCTTTCTGGGGTCTGACCCAGCTGGTTTTGTGTGGCCAGATATCGGAGCAGCACCAGAGGATCCACCTATCTTCTAGCCAGATGGTGACCACCAGGCGTAACCCTGGCAACGAGTGGGTTTCTTTTTGTCCTCCCACTTTATTGTAAAAATTATTCTTTTGAGGCGTTTAGCCGGCGAGCACGTGTTAGCTCGTATTGCACCTTTATTTACTGTCTGCCTACGGGCTGTAGCATGATTGACAGATCCTAGGGTTGATCATGTACGACTGAACTCTTGCTAGTCTTGACATTTTGTACGACTAGCTTCATGATCACCCAATATGTAATGTATGGGACGCCTTGCTATTATATATTTGTTGCTCTGATATCTTGTAACTATTATTGCTTGCTTGAGATTGAGACAATAGGCTTGTTCATGACCATAGGAGACTGTTGGCTTGTAGTTAAACCCTCATGTATCTAGACAGCCGTGACCGTATAGCGAGGTGGGTTGCACTTCAATATACGTAGCTGGCTATGTACGCCCCCGCTCTCCAGTATTCTGGTTCTTGGGCGTTACATCTATAAACTTATCATTCTAAAAACTATTTTCCAAATGTAGTAACCAAACAGAATTTTTAACTTCTTTGTTCAGAAAACTATTTTTCAAATGAAAGTATCCAAACGCAAACTCAGAAATTCTATATCCAAAAAACAGCTTTATAACTTACTTTCAGAAAACTGTTTTCAGAACAAAATTTTAGAAAAACTATCCAAATGGACCCTTATTTCCATTCTAGTCGGGTAATTGATCCACCAGCTCCTACTATCACCGGTACCAATAAAAGAAAATCGTAGGGCTGTCGAAAGGAAGCATAAGAATATATCATATATCAAGAGGAAAGACCATACCCTTTGTTATGGTGCCAAACTCATAGTAAAGGCATCAGGACAACTTGACAAGCAAGGGAGAGCTTTGTCATAAAACAAAATAGTGAGCTAACCGGTAGATATATCTACATTTTTTTGTCATGAAGTTTAAGCTCATCCAACCAAGGAGTATACCTTTCAAGTTCTATACTACAGTCTAGACAAAGAGGTAATATCTAGGGAGCACAAACGCTCAAAAATCAATGCCATGACCATCTTGAGTTGTATCAGACGTACATTGACAAAAACACTCCAAAACTACTAGTTGAACCAAACTGACCGAATGCTCACCCCTAAAGTTTTTTTATCATAATTGAGAAGAACAACCTTCATAAAACCAAGAAACAAATAAGGGCATCCTAGTGGCACGAGTATAGGGCCCATGCAGGGTATGGAGAGGATCAAGATGCGTGCAGACTTACCCCAAAACCAAAAAATCAACAACAGATCGGCTCTTGCAAATGAGGTCTCTTACCCTGCTTATCGGGCTATAGGGCACAACCACAATGTTGGTGGAGTGGGCTCCAGACCACTCGGAAGAAAAAAAATTTATATGGGTCAACCTACATTCTACACTACTAAAATCTGCTTAATTGGCGACGTAAATTTAGTGACGTTAGCAAAACGTCGCTAAATTGTGTACATTAGTGACGTATAAATGAAACATCGGTAACCGTCGCTACTAGCGACGCAAATAGCGACGTTACAACGACGTATATTAGTTACGTGAGCTAGTCGTCGCAAAACGTCACTACAACGTCGCTAATAGCGACTAACTTAGCGACGGTAATGATAGCGTCGCTAAATTCTAATTATATTCCCCCCACCGATTCATTTCTCCCCATTTTACTCTCTCACTCTCTCTCTCCTTCTCCCCTCCGGCGCTCTCACTCTCTCCGGCGACTCTTCTCCCTCTCTGGTACGTGACTCTCTCCCTCCCTCTCTCTCTCTCCAGCTGTTTTGGTTGTTGGTGGTTGGGGGGTGCGGGTGGCTCGGAAGGAGGTGTAGGGGGGATGCGGGTGGTTGGGGGTGAGTGGGGGGTGGCCGGGGGGGTGGGGCAGGGGGGACGAGGGCGGCTGGGGGAGGGGAGCTAGGGTTAGGGTTCGGGTTAGGGTCCATTTCCTCCCATTTTACTCTCTCACTCTCTCTCCTCCCCCCCTCCGGCGCTCTCACTCTCTTCGGCGCTCTCACTCTCTCCGACGACTCTCACTCTCTCCGGCGACTCTCCTCCCTCTCCGGTACGTGGTACTCTTCCTCTTCCTCTCTCTCTCTCTGGCTGTTTTGGTTGTTGGTGGTTGGGGGGGTACACGTGGCTCGGGAGGAGGGGCAGGGGGATGCGTGTGGTTCAGGGGTGAGTGGGGGGTGGCTGGGGGGGTGGGGCACGGGGGACGAGGGAGGCTGGGGGAGGGGAGCTAGGGGTAGGGTTCGGGTTAGGGGTGGGTATGTGTGGGCGGTTGGGGGAGGAGAGTAGGGGGTGGGGGCGGCTGGGGGAGAGGAGCAGGGGGGAGTGGAGGGTTAGGGTTCGGGTTAGGGGTGGTATAGGGGGGGCTTGGTCAGGGGCACCGATAGTGCCGAAAAATCTGATAATTTAGTAATAATTATTTATTTTTCGACATCGAAAAATGTGATACTCCGATTCGAACGCACTGATAGTGCCAATATTTGTAACAAGTAGTTTTGTTGGTTGGTTAATTGGTAACATGGTGATCGGGACATATAGTCCCTACAGCCATTCGACTGGTGAGACAGAAACTATGGTACGACATGGTGATCAGGACATAGTCCCTGCAGCCATTCGACTGGCGAGGAAGAAACTATGTTGCCGTAGATAAAATTGACTATCCTCCGACCCTCATCCCTCGATAATGATGATATGACAACCTATCACTATATCTTATATAGTAGTAGATGATGTCTTAGTATTACATTATGTGAGTTCATCTTGATTCTATTACATTCTTCAGATACTAGATACGATAAGAACATATACTACACCATATGTACAGAACATAGATGATTCACACTAATATATGCTAGAATGAATTTTGGGTTGTGTTCTGAGCCATCCGTTCTCACACTTGGCAAAAAATCGAATTTTCTGTACTTTATCTGCTTTCGAAAATGTACTCAAATTACATGATGGTTCCTTTATAGCTTGCTTATGTTACAATTATATTATTTATGAATATCGATCTTACCAGATGGCACCCATGACCAGAGGAGCGACACGTCGTTTGAGGGAAACAGTGAATGCTGAGGTGGCTCCTCCTACTGTTAAGGAGAAAGTGGCACTGGTAGCTAGTGAGACCGGAAGTTCTATTCATCCAGCACCGGTAGCTAGTGAGACCGGGAGTTCTATTCATGCAGCACTTGCAAGGGACTACATCTCTCCTGCCGCCGTCGATCCTACTTTTTCGAGGTGGTTGCGTGATCGTATCACTGAGCGTTTGCGTGAGCTGCGTGGTTCTCATTATCTATTAGTACTTATTTGTATTGGACTATTTGTATTGGGTTGTTTTTGTATTAGACTATTTGTATTGGACTACATATATGAATTAGTACTATGTCAATCTCTGGATTGTATTAGAATACGACATGGTGATCAGGACGTAGTCCCTGCAGCCATTCGACTGGCGAGACAGAAACTATGGTACGACATGGTGATCAGGACATAGTCCCTGCAGCCACTCGACAACCAACCGGAGAGGATACTCTGAGAGATCCATCTGAGTAGGACGTATACTCTGAGAGATCACCTTTACAAAAATGATATCAGTAGTAGGATTGAGTGTTGGAGGAGATATTATCAGAGTATATGTCCTACTCAAATGGGTCTCTCACCGTTACTATTTTTTTTGACAGCATGGTGGATGTGCTCCGTCAACAGATTCTTGCTCTGAGCTAAAACTTTGCCCCGGAGCTCAAGTGGACATCCTTCTAGTTAGTTTTATGTGATTCTCTGATAGTTCTCTCATTTATTCTGTATTTTGGCTCCAACTCCAGCTCCATTTGCATTAATCTATGGTATAACATGGTGATCAGGACATAGTCCAAGCAGCCATTCGACTGGCGAGGCAGAAACTATGTAGCCGTAGATAAAGTTGACTGTCCTTCGACCCTCATCCCTCGGCAATGATGATACGACAACCTATCACTATATCTTATATAGTAGTAGATGATGTTTTAGTATTACATTATGTGAGTTCATCTTGATTCTGTTACATTCTTCAGATACTAGATACTAGATTCGATAAGAACGTATACTACACCATATGTACAGAACATAGATGATTCACACTAATGTATGCTAGAATGAATTTTAGATTGTGTTCTGAACCATCCGTTCTCACACTTAAAACACATATGAATTAGAACTGTGTGTCAATCTTTGTTTTTGTATTTTCGGCGAACCCAGGGATTGGATTCTGTATTTTGTATTTTGGATTCTATATTTTGGCTCCAACTCCAGCTCCATTTGCATTAATCTATGGTACGACATGGTGATCAGGACATAGTCCCTACAGCCATTCGACTGGCGAGACAGAAACTATGTAGCCGTAGATAAAGTTGACTGTCCTTCGACCCTCATCCCTTGGCAATGATGATACGACAACCTATCACGATATCTTATATACTAGTAGATGATGTTTTAGTATTACATTATGTGAGTTCATCTTGATTCTGTTATATCCTTCAGATACTATATTCGATAAAAACATATACTACACCATATGTACATAACATAGATGATTCACACTAATGTATGCTAGAATAAATTTTGGGTTGTGTTCTGAGCCATCCGTTCTCACACTAGGAGAAAAATCGAATTTTTGCTATTTTATCTAACGCACAAATACCGCTCGAGTGAGCCAAAGGCATGCAGCCACTTCCCTTCCTCCATTCCCCCTCTTCCTCTCTCATGCTATCAACGTCACAACTTTTCCAGTGCTGCTCCCTCTAATGATGATGAACGCAAAAATCAAAGACCCCCCTCTCCTTTTTCACTCTTCACAGTTCTCACAACAGGAAGGATCAGTGCTTTCTAGTTCTCTTCCATCCATCCATTCCTCCGTTCTGATCAAGCATCTTCCTTCTCCTCTCCTCCACCATGGCTCTGGACCCATCTGCTCCTCCCTACTTCCCTTCTTCTTATTTGACTCTCTCAGCCACATATGATATCCAGCTCAAGTGTAGAGTCGAAGGAGAAGAAGTGGACAGGAAGAGGAGGGGAAAGCAGCACAGCCGACGGCATAATCTGGAGAAAGTACAGAGGTTTTTTTCAACATCCGTAGGAGAACTATAAGGATATATCTTTTCACAACATGTCACCTTGTCAAAGATCCTTAATGTGAATATCATGTTACCGCGATGTCGGAAGACTAATATGTCATAATTTTTTAAGCCGTGTGTTTTGACATAATCCTCCCAACTCTTTCCTCCTATGTAGTAATCTTGCATTTCTTTATGAAGTCCAAGACGGCATATAGTGACTCGTAATAGAAAAATATGCTGTCTTGAACTTCATAAAGAAATACAAGATTACTACATAGGAGGAAAGAGTTGGGAGGATTATGTCAAAATACACGGCTTAGAAAATTATGACATGTTAGTCTTCCGACACCGTGGTAACATGGTTGTCACATTAAGGGTCTTTAACAATGTGACATGTTGTGAAAAGATATATCCTTATAGTTCTCCTACGGATGTTGAAGAAAACCTCTGTACTTCCTCCGGGTCATGCCGCCGACTGTACTGCTTCCCCCTCTTCCTGCCCACTTCTTCTCTCCCGACTCTACACTTGAGCTGGATATCATATGTGGCTGAGAGAGTCAAATAAGAAGAAGGGAAGTAGGGAGGAGCAGATGGGTCCAGAGCCATGGTAGAGTAAAGGAGAAGGAAGATGCTTGATCAGAACGGAGGAATGGATGGATGGAAGAGAACTAGAAAGCACTGATCCTTCCTGTTGTGAGAACTGTAAAGAGTGAGAAATGAGAGGGGGGTCTTTGATTTTTGCGTTCATCATCATTAGAGGGAGCAGCACTGGAAAAGTTGTGACGTTGATAGCATGAGAGAGGGAGAGGGTGAATGGAGGGAGGGAAGTGGCTCCATGCCTTTGGCTCACTCGAGCGGTATTTGTGCGTCATCTGGTGACGATCCTCCAGCTCCAGGTCCAGCTCCAGACGATCAGTAGTTTCGTTTTTGCATTTTTGGACTGTACTATATTTTTGACTTTGTACGTATTTGGGGATATTCAGTTTTTTCGTTGAGGATACTAAGTTTGTACATATTTGCGGATATTGATTTGGTTTGTTAAGGATATTATATATTGACATTGTTCGTTGCGGATAGTATTTTTTCTTTATATTTTTTGTATATTCTGGAATGTATTGTGCGTGCCGGTGTTGAGTGTTCCACCGAAGGGGTCGACAAACCCAGGGATTGGATTCTGTATTTTGTATTTTGGATTCTGTATTTTGGCTCCAACTCCAGCTCCATTTGCATTAATCTACGGTACGACATGGTGATCAGGACATAGTCCCTGCAGCCATTCGACTGGCGAGGCAGAAACTATGTAGCCGTAGATAAAGTTGACTGTCCTCCGACCCTCATCCCTCGGCAATGATGATATGACAACCTATCACTATATCTTATATAGTAGTAGATGATGTCTTAGTATTACATTATGTGAGTTCATCTTGATTCTGTTACATTCTTCAGATACTAGATAAGATAAGAACATATACTACACCATATGTACAGAACATAATGATCCACACTAATGTATGCTAGAATGAATCTTGGGTTGTGTTCTGAGCCATCCGTTCTCACATTTAAATAGATATGAATTAGTACTATGAGAGCGCCGGAGGGGGGGGAGGAGAGAGAGTGAGAGAGTAAAATGGAGGGAAATGAATTGGTGGGGGAATATAATTAGAATTTAGCGACGTTCATACTAACGTCACTAAATTAGTCGCTATTAGCGACGTCATAGCGACGTTTTGTGACGACTAGCTCATGTAACTATGTAGCCGTAGATGAAGTTGACTGTCCTCCGACCATCATCCCTCGGCAATGATGATACGACAACCTATCACTATATCTTATATAGTAGTAGATGATATTTTAGTATTACATTATGTGAGTTCATCTTGATTCTGTTACATTCTTCAGATACTAGATACTAGAATCGATAAGAACGTATACTACACCATATGTACAGAACATAGATGATTCACACTAATGTATGCTAGAATGAATTTTGGGTTGTGTTCTGAGCCATCCGTTCTCACACTTAAAACACATGAATTAGTACTGTGTCAATCTTTATTTTTGTATTTTCGGCGAACCCAGGGATTGGATTCTGTATTTTGTATTTTGACTTTGTACGTATTTGGAGATATTCAGTTTTTCGTTGAGGATACTGAGTTTGTACGTATTTGCGGATATTGATTTGGTTTGTTGAGGATATTATGTATTGACATTATTCGTTGCGGATAGTATTTTTTCTTTATATTTTTTGTATATTCTGGAATGTATTGTGCGTGCCGGTGTTGAGTGTTCCACCGAGGGGGTCGGCGAACCCAGGGATTGGATTCTGTATTTTGTATTTTGTATTCTGTATTTTGGCACAGGTTCCAACTCCATTTGCATTCTGGAACCTATTTTTTTATATATTTTTTTAACTTAGCGACGTTTTTAGCGACGTTACCATTAGTCGCTAAATATTAGCGACGTTAATAAATATCGCTAAAAGCGTCGCTAAATGCTGACGTGGCAACACGTGGCACCATAATCTGATGTCAGCTCGTCGTCGCCAAAACGTCGCAACAGTGTCGCTAAACGGCGACAACACAATAACGTCGTCTTATACGTCGCTAATTAGCGTCAACAACCAAACGTCGCAAATAACGTCGCTAGTTAGCGACGTTAATAACGTCGCCAAATAACGTCTCCCTAGCGACGTTTTGCGACGTTTTCTCGTTTAGCGACACGTTTTTTTTCGTCGTTTCCAAAACGTCGCCCAAAACGTCGCTAAATTCACTTAGCGACGTTTTCGTCGAGTTTAGCGACATTTTGTAACGTCGCTAATCTGACAAATTTTTGTAGTGCTAGTCGACTACAGCCCGCGCCAACGTTCTCGAGGGGTGGTCCAGTCGGTTGGGGCCGGTAAGGAGTAATGGGAAGGTGAAGGTGGAAGTAAAGTTTACGAAAAATAAATTCATACCTTCATTTATTTTTTATTTAAGTTGAATACATTTAAATTTCATACCATTACAAGAGTAGTGTAAGGAAATAAGTTAGAAGCCAAGGTTAAAATTTGAATTTTATTGTTAAAAGAGATTTTAGTACTATTTAAAGGTAATCTGCTAATTACTATTGAACAGCGCCTGTAGCTCAGTGGATAGAGCGTCTGTTTCCTAAGCAGAAAGTCGTAGGTTCGACCCCTACCTGGCGCAATTATTAGTTTTTGTCTCTTTCTAAGTTGTTTTAATCGAACCCGGTCTACTTTTCAACCAGACCCGGGTCGAGAGGTAGTTTCCAGAACCTGCTTCTGCTTTTCGTGAAGCAGCAGAAATTCTTCTAAGCTTCTATTATGCCGTTTTTTTTTGGGTTCGACTATTGACACCCCATCTATTTCTAAGTTGACCCCAATTTCTTTTCATAACTTAAGTTGTATTATGAAATGATTGCTTTATCCTTTTCCTATTTCTAATTCTACCCAAACCCAAACAGCCATAGGACCCCACCCCTTCACTAACCCCACCCCTTCAATAACTAATCCAAAAACCTTAGAAGACATTATTTGAAGCTTGAAGAAATTACAATGGAGGGCCAAAGTAATCATAGAAGATCTCCCGTACCCAATGTAAGTCCTACCAATGTTTTTTTTCAAGTATTGATTCGGCTGTTTCGATTTTGAGAAGAAAACAAAATTCGCGGACTGTTCGACCATAACAAGTCGGACAAATCTACACTGTTCGACGAGGGGAGGTCGAACGTTTTTTGAACTGTCCGACCTGTACTGGTCGAACAGTGTGGATTTCTCCGGATTATGTCGGTCGAACAGTACTTTTTTTGAGTTAAATTTAAAATTTTTATTAATTTCCAACCTAATCCGATATTTGTATTTATCTTCATAGGAAAACACTTCAGATGACATTGCGGTTAACACTGAGATGAGTATTGTCACGCACCCGATGTACGAACAACAACTATTATCTAATATGTTTCAATCCATCTGTATGTAGGTCAATTTGTCCGAAGACGCAATATTACCACCCGTTGTCAGCAGTTGGTCTACTTTGCGTCTTCCGTGTGCATCTGGTTGGGGCAAAATTTTGGAGCATCGGTTGCAGAAGTATCGTGCAACTGTTCCCGTACAAGTCGCGGCTTCACCGATTATATTGAATTGAATTTGCTTCAAGCTCATTAATTATTTGTAATGGAACGTTTGAACGTATAATGAACTTGTGCTAATATTTTGTGGGACATTTGAACGTATAATGAACTGTGGCTCGTATTTTGAGAAATTTATAATGAATTTGTGCTAATATTTTGTGGGACGTTTGAACGTATGTTGCATATGTTAAAACATGTACTGTTCGACCTGGAAAAGTCGAACAGTGTACATATGTTCGACCTGTATATGTCGAACATTACTGAACTGTTCGACCTGTTATGGTCGAACAGTATGCAAATGTTCGACATATGTTTGCCGAACAGCACTGGTACAGGCAATTCACAAGACAAGATATCTAGCGTCGATGACGCATTCGAGTATATCACAAAATATCACAAAACATAACAAGATATCTAGCGTCGATGACGCATTCGAGTATATCACAAAATATCACAAAACATAACATGATATCTAGCGTCGATGACGCATTCGAGTATATCACAAAATATCACAAAACATAACAAGAGTCAGCATCCTCATCCTCTTCTTGATCAGTTTGGCGCTCTTCATCAGTGTGGCACTCTTCATCAGTGTGGCGTTCTTGCTCCTGCTCTTGGTCGGGCCGTTTGAGTCGAAGCAACAAGTGCTTGTTGTTGAAGACGTGCAAGTTCCTGCTCTTCAGCCCGACGTCTCCTAGCTGAAGCATGAGTCGTTTCCCTCCTACTAGTTTGCTTTCCTACAAGTTCCACCAAAATAACATGGCTTAAAGAAATATTTTTTAAATTGTATTGTTCGGTCTCGAAGAGTCGAACTAACCCACACTGTTCGACCATAACAGGTCGAACAAATCTGTACTGTTCGACCGAAACAGGTCGAACAGTAAGCAAGGTGTTCGACTATCGTGAGTCGAACACATTGCTGTGTGTCCGACCGACCAGAGTCGAACAGATCCGTAAATTTTGGGGTAAAATTCGATCTGTTCTTTCGTTCTAACCCTAAATGGTCGACAAAACAATATGGTTCTAACCCTAAATGCTCGACAAAACAATGGGAGAGAATGTAGTTTGGATTGAAATGTTTGATACTCACCTCGATCCATGGTGAAGAGACTTCTCGGAGTGGGGTGAACAATGGGGGACTTCTCCGACTCAAATCTGGTGTTGGAGAGAAGTCCAACAGAGATGGGGAAGAGAGTAGTGTGGAGGAAGAGAGTAGTTAGGGTTAGGGTTAGGGTTTGATGGGGAAGAGAGTAGAGTGGAGGTGTATGTAGGGAGAGAGGAGAGTGGGGTGAATGTAGAATTTTGTGTATAGAGAGGAATGGGGTGTACTTAGAAATTGGGATGTGGGGGTTGTACACTATGGTTTAAGTCATAAGGGTATTTTTGTCAACATTTGGGGTGTACTTAGTATTTTTATAAGTTAATTTATTTTTAGGTGGGGTGTACTTAGAAATTGGTGTCAACTTAGAAATAGATGGGGTGTCAATAGTCGGACCCTTTTTTTTTGCGATGATTATGCCGTTCTTTTTTTTGCGATGATTATGCCGTTCTTTTTAATCGGGAGGAGTGAGCGAGAAATTCCCATCTTCAACTTTCGCGCAATTTTCACAATTTCAAAACCCTAATTCCCAAATTCAGATTTTGACTTAGCCATTCCTTCCTTCTTCGCCAATGGAATTTTGACTTAGCCATTCCTTCCTTCTTCGCCAATGGCGAACAGGCGAAGCCGAAGACTCGCCGTCTCGTCGTCCTCGTCCTCTCCGCCGCCACCGCGATCTTCCTCATCCGCCGTGCCACCGACTCCTGCGACTCGCGGCGGAGGGACGATCAATTCCTGCTGCTGCTGCAAAAGGAGGACGGACTCGAGCGGAAGAGCCAGCTGGAGTTCATGTGGTCGAATCAAGTGGTCCGTCTCTCTCTCTCTGGTACTCGGCCGTGTCGGACAGGACACTGACACTCCAAAACATTCCAGGACACGCTGTAAAGATCACGTGATGTTTTCTCTACGAGAATAAGTGCATAATGCATTTATATAATTCGATCTCTACGACACGTATCCGACACAATGTTCCCTGGACACTCATGATGGACATGGTCCATTCGTTGAGACAAGAGACTGAAGCTACGATTGACTGCTATAATTATGAACATCTTTATGTAGGTAGGCCTTTACTGTTGGATTTAGTTGGTACACATGTGGCGTGGATCAGTAGTAAGAGCATCTCCAACCCTATTGTGAGTTTAGAAAAAATGGTTGCCACATAGGAATGACAAACTTTCATTCCAAAAATTCTTCTCCAATGCAAATGTAGAATAAAACATGAAGTTGACATGGCAATGACATGACAAGGAGAATGTGAAGTTGGTTGTCTAGATCTAGACAATGCACTTCACAATGACTTTGTCTCCACATCATCAATTATGAATAGAAATATTTATAAAAAAGTTGAAGAAGTGGAGGAGTTGCCTTGGAAGTTGGAAAAAATACTTTTTATTGTCTTCTCAATACTTTTGCATTGGAGAGAGTTTTTCTATCTCATTGTCTTTTGAGATATAATTTTGCCACATAAACAAGACATTGTCTTGTGGCTCATGCCACATAGGAGCCACCTAAGACTCACAACACTTAACAAGACAATAGGGTTGGAGATGCTATAACAAAAAGTCAGCACAAGTGGATTTAGTTGCTTATAGTTTGGAGCACAAGACGATGGATCGGGAGTGCAGGTGAGATTCTGCCATGTTGGCTATAAGCAATATATATTGCGTGTATTTTTTATTGTTATTTTTGGCATTCGTACTCTAGCTGATTGTTTCGCTGACCAATATTTCCTTTACGATGCATTATGTAATTAAGAGTAGGGTAAATTGCAAAAAAATCTCTCGTTAAATGTGCACCTTTTGAGTAGAAAGATCTTTTAGTCAAATTTAGCAAATAAAGACCCCCGCAATCTATGACTTGCTCGGCCAGCCCCCTACCGTCGATTGATCGTTAGTTTTGACCGTTAAAAGACATTTTTTTAAAATAAAAAAACCTAAACTACCCCCCCTTCCCTAACCTCTCCCCTCCTGCCTCCTCCCTCCGGCCAGCCACCTCCCCTCCTCCTCCCTGCCCCCTCAGCCCTCCTCCTTACTCCGGCGAGCACCCCCCCTTCCCCGCCCCGGCTAGCCCAGCCCCCCTCCTCCTCCTCCCCGCCCCGGGCAGCCCCCCCTCCTCCTCCCCGCCCCCTCAGGCCCCATCATTGCTCCGGCGAGCACCCCCCCTGTCCCGGCCATCCCAGCCCCCCTCCTCCTCCTCCACGCCCCGGGCAGCCCCTCTTCCTCCTTCTTCCTCCCTCAGCCCCCCTCAGCCCCCCTCATTACTCCGGCGAACACTCCCCCTCCTCCCCGGGCAGCCCCCTTCCTCCTCCCTCCTCCCTCCTCCCCGCCCCCCTCAGTCCCGAGCACCCCACTTAACATCAGTTAACGAAAAGGGGACAAAATGAGCAGATTTCATACTTTCAGGAATTTTAAGAGCATGTAATCTTTTAGTGCAAAAAGCGGGAATCTAACAAGGATTTTTTTTGCACTTTACCCTTAAAAGTATCACCACATCCAATCCATCTACATCATAATTGGGTTGGCGATGGAGCATGAGAACTCCATAAATAATTGTCGAAGGTTTTATGACCAGATGTCAACTTTACATCAACATTATTGTGCAAATTCGAAGTCAATGTAGCTATTATGAGCAAGAGGACCAAATGTTATGTGATCAACGGTACTTTTAAAATTCTTTAGCCTGTTGACTTCCTGGATGAGCATGAAACTATGTTTGATCTGTGTCTTATTTAAACTTGGTAGGCTAATGAATAAAGTTACAATATTGACCAAGTTCAGTCGTACGAGGCCCTTGAGAGTGTTTTATATGAGAAGTCCATTTTCTACGTAATAGGTATAACTACTATGTATTCCAATAAGTATTGTGTTTCGTACACTCATTTTTGGTATTATGCATATAAATTAGATGGATACTTGTTTACGATGAACCTTTTATTCAATGAATGCTCACACTTTCATATGTTTCAACCTCTTCAGTCTTAGATCTGATTACTGGCCGGCCACAGGTCTACTACCACAACACCAGACTAATACCAGACTTCTGCCGCTCATCCCCCGCCAATGATTAACATGCAAAATAACTTTATTGTGAACACTTTGATGGATTCTTGCCATTCACCTGCAATTCACGACAGGTTTAGATAGGACTATTTGGTTAAATACCTCAATTAGATTGGACAATTACAACCTTAGTTCAAATGTCCATTTTGGCTTTTGATATATTGGGAAAGGTAAAATGCATTTCCTTGATTTTTAGAGGAAATTGTTAGTAGGATATTGGCTGGTATGTTGTGAATAATGGCCACTGACTCATCCTTAGAGGAGTATAATTTTGTAGAAATAAAATTGGTCATTCCTTCGATTTTTTAGAGGAAATTGTTGTCAGGATATTTGCTGGTATGTTGTGAATAATGGCCACTGACTCATCTGCAGAGGAGTATAAATCCGTAAAATAAAATTGGTTATTTATTCTTTACTAGTGTTCTCTGTTAGTTTGACATATATTTGAATTTTGAAGTAATTGAATTTTTTTGATGCATATGAATTCCAAAAGGTCTTTAAAATATTTTTTTTCTGTTTCGAATCTTTTGATGTAGATGGCATATGTATCTGTTTTTTTATTTGATTGCCGAATTTCCCAAAAGTTCGTAGAATTCTGGACTTGTAACCTCTCTGAGTTATTCCCAAATGCCAACTTGCGGTGATGTTTTACACAACTCGATACTCATCTTCTTGGATGCAAGCATTTGCTCTTACCATCTTGCCAAGCTATGTTTTCTCTTCCATTTGCCCCTTTTAGGTTATTTAAATTATTTCTTGGAGGAGGATGTCACTATATATTTGGAATAGACATATTATCTGATTAGCTACAAAGGAGCGAAACATGATATTTTGTTGTAGTTTCCAGATGTGCAGATAGCATTGTCACAGTTTTTATTACTTATAGCTCTTTGATATGAGACTTAATTGCCTTCTCTTCCCTCATAACATTATTTTCCTGTCCTACCAGGTCTTTGCTACGGAAGGCCAAGAGGTAGTTAATGCCTACTCTTGAAGCATATTTGGTTGTTTTAAACACCGATGTTGCTGGAAAGTGGTTGGACATCGTCTCAAGGAACATGCACCTCAAGTTCTTCCAAAGATTTTGTGGTGGATTCATGAAATGCGAGGTTATTGTCACGTCCCGACCCGAAAAATCGTTCGTACTCGCATCGATTTATCGGAATCATCGTTCTCGCTGGGACGTGATGCCGTACGAGTCTGTAGTTGCACTCGTACAAGGCAAGATGACAAGTTCTCAAATGATTCTTTGATTTGATATTAGCAAACGGAAGAAAACATAGTATACAAAATAATTTTCTTTATTGATAAATGAACTGAGATTACAAAGGCTTTCAATAGCCCAACTGAATATGCCATATTGGCTACAACACTCAAGTTCTCTCTTGCCTACAAAGGATTTCACCGTTCCATACATCATGCCTTTTATATCTCGGCCGCATCAATCATATTGCAAGTCCGAGCGTCAATGCGATCACACGCTTCAAACGCTACGGTATTCCATGCCTCAGCGCGATCAAGCGAAGCTCTGCCGCGAGCAGACCATTCCCTGAACCTGCTAGCAAACTAGTGGGGGATTAGTACTTTCGTCCTCGCTGTACTGATCAAAATTCCCTTTAACTAAACCGACATTTAGTAATGTATTGATTCATACAACATACAATTTAGTTATCTTTCTATGTTCTCCTTAGGATCGATTTCATAGCATATTCGAAAACAGTAAAGCTTGTTATCATGGAAATCATATTATTTGATTCGTATAAGCAAGCAGGCAACCAATAGCAATCTCATATTGTTTCGTGACTTCTTACCAATATCGACGCATTCGTCCTTGCAACCGACGCATGGTGAATACGCCTCATTCCTTTCCTGTCATGTTATAAGTGCTCTGTGCAGGATCTATTGTTCCTGCACTTTCGGCTCACTGTTCCTTAACTATATGAAGGTCGTTGACGTATCCGCGCCAGAATGGACTAAATATGTTTATCTTTTTCTTTTCTTTTCTTAATTTGGGTAGCCCGGCGCCTCACGGGATGGGTTGCTATCCCAATAACCGGAGGCTTACCACTACTAAAATATGCTATAATAGCGACGTTGTTTAGCGACGAAAAAAAATACCGTCGCTAAATATATAATATAGCGACTCCCTTTTATTGACATCGCAAAACGTTGCTGAATAGCGACGTTCAGCGACACTAGATACATTACGTCGCGGAATAGCGACGTTCAGCGACATATTATTAAAATATGTCGCATATATTAAAATGGTTACGACGGTTAGCGACGTCGCTAACTTTTTACTTAGGGCACAGTCCTGTTTCCTTTTTCCCCCTCACTCGAAAACTCGAAAATTTCGTAATCGAGCTCTCGGCGCATCCCTCCCCCCCGGCGACTCCCTCCCCCCCCCCCCCCGGTGACTCCCCGGCGACCCCAACCCCCCCCCCCCCCCCCCCCCCCCCCCCCCGTCGAGCTCCTCCTCCTCGAGCCCCTCCTTCCCCAATCCGAGCTACTCCTCTTCTCCGGTAAACCCTAACCTAACTCCTCCTCCTTCTCTCCCCCCCCCCACACACACAGACACACACACACACACGGACACACACACACACACACACACACGGACACACACACACACACACACAGACACACACGATTAGGTTTAGTGATGAGATTTGGAGGCTTGAGTTTATTTAAGGTATTAACCTATATATGTAATGGGTATTAACCTATATATGTAATGGGTTTATCCTATATATGTAATGGGTATTAACCTATATATGTAATGGGTTTATCCTAAAATTGTCTTGCCTTGCCTTAGGAATAGGTATTAACCTATATATGTAATAGGTTTATCCATCTTGATTTAGCACTGCCTAGTATCAGTCCTCTTGGGGATTAGGTTTAGTGATGAGATTTGGGGGCTTGAGTTTATTTAAGTGTCTTAACTACCAAGAGCATGTACTGATTACTCCTTACAGTTCAGTATGAGATTTGGATGGTTTTGGTGAGGGATAATGTACCTGGGGGCCTGACCTTGTACTATCCAGACTTTGTGCAGACCATGGGTACTTGGTATGAAGCCACTTCTTGCATTGATCTCATTCCTGATCTACTTAATAACCATGTACTGTCTCTTTGACTGATCTCTCCTTTCATGCGTGTGTGAGTGTTGGAGAGATAGAGGAAATTTGGGAATAAGGTTAGAGGAAGTTGGTAATTATGGGCTTGAGTAATAGAAATGATGCTTGTGTGAGTGAGTGAACATATGAGAGTGTCAGTGAAGAACCTGTAGTAGTAGGAGCAGGGAATTAGTCATAAGGAGAAGGGTTGGCTACGACCACTTGGCCATTTGGCTTGGGAGTGGATGAGAAAAATTAGAGAGTGTAGTGTTAGTATCAGTTAGCTACAATGATGGTATCAGTAAGGGTGTCATGGTGCAAGATGTGCATGTAAAATTGGATAGATACATAAGTTCTAAGTATATATATATATATATATATATATATATATATATATATATATATAATATATATATATATATATATAGTGGAGTATAGTGAATGGGAATGGATGGTTCATGATAGGCAATGGATGAAGGGATTTGGTTAGTGCACTCTGTTTAGAATGTGAGAATGGTGCTAGTGTAATAAGAATATAGAGGAGAGCAGCAGTAGTAGGGTCTGCCATGCCTTTTATACAATGCAACAGGTTGGGGGATACCAGGGAAGCCCTGCATGCAAGAGAAGGCCAATGCTCACTGCTCTTAGGCAAGGACTAGTGGTAAGGTTAGGGGGGAGTAAGGTATATGTGTGTGTGTGTTAATTATCTGTGTGTATGAAGAAAGAGCTTAAATTGGTGTGGGTGTATAGTTTTGTACAGGAAATAGTGTATGTCCCTGTTTTCTAAAGGAAGCAGCTATGAAGAGTGAGATGAGTGTGTACAAGAGCCAGTAGGCAGGCAGGGGTCATCCTAAATCAGTGTGTACTAGTAAGATATGTATAAGATTTGTAATTGATAGGAGATTTTGGATAGTTTTAGCTTGGTTAATGTTCAGTAAGAATCGATAGCGTATGTGTACACGTTGGATGCACAAGAACTTATGTGCGATATAGCATGGTTATTAGTAACTGTCCGCTACTAATGTGTGTCCCATAATAAGACATAATATACGAATTTGTGTCTATTGGATAATGTGTGTCCATCTTTGCAGAATTATTTCCAAATGGATATGAATTACTACTTGCGGAATCGTTCATGGATGTACAATCGTCGTCCTGATGATATGTGTGGTGTGCGGGATGAATACATAGCGGGAGTAGAGCAGTTCCTGCAGTTTGCTAAGGCGTTCCCTCAGTACATGGACGCCACCAAAATTAAGTGTCCGTGTGTGAAATGTCATAACGTGAAATATTATCCAGAAGTGGAAGTGACATATCATTTGTACTCGAGGGATTTCACGTCTAATTACTATCAGTGGACCGTACACGGAGAACTTGTGTCTTTAGCATCAGAGCCGGAGCCTTATGTTGAGCCGTATATGCATGCGGGATCTAATTTTGTTTCAGATAATCATGCATACGACGACGGGTGCGTGAACATGGTTTTCGACGCTGCGGGACCTAGTTTCGTTCATGATGCAGCTGAGGAGGCACCGAATGTCGATGCTACAAAGTTCATGGAGTTGCTGGAGAATGCAAGGACTCCATTGTATCCTGGTTGTGAGGATCATTCACCGTTGGAGGTGGTTACAAGACTGTTGAGCATTAAGTCAGATTTTAACATGTCGCAAGAATGCTACAACCGAGTGTTGGAGTTGATTATAGAGATCTTGCCGGTAAGTTACCTAAAGACTTCTATCGGTCTAAGAGGATGGTGAGATCGCTCTGGATGAGATACGAGAAAATCGATTCTTGTCGCAATGGGTGCATGCTGTACTACAAAGACGACAAGGACGCAGATGTGTGCAGATTTTGTGGTGCTGATCGCTATAAGACCACTAGTACGGGAAGGTCTACCGGTGCAAGAAGATCGACCGATTCAATGCACTACTTGCCTTTAATGCCGCGGTTGCAAAGATTATTTATGGTGAAAGAGACGGCCGAAAATATGAGTTGGCACATGCGAGAACAGATTGAAGGAGTGTTGGATCACCCATCCGATGGAGAAGCGTGGAAGCACTTTGATCGAGTGTATCCTGATTTTGCTTCAGATCCGCGTAATGTCAGGTTGGGGCTATCTTCTGACGGTTTTACTCCTTTTGGTCTTTCGGGATCCCAGTATTCGTGCTGGCCTGTGATTGTCACTCCGTATAACCTACCGCCTTGGATGTGCATGAAGACTCAGTACATGTTTCTAACCGTTATAATTCCTGGTCCGAACAATCCCAAGAGGAACATTGATGTGTACTTACAGCCTTTGATAGATGAGTTGAATCAGTTATGGGAAGTAGGCGCTAACACGTACGATGTTTCCAGGAAGCATAATTTTCAGATGAAGGCAACCCTTATGTGGACCATCAACGACTTTCCGGCCTATGGAATGTTATCTGGATGGAGTACTCATGGCCGTCTCTCATGTCCGTATTGCATGGACCGTACTAAGGCTTTCCGCTTGAAACACGGAGGAAAATCGTGCTTCTTTGATTGTCATCGGCAATTTCTGCCAAAAGATCATCCGTTCAGAAGGAACAGGAATGTATTCCGTGCCGGCGTTGTAGAGAAGGGTGATCCACCGCCAAGGTGGTGCGGAGCCACGATATTGGAGGAGGTTAGAGATTTTCCAAGTGCTATCGAAGATCCTACAACTGGGTACAAGTGCGATGGATTTGGTAGAGATCATAACTGGACAAAGAGGAGCATATTCTGGGATCTGCCATATTGGAGTACCATATTAGAGATCATAATTGTGTAGAAGAAGTAGAATTATCTGAAGAGGAAGATGCAGATGAAAGTGAAGATGTAGAGGAGGAAGAAGAAGAAGAAGAAGAAGAAGAAGAAGAAGAAGAAGAAGATGAGCTAAACGAACTAGATGAATTTTCAGAAGAGGTTAAATCTGTACGTTTGTTTTATCATCATATTTGACACTTTAGTGACACTTTTATCATATAAATCTGTGACACTTTAGTGACACTTTTATCTGTGACTATGAGATTTTTGAAAAATCTGTGATGTCTATCATATAAATGTGTATATTTGTTTTATTGTCATATGTTATTATCAGGTATGACTAGACCCGGACGACGCGGAGGATATTATGTTAGGCAGTCCCGTCTGCCTCGGACTGGGGATGCAGATTCCGTACCCTCATCCTCATCTCCGAGTACGCCAGTGTACCGTTCTGTTCCCGGTCCATTACCGGGACAGGGCAGTTCCAGCAGGTTGGCGACTCCTCCCTCGTCGTCCAGCATTCCTGATTCCGCGTCCAGCATTCCTCCCGCGTCCAGCATTCCTCCTGCTGACGGCTCTATGGGGAAAGCCGACGCCGAGCATATGGAGGACGACGATCAGACTGATCCTACCCAGCCAGGAGGTGAGAGCGACCCTCCATGCGCTCCTCCGAACGAGACGCGTATGGAGATTTGGACGGACGGGCCTACGAAGTAAGTTAATTAGTTAATATATATTTCTCAAATGATTATATGTACATATATATTCATGAAATTTATTATTGTATAGATATCGGCCTCATGCAGTACAGAGACAGCTGGGGTTATTTCTGAGGCAGAACTATGGTGGGCCTTGGATTAACTACTCAGATGCTCCCGCAGATAGGAAGGCCTTTTGGTTGGCCCACTTCAAGGTAAAAATTTTGTTTATTTTTAAATTTTAATAATCATTTGTGTATATTATATAACTTTTCTATTTTACTTCTTGTAGATGACCTATTTCTATCCATCACACTAGGCGGCGAAGATCGAGGCCCAATTTTCTGCCGTCGCAGGCAAGCTCATTCGTGATGCGATCCACGACCAGAAGTCTCGTGATCGCTCCGGAAAGCCGTTTCATGGTTGGATCACGCCAGAGCAGTGGACTGCGATGAAGGCTAGATTCGCCGAGACCAGGTACTAGGAGCGGTCTGACAAGGCCAAGGTGGTGCGGTCGAGCGCCAGTAAGTGGTGTGGTGGCTCCATTCCGATGACGGAGCATTTTCGTCGTCTGGTACGTTTCCTATGACGGACATCATTTTATATATAGTTGGATAGAATGTTTAATACTAATAATAGATAATATATTTTAACAGGTAAAAAAGGGTGAGGACTCGAACATGGTGACCGTCTTCCTGGTCATCCATCGGAGGGCTGGGGAGTTCATTGACGAGAGGGCGACGCAGGCATATGTACGTTCTATTCTTTATATTAATTTACTATAATTTTGAAAATAGGAAAATAGATATCAATATAGACTTTAGCAAACACTTACACGTTAGCAAACATTGTTCTAGGCCGAGTTTGTTCGGCTACAAGAGGAGGCGGCTGCTGCTGCTAGTGCGCCAGCAGAGGGAGGGGCTGGTACTTCCTCCCAGCCGCCTACAGCTCCATCGCCGGACGACCTCTGGATGACCGCCGTTGACGGTCTTCAGAAGGGTACGTACTACGGTACGGGATCCTACGGCACGTATTTGGCTTCAGAGTCATCCCGGGCCCCCTCTGTCAGTGCGCAGTCTCCAGCTTCGCAGGCGTCGTCACGAGCTCAGGATATTCGTCGTCAGATCGACGAGCTGCGTCGCGAGTTACAGCAGCAGATTTCTGATCACCTTACCGCAGAGCGACAATCCGACCCTCCGATGATCACCGGACGATTTGATGCGGTCGAGCGCAGTATACAGGAGCTGATGAGTCTGCAGCAGGCTACAGCTGCCAGCTTGCACACGCTCACCGAGTCTACGCTGCGCACAGAGCGTAGACAGGTCGAGCTGGAGGGATCGCAGAGGACCATGTCTGCCTCACTCACTCAGGTATCGGCTTCGATTGAGGAGAGTACTCAGAGGATGGTGAGTACCCTTGCTGCGCATGGTGAGCGACTGCGAGAGCTGGAGCAGATACGTCCTCCCGGTCCATCGACGGCGCCGACTCTAGACATTGCACTGCCTCCTACTGCCCCTACGGTGCAGCTCACATAGGAGCAGTATGAGTACATGCTATCCCAGATGCGCGGCAGGGGTCCTCAGTGATCCAGTAGATTTTTTTTATCATCTTTGTATTTATTGGCCCTATGGGTCCATTGACTGTTCTGTACACTGATTTTCATTATTATTTGACTCTGTTGGACATGTATGTTTGTTGGACATGTATGTTTGTGATATTTAATTTGTTGGTATTTTCATTGAGTACATGTATGATATTTAGTTGTAGACTGTTATGATGGGAGACTGTTATTCATCTATTAGTTGTAGACTGTTATGATGGGAGACTGTTAATTATGATGATATCTGCGATGGGGATGACAAATATACCTACGCTGGGTTATAAGCGATGATCTGATATACAAAGGAGGTGTTGTCCAAATTTTAAAAAAATATAATGTGTATTTTTGTAATGATGTGTGTCTGTGTTTATAGTGTATGTGAAATGCAGTGTTTGGAACCATCGATAGTTTCGATTACTGTTGTATGTTTTATCTTGGACAGAAAGAGCAACTGTTCAGGGTGTACTTCTGAGAGCTTCATTTTCACATCCTTCACTCTCTCGGGACGTCGTACAGGATCCCGAGAAGGTGAAGGACGTGAAGAGGAAGCTCTGAGAAGTGCACCCTGAACTGTTGTTCTTTCTATCCAAGATAAAACATAGAACAGTAAGCGAAACTGTCGATGGTTCGAACGCTACACTTCACACACATTGTAAACACAGACACACAGCATAACAAAAATACACATTATATTTTTTTAAATTTTTTTTCAGGATTCTGCGATGGATAGCGACGGATAGCGACGTATTAGCGACGTATGGGGACGTCGCTAATTAGCGGCATTTCGTCGCTAATTAGCGGCGTTTCGTCGCTGTACGTCGCTACTATGCTGACGTGGCAGGTATGCCATGTCATCACATAAATAGAAATAAACGTCGCTACGTAGTCGCATTACGTCGCTAATTTTGCGACGTAAAGTTGTCGCCGCTCTCCGTCGCTAACTTTGCGACGACCCAGCGACACGGCAGTGACGTCGCAGCTACGTAGTCGCACTACGTCGCTAATTTTGCGACGTAAAGTTGTCGTCGCTCTCCGTCGCTAACTTTGCGACGACCCAGCGACACGGCAGTGACGTCGCAAACAGCGACGTAGAGCGACGAATTTGTCATCTGCGACTAGCTTTTTTGCGATCTTTATTTTCCGTCGCTAAAGTCGTCGCTAATTACGATTAGCGACGTATTTTCCATAATTAGCGACGTATCTGGACGTCGCTAATCTGCCTTATTTTAGTAGTGTACCGTTGCATACCAATCATTGCAGCGTTCACATCAATAACCGGTCGCTAATCGTCTTAGAGATGTGTGCCCAGAAAAGTTTTACGTCCCTCCTAGGCCAAATGGTCCCGACGCAAACTCGTTCGAGGGAACACCCGCACACGGAAGATTATCTCCAATTCATTTCTCAAGTCCATTCGACCATGCAACGTGCGTCTTATTCAAATAACCAAACATGTCTTGAGTCCGCAACTCACCCTTCGTATATCTCGTATTTCTTACCTTAACTTTCTATGTTCTCACATTCCATACTTCGTTTCAATGTTCAATGGAATCATGTCCCAACTCAATGTTCGTCAACCGAACGAACCGAAGGTTTCGAACATTTTCGAGGCATCATGTCATATCTGACAGTTCCGTCACATTCATGCCACATCTGTTCTCTTCGCAACGAAACCATCTTTTATGATTCTCGTGCACGTATGCACGCTTTGACACGATTGTTCTCTTTTCTTCGAGTCGTGCATGCGATGCACGTCTCGATACCATAATTTCATGTTCTATATCTTAGTGTTGTTCGATGCATGTTCCTTCCCTCCGACTCGTGCAACTGAGGCATACCTCGATAGGGTATTCAATGTTCTATAGCTCGTGCACTGAGGCACTCGTGTCGATATAGTCTTTCAATGTTCTAGCATACTAACTCGTGTGCGAGGGCACGTAATGACTCGTGCATTGAGGCACTTGTCGATACAGTTATTCCATGTTCTTATAGTTTGCGCACCGAGGCACTTGCCTTTGCGATATTCAATGTTCAACAACGACTCGTACATTTGATGTACGTTTTATTTCAATTGTTCTATCTAGTTTTTGACACGCACTATGTTCATCTCTCGATCGAACCACTCCCGTGGTCTCGATAGGTTAACTTAGCATACAACGATATATTTTACTTAGGCATGAAGGAGTAGGAAAGAGAAGTCAAAGTTCCCCCACCTTAAGCCGATATGTCTTGTCGTTTCGTCGAGTCGATGCGGCTTGATTTCATAACTTTGTTGCACGACCAACTCTTCTGACTTAGCCATTCGAGCACTTCGTGCTTTATTGAATTATACGACCGATTTGGCTTACTGAGCCTATGCCTCAGTCTATTGCGAGACGATGATTTGCTTTTGCGGACCCCGTTGTAAATAAGGCCAAATGTCGACCTCTTATGTTTCAGTGTAAACGTATAGCCTGCACACGAAACCGACTAAATCAATATTCGTTCGAAGCGGACTTGTGCGTTTGTATCGATTCGATTTCTTAAAATTTTCGAACCGACTCAATGCTTTTCCTCGGGCCAACTAAACACTTGCATCGAACTTACTCGATACATTCCTCAGGTCAACGTAAATCTTTGCATCGATCAGACTCGATGCGTTTCTCGGGACAACGTAATCCTTGTATCGATTCGCATCGATACTTAATCGGGTCAACGCGACTCTTCGAGTTAACGACTCAGCATAATATACCGTGCGAAGCGGGACATTACATAATATACCACTCAAAATAAGGTTCGTCCTCGAACCGAAACCAACACTCAATTCCAAGTGCTTCTCTAGATCATTTCACGATCTCGCCAACTATCGTTGTTCTGTTTTAAACACTCGTGCAAGCTTTCATTAACTTTCAGTCTTTCCTGCAGCTCAATTTGAATTCAGTATACAACTTAATTTGGATCGTACACCTATTCAAGGCGTCCCAAAAATATGTGTATTTCAGCCAAGCCTAGTGGTAGAAAATTGGAACAAAGCTGACAGCTAAATTTCAATCCTATGCTTGCCATCTCGTACTCTCGATCGGACTTATCTTTAGAGATTGTTCTCGAAATTTTATCGCGTCTGTGTATTCGATACATACGTGATTCATTCAATAAAGTCACTGCATGCGACGCGATTTAAAACGCATTTCTCGTTTCGTAAGTTTCGTATGGACCATCAATTCTACGCATCACGTCGAGCCGTCGCGCATCCGATCGCAACGATCCTTCGCAACGCCTTGCATTCGAAGTCCAACTATTTTCAAAGTTTGGCTATGCAACTTATCTCGATACGATTTCTTTTGTTGACTTGCAAATGCATCAACATTCAGGGCTATGTCCGCTAGGTCACTTACCTAGACACTGTGCACAAATTCTCCCGACGCAACTCAGATTGACAGTGCTCAAAGGCAACAATCGCTTTGACACGAAGGTCTTTACGACGCGTCTTACGTTCGATTCCTATCGAGTAGGAAATTCACTAGCCAAATTTCCAACTTATCCGTCTCGCAACATCGAATATAAGTTCGATTCACGCAAGCTCAATTGCAAGGTGAATCCAAATCTAATGACATAATTCGTGAGTCATTCTCTTACCGCTCGCTCTCGTGCATAGCACGATTCTCAAAATCGCCTAGACTTATCATCAACATTCACCACATTATATTTGTTACCGATGTAATTTCATATGCGATATCGCATGGGTCATTTTACGGTCTGCAACATTCAATTTGATTTGGTGGTTGTCTTCTAGGGTCAGCTGTCCCGAAGCTACGTTCGATAATTGTGGATTATTAACGAATGACAGTTACTACGAACCATACTATATTATTTCGGAGCCAAGTCACGTTCCGACGATTTCTATGCGACTACCCAAATCTGGACAAAACTATTTTTTATCGGCACAACTGATGCGCAACTATCCTCCGAGTAAAGTCATGCACTACCGTTGATAATTCTGTATTTCATGAAACATCTACTATTGAGTTTGAATCTTTCTATCCACGGTCGACACCCGAGATGCTATACGCATCAAAACAATCATCGATGACTTTATAGTCTCGTCCTAATCAATCACAAAGTTTACGATCAACCAGTTCGACACTTTCGTATTGCTATTTTCGAAAATTTCGATATCGTAGGCCTGTCCCGTTTTGTATTCTCAAATTGTGCTTACGTTTTCTCGCGTATCGATTTCGATAGGTCATATCAATTTCAATAACACGAGGGTCAACTTTGAATCTGCATTAACGTCGACTTTAGTTCGTATTGCATACCTCCAAGTTCACTACAAACTTTTTCATACGCATCAACTCGTTTTTCGATTCGCCGCATCTTGCTATACTTTGATCGCGTAACCGAGTTACCGATTATCCAACGTCGAACCCTCGAGTTATACAATCACGCTCTCTAAGTTTTGCGTGTTTCAGTCGTACTCAAATGAGTTTCATCGCAACGTAACCAACTATCTATTATACGCTATTTACCCGCATCAACGAACTCTTTACCGAAGTTGCACATCGTGCGATCCGATTATAATTCGCATCGTCCAACATTTCTATCGAGATCGCAAGTCGTGCGATTCGATTACGATTCGTTTCGCCCAATATTTCTATCAAGATCGCAAGTCATGCGACTCGTTTATAAGTTCAAGTTTTCTATTCCGTCGATCCGATTATTGCTTCAAGGTATAATCGTTTCGTTAGTCTCGGTTGTTTGATCGACTTACAAATTTCGTCCGACGTATCATTCATTGATACGAGTACCCACCCTATTGTTCCAACCAATTATCAAAGAACACTTGTATCAACATATCGTCATACAAATTTCCAATCGAGTCTCGGTACTCTCCCGTCCGTTGCGGACAAACCTTCCGCAATTCTCACAATGCGTCGATGCAATTCATCGCACAAGTGGTATAGCATATACCACTCAGAATCGAGTCATTCATCGCATACGTGGTATGGCATATACCACTCGGAAATCAAGTCATTTTTCTTGCATCATACTCGGTATGAATCAACAATCTATTCCGACTCACGATTTCCGCAGTGATCATGCCGATCACAATCGTAACTTTTGATTAATCAAAATCCAACACAACTAGGCCAATGTATTCATTTGCAAACACAAGTTCGGTGCGTAATCGAACGATTCGTTTTTATCGCCTTACAATTTAGTTCCCACTGTTGCATCTCGTGCAACGTATTATTAAGTCTCCTCCGTTGCATCTCGTATAACGTTTTAATTCAGTCTCCTCCATTGCATATTGTGCAACGTTTTATTTCAGTCTCCTCCGTTGCATCTCGTACAACGTTTTACTTCAGTCTTCTCCATTGCATCTCGTGCAACGTTTTACTTCAGTCTCCTCCGTTGCATCTCGTGCAACGTTTTAATTCAGTGTCCTCCGTTGCATCTCGTGCAACGTTTTATTTCTGATATTCAAAGCCAATACTCGAATCCGTTCAACACATTCGATTTTCAACTTTTATGTTCATTGAAACGCAACATTCACAATCAACTCGTTGTAATTTATGCATCCCACGATTTTCGTTATATCGATGCAGCCAACATTTCTCATATCGACTGCTGCATTGAAACATTTAACTCATCGATGCAACCAACTTGCACGGCTCATTGCACTCAATGTAGTAAACATTTCACGACTTCCTTAGCAAACATTATGTAATTTTCAAAATACGTGCGGCAAAATTACACGATTTGTATTAGACTTATTGTATGGAATATCCAGTGCGGCATCGAGTAGAGTCAAGAGTCATTTCATGGTGGTGGGCAACTTTTAGAATTGAAACGAAGCAAGCGTCCTGAGGAAATTGAGCCTAGAGCTCTGATACTAATTTGTCACGCCCCGATCCGGAAAATCACTCATACTCGCATCGATTTATCCGAATCATCGTCCTCGCTGGGACGTGATGCCGTACGAGTCTTTAGTTGCACTCGTACAAGGCAAGATGATAAGTTCTCAAATGGTTATCTTTGATTTGATATTAGCAAACGGAAGAAAACAGAGTATACAAAACAATTCTCTTTATTGATAAATGAACTGAGATTACAAAGGTTTTCAATAGTCCAACTGAATATGCCAGATTGGCTACAATACTCAAGTTCTCTCTTACCCACAAATGATTTCACCGTTCCATACGTCATGCCTTCTATATCTCGGCCGCATCAATCATGTTGCAAGTCCGAGCGTCAATGTGATCGCACGCTTCAAACGCTACGATATTCCATGCCTCAGCGCGATCAAGCGAAGCTCCGCCGCGAGCAGACCATTCCTTGAATTTGCTAGCAAACTAGTGGGGGATTAGTACTTTCGTCCTCGCTGTACTAATCAAGACCCACTTTAACTAAACCGACATTTAGTAATGTATTGATTCATACAACACACAATTTAGTTATCTTTCTATGTACTCCTTAGGATCAATTTCATGGCATATTCGTAAAGCATGTTATTTGATTCGTATAAGCAAGCAGGCAACCAATAGCAATCTCGTGTTGTTTCGTGACTTCTTATCAATATCGACGCATTCGCCCTTGCATCGACGCAAGGTAAATACGCTTTATTCCTTCCCTGTCATGTTATAAGTGTTCTGTACAGAATCTATTGTTCCTGCACTTTCGGCCCACCGTTCCTTAACTATATGAAGGTCGTTGGCGTATCCACGCCAGAATGGACTAAAGGTATCTCTCTTTTTCTTTTCTTTTCTCAATTTGGGTAGCCTGGCGCCTTACGGGATGGGTTGCTATCCCAATAACCGGAGGCTTACCGTTGCATACCAATCAGTGCAACGTTTACATCAATAACCGGTCGCTAATCGTCTGAGAGATGTGTGCCCAACAAAGTTTAACGTCCCTCCTAGGCCAAACGGTCCCGGCGCCCCGGTGCAAACCCGTTCGAGGGAACACCCGTGCACGGGAGATTATCTCCAATTCATTTCTCAAGTCCAATCGACCATGCAACGTGCGTCTTATTCAAACAACCAAGCATGTCTTGAGTCCGCAACTCAGACTTCGTATCATCTCGTATTTCTCACCTTAACTTTATATGTTCTCACATTCCATACTTCGTTTCAATGTTCAATGGCAACATGTCCCAACTCAATGTTCGTCAACCGAACGACCCGAAGGTCTCGAACATTTTCGAGGTATCATGTCATATCTGACAGTTCCATCACATTCATGCCACAACTGTTCTCTTCGCAACGAAGCCATCTTTTATGATTCTCGTGCACTTATGCACGCTTTGACACGATTGTTCTATATTCTTCGAGTCGTGCATGCGATGCACGCCTCGATACCATAATTCCATGTTCTATGCCTTAGTGTTGTTTAATGTATGTTCCTTCCCTCCGACTCGTGCAACCGAGGTACGCCTCGATAGGGTATTCAATGTTCTATAGCTCGTGCACTGAGGCACTCGTGCCGATATTGTCTTTCAATGTTCTAGCATACTAACTCGTGTGCGGGGGCACGGAATGACTCGTGCGTTGAGGCACTTGTCAATACAGTTATCCTATGTTCTTATGGCTTGCGCACCAAGGCCCTTGCCTTTGCGATATTCAACGTTCAATAGCGACTCGTACATTTGAGGTACGTTTCATTTCAATTGTTCTATCTAGTGTTCGACACGCACTATGTTCATCTCTCGATCGAGCCACGTCCGTGGTCTCGATAGGTTAACTTAGCATACAACGATATATTTTACTTAGGCATGAACGAGTAGGAAAGAGAAGTCAAAGTCCCCCCACCTTAAGCCGATACGTCTTGTTGTTTCGCCGAGTCGATGCAGCTTGATTTCACAACTTTGTTGTACGGCCAACTTTTCTGACTTTGCCATTCGAGCACTTCGTGCTTCATTGAATTATACTACTGATTTGGCTTACCGAGGCTATGCCTCAGTCCGTTGCGAGGCGGTGATTTGGTTTTGCGGACCCTGTTGTAAATAAGGCAAAATGTCAACCTCTTATATTTCAGCGTAAACGTATAGCTTGCACACGAAACCGACTAAATCAATATTCGTTCGAAGCGGACTTGTGCGTTTGCATCGATTCGATTTCTTAGAATCTTCAAACCAACTCAATGCTTTCCCTCGGGCCAACTAAACACTTGCATCGAACTTACTCGATGCATTCCTCGGGTCAACGTAAATCTTTGCATCGATCTGACTCGATGCGTTTTTCGGGACAACGTAACTCTTGTATCGATTCGCATCGATACTTAATCGGGTCAACGCGACTCTTCGAGTCAACGATTCAGCATAATGCACCTTACGGAGTGGGACATTACAGTTATTACTTAAAATTGGAACTTGTCAAGCATCTTCCTTTTGTGGCAGGTGCAATGATCGACTCCCATAAGTACTGGAAGAATGGAACTCATGAGCACCTAGGGTACGCTATAAGTACAATATAGCTTTTACAATGGTTGAAATACTTTAATAAGAAAAAACTTGTGAAATTTCCCGTCAGACATGGCTCTTATGTCCATCTAGTAGCTAGCATTTAGGTATCGTGTTATCGTCCTACCTTTCCTCTTTAGAAAGACGGTATATGCTGTAACTCTAAGGCGAGAAGGCAGTGGATGAATTGGCCAATTTGTACAGTTGGTGTCTACCTAACCCTTAATCCTATTGGCCTCAAGTTCCTACCGAAGGAAACTATAGAAAGGTGGGTCTTCTTTAAGAAGCCTAAAAGGGATGTTGGCAGGTATGAGTTTTACCTTATTACTTGTGCAGTTTATGCTTATGCAATTGAGGGATGACTGCAGACCTAAAAATTCTGTTGGCAATGTATGAATTGCATCTCATTTGTTCTACAGTTTGAGGCTATGCAATTGAGAAATAACCAGTCGACCTCCCCCGAGTTTAGAATTGTCCAGACAGATAGGAAAGGTGACAAGGCTTGTTATTAAGAATTGCATATATCTTCTAGGAAGATTTAACCTAAAAGCTCAATGTCGGAAATGTTTTCATCTTATGTTGTGGGAACAATGTTGACCAAGTATTACTGTATGTCATGACGAATAGCTCCTGGCCATCATTGCCTTTTCCCTTTTTCTCCATTGACTAGCCTTTCAGATTTCTTAACTCCTTTGTAACGTGAGTTAAATTTAACTTCAATTCTTATAAATATGTCAGATATATGTACACTACTTTTTGTATAGATTTTGCTGGACAATAGTTGGCAACTTTGTATTGATATGACCACAAGGAATCATGTAAATCTGAATCTCATCAGTGATGGTTTGAATATATCGGGATATTCTTTTGAATTGTCATCTTCAGTACAATCACGCCACACAGTACCCTTCAGATACCCTTACCATCTATTCGTCGCAATTCAGCATGAGCTTCCTCTCATATTTTTAGTCTTCGACTTATCTATTTCACTATTTGTAGGATCCAGATGCCACAGACCTTTGTTGTTCACCTTGGCAGTAGTAAAGAATTGATGGAGGTTGCTGAAGATAGCGCAGCGAGAAGGGTTCTCCGTGAGCATATATACAGGAGTCTCTTGGAGTGCAGAATGAAGATGTTCTCTTTGGTATTATAAACACTAGTCTACATGTACAAGCTTTGCAGGTATTTTAATTAGAATATCATAAGATCAGCTACCGTCTTTCCGTCTTTTCCAGGTGACTATTCACCTGTGTGTGCTTTCATTTTACAATGTCAAGGGATTCGAAGTACGAATTTTGTTCTTTTTTTTAATTTTCTATGAGAATAATAACCTTTGGAAAATGGTAAGAAAAAAATTTATTACCATTGGAACATGAAGAGTTATATAGAAAGAAGAGACTTCATAGCATGCAAACTTTATTGTTTTGACTCTTAAACATAAATGACATGCAAGTTGACATGATAACATCATGTTTATAAAATACTCAAGGGTATTTTGGAAATTCAAAAAAATTTACCACAAAGTTTTCCTATTATATAGTAGAAAGTGTTGTAAAAATCCCTCTAGGCGGCCGACTAGTCCCCGACTAGTCGCTAGTCGGCCGCCGCCGACTCGACTAGGGGCTAGTCCCCGACTAGTCACTTGTCGGCCACCGTCGACTCGATTAGGGGCTGATCCATCCAAAAATTAGCTAAATTGGTACTAGTCTGGGCTGTCGTCGACTTCGTCAAGGCAGCCGTCGTCGACTCTTTACTTTGTTGCTGCCTTTTTCTATTTTTGAAAAAAATGACTAGCCTACTCTTTTTTTTATTTTTACTTTTGCTTTGTTATCTCTTTGCTACTGTTGTTGTGGCTTTTTTTTTAAATTTTTGCTTGTTACTTTTTTTTTGCTTTTGCTTGCTACTGCGGCTGTAACTTTCCGTGCAAAATAGTAAGTTGTTAACATATTATTTAAATATTTATCGAAATAGAAATTTATGCAAAATAATGAATAAGAAAATGCACTGTAGTCTGCGATAATTAAAAGTTCAACAATTAACATATTATTTTTTAAAATATTTTTATAACATATTACATATATATATATATTCATTAAAAATTCTAAACCGACTAATCCGACTAGTTCCCGAGTAGTCCCCGAGTAGTCCGATTAATCCGTAGTCCCCACGAACCGACTAGCGGCCGACTAGCGATTTTTACAACCTTGAGTAGAATAGATTAAGCTTCTGGTTATAAGATGACTTATTGAAGATAAGTATGGTATCTAGGTCTTGTGTACTTGGTTCCAGTTTCCAAAGCATTCGTACATCCAACTTTCAAAGTAATTTATATTACTATCATATGTTAACAATTCTACCCATGAAGATAAATAAAAAAACGTTTGTCCGATTTCACTTAAATATTATGAATCATCTACTTTGGCCACTTTGATGTCATAAATATTTTGTTGGAGTTTTTTTTTTTGAAGTGTTATTTTCTCCGGCTTGGCAAATGCTAAAGGGGGATTCGAACCTGCGCCTTTCGCGCTGGGGCCCCCGTTACTACCACTAGGCCACAACCTATGGACCGTTAAAGTTCATATCTTATTTCATTAACCTACCAATGCACTTCACAGATCACGTGTCGAGCACATGACAATTTGAGACTTCTTTACCCTCAATTTTTTTAAAAACTATTTCAACAAATCAATAATAATTAAAAAATAATTAAAAAAGAAGGAAAAACTCATCACCCTAACCCTAGCCCCAATCACCTACCTCCACTCTTATCCCTGCCCTCCACCGCTGCTGCCTTCGCAGCCACCCACACCCTCCCGATTTTGATACTGATGTTTGCTCAAGAAGTTATGTTTGTCTATTTTATTGGAAAATAGATTAAAGAGGAAGCGAGTATATTTGGGTGATGGTTTGGACATATACAATATAAACCAATAACTGAGCGGTAAGAGGCACGATAGGAGATTAGTCAAAGGAGCTACTAGCTTAGAGCATCCACAGTGGGAGAGATTTCAAGTCCTACATTTTGACTTTAGTCAAATTTTGTAGCACTTGAAGGCTGCAGTGGACACTTGTCCATACTTGAAAATGCTAGAAAGCTAAGAGACACTCCAGATTTAGAGCGTGTTCTAACTCTGCTACATTAATTCTTGAGCCCACCAAAATTAACCATTATTACCAAATAGGAAAGGAAAATAAAGAGGGAAAAGAGGGAGAAATTTTTTTACCAAATAGGGAAGAAAAATAAAGAAAAAAAAGAGGGAGCAAAAGAGGAGGTTAATTTTGAGTATTTATTTGGAGTGTACCAATGTATGCCAATATCAAGGAGACACTCCAAAAGTATTATTTTACACGATTTCCAATAATTTGAAGTACGCATTTGGAGTATCTCTATTGTGGAAGCTCTTACTACTTCTAGGGACAGCCTATGTTGCACCGACATGGGAACGGTGCCACGACACAAGGCTAGTCCAACATGTCGGTTAAAAGAAATAATGAACAGGATATCTGAATGATAGTGTTTAAGAGAGGAACATGGGCTGCAGGAATGAAAATCCTTTCACTTTTCCATTTGTACTCCACAAACAACTCTGCCGAACAAACATTTTAACCAGTACCTCTTTTAAAAAGGAAAAAGAGAGCTTATACAGAACAACAAGGCTTTATTCCTTCTTTTGCATGTTAGTAAAATATGTTTATATTGTTGGTTCATTTCGCGTTTGAATTACATAATGTGTTTCTAGATGCATAGCAGCCTTCCTACGATTTTGTAGGGCAAAGTGAAAGGTTGTATATGAAATACTAGGAGAAAGACAGCTGATGGTTTCCAATGAGGAATAAATGTTCTTTTCTTGGAACTGTTGTTGCATATAAGAGACCAGTTTGGCATCTCTGTTTCTAGAACTAGACACCTGTTCTGTCTGTAAATTGGCATGATGCTTCTTGTTTAGGTACATTATATAAGTGATCTCCTAGAATCATATCTGAAATTCCATTCCTTTATATCATCAAAGAATTATCATTTTTTTGGTTTTTGTAATTATCAAATAGATACAGATATATAGGTATAGCCTGATATGCCTTTTTACCTGTTGTCATCCTTAGTTTACTTGTCGTTCATGTTACATGTATACAGAGATGGCAACATGATACCAGAAGATACAGATATGATAACGTGGCAATTTTGGGAAAAGAAAAAGAAGGATACAACACCATAGGGATATAAAAACAATTATATATGCACGTTACATATTAATAAATGAAAAGAAAAGAAGAAAACAGATGCCCTAGTAGAAAGGAAAATATATTAGAAAAAAATTGCATTCAAGTTCACGTCTTTTGCTACTGTAACCAGTGTCATAAAATCTATGGAACATAAGGACGTGTATCTGACTTTGATTCTTGAAGTATCCGAGTGCCGAGTATCTGTACATATCCTACACAGGTAAGACACCTCCATTGAATATCGATGAAAATTTGTGGTTTGGAAATTAAGTAGACCAAAGTTTCAATGTAATTGTGTTAAATTATTAGTTTAGTACTGAATCATGGGATTGTGTAAATTCTAGACCATGTTTCTTTAGTAGAAGATATAATGTAGAGGCTTTTCATTTTACTTGAAATCTTTAGGAAAATTAAATTGCTTATTTTTATGTCATTTGAATTATCTCTACTTGAATGATCCTCACGATTCTATAGCTGGGCCACATACCTAATTAAATGCAAGGCCTGCTCCTACCTACTATGCCGACAATGTGATGGACAGAGTTGTCCAGATTTACTTTCTTGTCGAAGAGGCAGCATATCAGGTCATATATTAGAGAAACAAAGGCTCAATGCCAATGTTTTCATCTGCAAGTGTTACAATTAAGACTATGTTAAGAGTCATTAACAGCACCAAAAACTCGGACTCTAGGATGATAGCCGCACTATTTGTGGATGACAACAGCATTTATCTATTTCCTTTTTGTATCTTCTGAAGGAAAGTGTCCAAAAATAGGCCCATGGACGTTATGTTTGGCTGTATTTTTGTGGATGATTTCTTTTTGATGATTATACACGTTATGTTTGGTTGTATTTCATCAAAACCAAAGATGAAGTGTTCGAAAAGTTTAAGCAGTGGAAAGCGACTATGGAGAACAGATCAGACAGAAAGGTAAAGACGACGAGGTCTGATAATGCTACTGAATATACCTATGGACCTTTCAAAGATTTCTGTGCTCAAGAAGGTATCGTTCGACATTGGACTATTAGGAACACACCGCAGCAGAATGGGTTAGCAGAGAGGATGAATCGAACCTTGCTTGAGAAAGCAAGATGTATGCTCGCCAATGCCGGTTTAGGCAAGGAATGGTGGGCGGATGCTATACACATGGCGTGATACTTGGTTAATAGATCACCAACTCCGGCTATAGATTGTAAGACTCCATATGAGGTGATGACCGGCAAACCAGCAAATTACAGCACTTTGTGCGTGTTTGGATGCAAAGCTTACTATCATGTCAATGAGGGTAAGTTGGACCCGAGAGCCAAGAAAGCAATATTCTTGGGATATGCACAAGGAGTGAAGGGTTACCGTCTGTACTGCTTGGAGGATAAGAAGTTCTTAATCAGCAGAGATGTCACATTCGACGAGTCTTCGGTGTTGGCTTCGAACAAGAAGAGCGAATCCGATCATGATGGTGGTGTATCTAGCAAATCTCAAATAATTGAGATTGAGTCGTCTGAGGATGAATCAGATGAGGTGGAGGTTTCTGAAGATGTTCATCAAGCCCCACAAGAGCGACAACCAAAGGATGAGCAGCACCAGCAACAAGATTCTTTAGCCCCCACTAGGCCAAGGAGATCAATCAAGCCAGTACATATGTATGAATTTGAGGAACCGGTAAAGCACTATGGACAGTTAAATGTGGTGGCATATGCACTATCAGTGGAGGATGAAGAGCCTATCACATTCAGACAGGCTGTCAAAGATACTAGCAGCGAGAACTGGATGATGGCTATGCTGGAAGAGATTTGTCACGCCCCAGTACCGAAATACGGAGACGGACTAGGCCAGCTACTCCATATGAGGTATATAAACGTCATACGGCGATCGTGGCTGTCAAGAGACAAGGGGGTGCATGCTACAATCAAGTCTTCTATGGTCTCACAGAGCATCTAGGTCTCAATCAATCAAACAAGAAGCAGTAAATAATGATCATATAAGATAAAGCAGTAAGGCGTCCCCGACGCATCATCAAAATGATCATGGGGATCTAGCTTTATAAGTTAGCTAGCCCAGAGAGTTATAGGTACATAATTGTATTCAGCTGCAGTCTGATTTAATTACAAATTATGCAAGACCAAATATCTAGATTAGCCGGCTAACAGGTGCCGGTGGCTAAACGCCAGAACATAAGTAAAGATACTAGAGTGGTGGAGAAGAAACCCACTCGAGTCCCCCGCCAGCCATGCTCCTAGTATGCACCATTGACATCGGAGAGGAAGTTTGGATCCTCAGGCGCTGCTACGAGATCTGGCCAAACAAAATCAGCGGGGTCAGCCCCGAATAGCAAGTACCACAAGGAAGCACAAAAGAGTGAGATAAAACCCAAGCACAAAATAATAATATTAGTAATAATAAAAGCTTCCGGTCGTAACCTCGGTCCACAGCCTGTCCTAGCACGATAGCCCAACAACCAAACAAGGACATGGGTTGGACCACGCACCATGACAGTCCATGTCCCTCGGCTACTAACGGAAGTTACAAGGCACAGTCAAGTCATTTTTCAAGCGGCCATTCATTCATGTGGCTTTCTATATTTGGCGGAGTTATCCCCGCGATAATGATTAAAAGGAATCCTCAGATCGTGTCAACCCAGCAGGGCTAGCCAAACCATAAGACATATAGCACATTGATTATGCACCGGTCCCCCGGAGGGCTACCGCGCTAAAACATATAACACATAACTCGTAGGAGTCGGATATAGCCATCCGCTATAGACGAGTGAAACCATATCCGTGGTGGCCAACCCGACACGTCAGGACTGGTCCTGGGGTAGCTAGTATGGCACGATCTCGGAATTCTTCCCACCCAATGTATCTACCAAGTTAGTTGCCTAGTTAATCCCTAGGTTATTCTCGGAGTTCACATGTCGTGGTCACATGCTCACTCCCCTAGATGTCGTACATTGTACGAGTACCCCAAGAAGTGATCCTTACGGGCTCATAGAGTCATACGTATGTACCCCCCTTCTTGGTGTAATGCAACACACAACACATACCACGTCATTGCTACTGACCAATCGCTATGTAAATGCTGGACTCTTGGAGGTACTGACAGGTATCACATAGGAACACTTAGCACATAGGATAGCACATCGATGCTCACATAGATTGTACCTTAGTACACACATAGGGTTATCCAGCATACGCATAGGAGTTAGATCAGGAATGAGGACCAAAATACAAGAGGAAATAGAACAAGAAGGTACTATGCACTTAGGGTATGAAGAGCTCGCTAGTCATGAAGATTCTTGAAGCCAAGACAAAGATCTACAACTTTCATGTTGGAAGTTAGGAGAAATTCTGGCCACAATTCAGCCAAATAGGACTTAAAATAGCCAAAAACAGCCAAAATAGGCACTATGCGGCACTATTCAGCACTATGCGGCACTATTCAGCACTATTCGGCACTTCCATATGCGGCTGGGCACTATGCGGTACTATGCAGCATCCTTATGTGGCTGGACACTATGCGGCACTATACAACATCCTTATGCGGCTGGGCACTATGCGACATTATGCAGCATCCTTATGCGGCTGGACACTATGCGACACTATGCAGCATCCTTATGCGGCTGGACACTATGCGGCACTATGCAGCATCCTTATGCGGCTGGGCCGCATAATCCTTATGCGGCTGGACACTATGCGGCACTATACAGCATCCTTATGCGGCTGGACACTATGCGGCACTATGCAGCATCCTTATGCGGCTGGGCACTACGCATCCTTATGCGGCTGGGCACTATGCGGCACTATGCAGCATCCTTATGCGGCTGGACACTATGCGGCACTATGCAGCATCCTTATGCGGCTGGACACTATGCGTGCGGCACTATTCATCGTTCCTGCCAAAACCAGAGCAGATGACATAGAAAATATCCAAATATTGTTTTGGCCATAACTTCCTCAAAACAAGTCGAAATCTAACTTTTCAAATATCAAAATTGTGTAGAATCAAATTTCCTACAACCTATGACCATTAGTTTTCGAAAATAACCAAGTTTGATAGATCAAAACCATGTAAATACATAAAACCTTAGTTTTAGAAACTTAGATCTACACCAAACTAGTCATTAAAATCAAAAACTCCAAGAACTAAACTTGTAGAGAATGAAGAGAAGAACAATATAGACAAATAATATCAAAGGAAAAATCTAAAATGAAAAATGCATAAATCTCCACTTTTGAGCAAGTTGTACTTGCCTAAGGATGGTGGTTGAGGAAAATAAATGGAGGAGTGAATGAGGAGAGAGAGTGAGGAAGAGAATATAAATAGGGGTTGGGTTGGCTTAAGAAAACCCTAACCTCTAAACATGCTCTAACCATTTCACTAATGACATGCTTAAAAACTATATGCAACCATTAAATATTAAAAAATAAAATTATGCAGATGCTAAATACGGGATACCATGTACAAAATTCATGAAAGAATACGTCTATCGGGATCGGGGAGTGACAAGATTGAGTCTCTCCATAAGAACTGTACATGGGATTTGGTTCCATTGTCCAAAGGCAAGCGAGTTATAGGATGCAAGAGAGTGTACAAGAAGAAGGAAGCTTCTCCAGAGCCAGGTGGAGAAGTTTTGCTTGAGAGCCTTTAGAGACGGGATTGACGAGTGGTTGATTTGGTGAAGCTATGCGGTGGAGAAGTGTGTCGGCTAGATTTTGTGGTAAAACCTTGTCGAGGTGGAGATATGAAGGAAAGTGTCCAAAAATAGGCCTATGATCTTTTTTGACCATATATATGGTAATCCTATATAAGATTGGATTTGACCATATATATGGTAATCCTACAAGGACTGGATTTCTAATATATGTAAGTCTACGTAGGATTTGATTTCCAATATATAATCCTACATAAGATTGGATTTTAAGCCTATATAGGATGAGATTTCTATGGTATATAAAGGGGTCTAAAGGTTCTCCACAATAGACACCCTCCAAGAGTACTCAATATAAGTTGTTGAATAAGTTCAACACAAGACATCTCATTGTGCTCAAGTTGTTGAATAAGTTCAACACATGAGAGCTAAAGTTGTTGAATAAGTTCAACACAAAAAAAATTGAGAGATTTTTTTTTTTAATCTTTGTGATAGAGAGTTCTTGAGTGCAAGGAGAGAAGTGTTGAGAGCCATTGTAATTCCTTTTCTTCTTCATAGTGGAATTAAATCACCCTCGTTTGTGGAAGTATGCATCTTGGCCGAACCACGTAAATCATTGTCTTTGTGGTTGTGAATTTTCTCTGAGTTTCTTGGGTTTATTTCCGCTGTGTCCCAACATCTTCCAATTCAAATAATTAATAGCCAACATTTTGAGAGGAACCCTTCACCAATTGGGTCTTCTGCTCGTATTTCTTTTTCAATTCAAGTATATAGTAATATTGTTGAGTTTAGTTGAGTGCTTGAACTTGTTGAAAACTTGTGACAGAAGAAGAAATATAGTAATGTTTGCATTACATGCCTCTTATTTCGATACAAATAATTAATTAGAAAGGTTTGGATTTAGCTATAGAACATAATAATTGGCGAAGTTGATAGATTCAACAAGTTTCTTTAAATCAGTTCTAGATAGTGTTATCCTTGTTGTCTAGGAACATGTACAATACAAGAGCATCCACAGAACTTAGAAGTTGGAAATTATGACCAAGTAATGTAATTCTTTCGTGTTGATCTTTTGGCCACAATTGTATGTGTCATAATATAGTGTGTTTGATGAGTCAAACTTAGCTAGCCTGCTGCTGTTCATTCCTTTATCTATGACATTGCATAAGAATTTCCCGTTAACTTCATTATCTTTTGTGTTGTGGTTGAAGTTAATGTTGGAGTGAGTGGGGTTCCCAACCTATGTGGAGAAGATCCCGGAGTGCGACGAGCGCCGTTCGATGTCGAAGAAGCTCGGGAAGTAGGCACCGATGAGTTGCTACTGCTGTTGCTGCTCCAAAGGGGAGCTTCTGGAACTGGGCCACCGAGTTCGGGCCGAACTCGGTCCCAGGCCGAGTTCTGGCCGAACTCGGTCTGGCCGTTCCAGAATGTTGCTGGTAGGTTCTGTTTGCCCGACACAGAGTTTTGGCCGAACTCTGTGTCGTCGGGGCAGGCAGAAATCTGGGTGATTTTTCACCATCGGATCTAATCAAACGGTCCAGATTTGTTGCGGGATTAGGGAGTTAAGTTGGGATTTCCAAACCCTAATCAGGATGTAACACAATTGTAGCACACAACAAGAGAAGAGAGAGAAGGAGGCAAGAGTGCCATTGCAACTTCGGAAGAGAAGACGGAGGATTGAAGATCGTTTTCCGAAGGAGATCGCGTTCGGGTAATCTCTACTCGTCGTTCTCGCTCTTCGTAGCCTTGTAATCATTGTTCTTACTTCTGAGTGTTGTGGGGATCCGATTTGGATCGGGAGGAGTTTGTAGAGGGTGTAATTCTTCTATTCCATTAGTGGAGGCTTCTCAGGGTTGGACTCCGATCGTCCCGTGGTTTTTCCCGCAAGGGTTTTCCACGTCAAAAATTCTCTGTGTCTGCGTGATTGTGTTTGGTGTTTTGGTTTATGCGTAGTTTGCTCGGTTCTCTCGCATGTACTCTCTAGTTTGGGGAAAGGTTTCCGCATTTCTTTCCCAACAGAGTGGTATCAGAGCTAGGTTCTGGAATTCAGAAGGGTGTCAGGAGTTGACAGAAACTAGAGAGGAGAGAGGGACGCGAAGCCGGTGCGCATGGTGAACCTGAACGGCACCAACTATCACTATTGGCGGAGCAAGATGAAAGATTTGCTGTTCGTCAAGAAGCTGCATCTGCCCGTATTTGCATCCGAGAAGTCCAGTGATAAATTCGAGGAGGACTGGAAATTCGAGCATATACAGGTGTGCGGATACATCAGACAGTTCGTTGACGAGAACGTGTACAACCACGTTGCCAATATTGAGCACGCGAAGACGTTATAGGATAAGCTGGAGTCTTTGTACGCGAAGAAGACCGGGGTAAACAAGTTGTTCCTGATCCGGACGATGATGGGTCTGCGGTACAAAGATTGGGCGTCTATTACGGATCACTTGAGTGATTTCCAGGGCGTGGTTGACCAGCTGTCTTCAATGGGAGTCAAGTTCGACGACGAAGTTCAGGGACTGTAGCTGCTGTGTACTTTGCCAGACTCGTGGGAGACCGTACGAGTATCTATGATCGCTTCTGCTCCAGAGGGCGTGGTCAGTCTGGAGTTTGCCAAGAGCGGGGTGTTGAATGAAGAGATGCGGAGACGTTCTCAGGGCACTTCATCTACATCCCATCACTCAGAGGCATTGGTTTCAGAGAGCCGCGGAAGGGGCAAAAGCAGGGGTCCAGGTGGTGGCAGAGACAAGAGCAGGGGGAAGTCCAAGGGTCGTTACGAGGACTCAGAGTGTTACCATTGTGGTAAGAAGGGCCACATCAAGCGAAATTGTTTCGCTTGGAAGAGAGAGAAGAAGGGCGACAAGGGGAAGCAAGAAGAGAACACTACAGCGGCGGCCTCGATGCATGGAGGCGATGTGATCATCGTAGGTGATGAGGTCATTACAAACCTCGCCTGCGATGACAATTCTTGGCTAGTGGACTCAGGGGCTTCAGCGCATGTATCTCACAACAGGGCACTATTTGCCACTTACACAACAGGCGATTGTGGAGTGTTGAAGATGGGCAACGGAGATGTGTCGAAGGCGGTTGCCGTTGGAGATGTACATTTGAGAACGAAGACGGGTGCGGTTCTTGTTCTCAAAGATGTTCGTCATGTCCCTGATATCCGTTTCAACCTGGTGTCGGTTAGAAGGATGGATGACGAGGGATTCTTCAGTCTCTTCGGGAACAGTCAGTGGAAGCTTTCCAGGGGTTCGATGGTGATTGCCAGAGGAAGCAAGAAGTCCGGTCTCTACTATATGGAGGGGAGCGCACAGGGGGCACAGGAGGTGAACGCAGTCAGTGATGCGTCTACCGAGTTGTGGCACAGGCGGCTCGGCCATATCAGCGAGAAGGGGATGAGCTACTTGGTGAACAGGAAGGTGATTCCAGGGCTCAAGTCTACAAAGTTGGAGAAGTGCACGCACTGTTTAGCTGGAAAGCAAAATAGGGTGTCTTTCCAAAGTTACCCAAGTTCGAGGAAGCCGGCGTTGCTCGAGTTGATTCACTCGGATGTCTGCGGTCCTATGAAGGTAAAATCTCTTGGTGGTGCTTCTTACTTTGTAACCTTTATTGATGACTGTTCCAGGAAGGTTTGGGTCTATGCCTTAAAGACCAAGGATCAGGTGCTGCCTACTTTCAAGGAGTTTCAGGCCTCTGTTGAAAGGGAGACGGGCAAGAAGTTATTGTGTGTTCGGTCCGACAATGGCGGCGAATACATCGGTCCCTTTGATGCGTATTGCAGAGAGCAGGGATACGACACCAGAAGACTCCGCCAAAGACACCTCAGCTCAATGGTGTAGCGGAGCGCATGAACAGGACACTGATGGAGAGGGTGCGGTGTTTGTTGTCAGAAGCAAACTTGCCGGGCAGTTATTGGGGTGAGGCTCTTCTCACAGCTGCTTATGTTATTAATTTGTCTCCTAGTGCTCCTTTGCAGGGTGATGTGCCTGACAAAGTATGGTACGGCAAAGAGCCGTCATACAATCACCTGCGAGTGTTTGGCTGTAAGGCCTTCGTGCATGTACCGAAGGACGAGAGGACCAAACTTGAGCCGAAGACGAGGCGATGCGTCTTTGTCGGCTACGGTCGGGATGAGTTTCGCTATAGACTCTACGACCCAGTAGAAGGAAAGCTCTACAGAAGCAGGGACGTGGTGTTCGTCGAGGATCAGACCATGACCAACACTCAGGATTCCGAGACGCCTTCTGAGGCTGAGGAATTGCCTGAGTTAGAGTCATTTCGCTTCGAGCAGTTTCCAGAGGACATCGCAGAGGATCCAGTTATGGGGGAGCCAGTACATGGAGTAGCTCCCAACCTTGATCATCAGCCTGCTAATGGTGGTCAGGGTGTCCCTCAGGAGGATGAGCATGCCGGGGAGGCAGTTCCTGAAGGGGAGGAGGCTGTTGGTATACAGCCAGCACCAGTGGCTCCACTGAGGAGCGACAGAGATCGTCGACCATCTACGAGATACTCACCGGATGATTATGTGCTATTGACTGACGGGGGAGAGCCCGAAAGTTTTGCAGAGGCTATGGAAGACGAACACAGGCAGGAGTGGATGGAGGCCATGCAGGAGGAGATGAGTTCCTTGCACACTAATTCCACTTATGAGCTGGTGCGGTTGCCAAAGGGCAAGAAGGCTTTGAAGAATCGATGGGCGTTTAGAGTGAAGCAGACGGATGATGCTACTCGCCCTCGATACAAAGCGAGGCTGGTAGTCAAAGGCTACGGTCAGCGGAAAGGCGTGGATTATGATGAGATCTTTTCGTCTGTCGTCAAGCATTCGTCTATTCGGGTGGTGCTAGCATTAGCAGCCAGTCTCGACTTGGAGGTCGAGCAGATGGACGTGAAGACGGCATTCCTCCACGGTGATCTTGAGGAGGAGTTGTACATGGAGCAGCCAGAGGAATTCTGTGAGAAGGGCAAGTCACATTTGGTCTGCCGGTTGAGGAAGAGCTTGTATGGTCTGAAGCAGGCTCCGAGGCAGTGGTACAGGAAGTTCGAGTCGTTTATGGGGGAGCATGGTTATGCACGGACGACGTCGGACCACTGTGTATTTGTGAGGTATTTTGCCGATGATGATTTCATTATTTTATTGCTCTATGTTGATGATATGCTATTAGTGGGTCGGAATGCCACTAGGATAGCAGAGTTGAAGCGCCAACTGGGCGCGACCTTCTCTATGAAGGATGTGGGCGCAGCGAAGACTATTCTTGGGATGGAGATCAGCCGGGAGAGTCCAACTGCTACACTTGTCCTAAACGAAGTACATTCACCGGGTACTTCAGCATTTCAGGATGGACTGGTCGAAGAAAGTGAGTTCCCCTCTTGCGGCTCACTTTAAGCTCACTGAGGAGCAGTGTCCATCTACCGAGGACGAAAAGGAAGATATGGAGCGGTTCCATATGCCTCAGCTGTGGGAAGCCTTATGTATGCCATGGTGTGTACGAGGCCAGATATTGCTCATGTAGTTGGTACGGTTAGCAGGTATCTTTCAAATCCTGGAAGAGTACATTGGAGTGCGGTCAAGTGGATTCTACGATATCTTCAGGGCACTGCTGGTTGGAGACTTTCCTTTGGTGGTGACGAGCCGAAGCTGTTTGGGTATACCGACGCTGATATGGCTGGAGATGTAGACACGAGGCGATCGACTTCGGGCTACGTGATGATGTTTGCGGGAGGAGCGGTGTCGTGGCAGTCGCGGTTGCAGAAGTGTGTTGCCTTGTCGACGACAGAGGCAGAGTACATTGCGGCGACGGAGGCTTGCAAGGAGCTGTTGTGGATGAAGAAGCTGCTGCAGGAAATGGGACTGAAGCAAGAGCAGTATACTTTGCTTTGCGACAGTCATAGTGCTATTCACCTTGTGAAGAATCAGACGTTTCATAGCCGGTCCAAACACATCGAGACTCGGTATCATTGGATACAGGATGTGGTTGAGAAGAAGGACGCGAAGCTTGAGAAGGTTCATACAGATGACAACGGAGCTGATATGTTCACGAAGATTCTACCAAGAGGAAAGTTTGAGTACTGCAGGCAGATCGTCGGGATGACGATATCCTCCCCATAGTTGTGAAGGGGGAGATTTGTTGGAGTGGGTGGGATTCCCAACCTATGTGGAGAAGATCCCGGAGTGCGACGAGCGCCGTTCGATGTCGAAGAAGCTCGGGAAATAGGCAACGAGGAGTTGCTACTGCTGTTGCTGCTCCAAAGGGGAGCTTCTGGAACTGGGCCACCGAGTTCGGGCCGAACTCGGTCTGGCCGTTCCAGAATGTTGCTGGTAGGTTCTGTTTGCCCGACACAGAGTTTTGGCCGAACTCTGTGTCGTCGGGACTGAGGCGGAAATCTGGATGATTTTTCACCATCGGATCTAATCAAACGGTCCAGGTTTGTTGCGGGATTAGGGAGTTAAGTTGGGATTTCCAAACCCTAATCAGGATGTAACACAATTGTAGCACACAATAAGAGAAGAGAGAGGAGGCAAGAGTGCCATTGCAACTTCGGAAGAGAAGACGGAGGATTGAAGGTCGTTTTTCGAAGGAGATCGCGTTCGGGTAATCTCTACTCGTCGTTCTCGCTCTTCGTAGCCTTGTAATCATTGTTCTTACTTCTGAGTGTTGTGGGGATCCGATTTGGATCGGGAGGAGTTTGTAGAGGGTGTAATTTTTCTATTCCATTAGTGGAGGCTTCTCAGGGTTGGACTCCGATCGTCCCGTGGTTTTTTCTGCAAGGGTTTTCCACGTCAAAAATTCTCTGTGTCTGCGTGATTGTGTTTGGTGTTTTGGTTTGTGCGTAGTTTGCTCGGTTCTCTCGTAGGTACTCTCTAGTTTGGGAAAAGGTTTCCGCGTTTCTTTTCCAACAGTTAATTAAGTATCTAGTCTAACAGTGAGCTCTTTTGTGCAAAACAATTAACAGTTTGTATCAGAGTTATCTACTTGTACCGAGACTCCTAAAAAGATTTTAAGTTAAATGAGCCGCACTGCCAACAAAGGTCGGAAATTGAGACCTAGGAGACATGACATATAACTGATCTGCGATGTGGATATATATGATATTGTGATTTGATACTGAAATTGGGAAGACTTAACCTTGCTGGAGTTTCAGGTACGGTTGTTAAATGGAGAAGATTGCTGCGAAGAATGAGAAGGATGCATCTTATTTTTCATTTGATTTATGTTACAAGCTTGTTTTAAATTGATCACAACTCACCGATTCCTCCTAAAAATATGTTTAGCAGAGGTTCTGGTGAAACCGTTGAGTGAAATTTATAATTTCCTTTAAACCACGGCTTAAGGTGAGCAACTTGAGATCAAAGAGGGTGGTGCAGACCCAACTACAAGATGTGCTTTTGCGGTATACAGATTTCAAATGTTTTTGTCTTACATTTTATCAGCCATATCTTTCTTGTAAAATTCAAGCAGATGATCTTTGTACTCTGTGTATTATTTACAGTTAATAAGCTGTGCATTTTTATAGTGGTTTCTATGACCAAATGGATGAAAATATTCAAAAAAAAAAAAAAAAAAAAATGGTTACATCTTTCAATTGTCAATAAAGATATTGAAATTGGTGTTGCTACTAATTCATTGAACTTTGTATTGCATCGTTGTAAATGTGGATCATGGTTAACTGTATTTTGAGGTGTTTTCAAGGTTGGCATTGTTACTAGTAGTTCAAATACGGTAGCAAATGTTGCGATATTCCTCCCAACACGAAGTAGCTTTTGTCACCACTTATAAGAGCATCTCCAACCCTATTGTCTTGTTGAGTGTTGTGAGTCTTAGGTGGCTCCTATGTGGCATGAGCCACAAGACAATGTCTTGTTTATGTGGCAAAATTATATCTCAAAAGACAATGAGATAGAAAAACTCTCTCCAATGCAAAAGTATTGAGGAGACAATAAAAATTATTTTTTCCAACTTCCAAGACAACTTTTAAGACAACTACTCATGTTCTTTTTTTTTTCTAATATTTTTTATTCATAATTGATGACATGGAAGAGAAGACATTGTCAAGTGCATTGTCTAGAACAAGACAATCAACTTCACAATGTCTTCTTTAATTTTTGCCACATAAGCTTCACAATTGACTTGACAATTGCATTGGAGAAGAACTTTTGAATAAAATTTTGTCATTCCTATGTGGCAACAACTTTTTTCCAAAGTCACAATAGGGTTGGAGATGCTCTAAGCCAACAGTTTAGTTACGGTTGCTTGCTGTTATGTTTAAACTTCCAAGAACGAAACAAGTAGGTTTTTTCTAAGGGCACTATCAAAATTGCTTGGGGGCAGCCCAAAAATGTTTGTAAATATTACAAGTTTGCCATCAATTTTTTTTACTTGGGGGCAGCCCAACAATAGGTATAAAAGATAACTTTTTTTTTCTCTCTCCCTTCCTCTACTCTTTTCCTCTCTCCCTCAACTCTTTTCTTCTCTCCCTCTACTTGTTTCTTCTCTCCCAACATTTCTAGGTCATAGAATTAAGCTATAGTCCAATTTTTTTTTCAAATTTTTCTTCCTTTTCTTTCCGAGAATTATCCCAAAAAAAATTCTCCTATCTCATTCATGTTTGGCACAAATTTTCTCCCAAATTTGTCTAAGATCAGCTACCAAAAAATGTTTCCACTCATACTCAAAATCAGAAAACATAAACATAAATATTAGGTTTAGAATCACTTTAGAGTTCATGAATGAATTTTTTGAACATGATAGTTCTCATATATTTCTTGAAACCATAATCCTAGAACACGACAAATCGTTGTGGCCGTTTGGCTGCTACAGTTTCAAATAGGACTGTCAGGAGCCTGGCAGTCCTACATTAGTGTAGGACTGTCAGGAGCCTGGCAGTCCTTAACCTTCATGCAAATTGTAGTTTCAAATTATGTTTTATAATTTGGCATAGTCAAATTATAAGACATAAACGGACTCCATCCCCATTTGTTAATCTACTGTGTATTCCATCAGAAAAGCAGTGATTACATATATGATTATATTCAATTAGTTTTCAGCCTCTATGAAAATCCAAGATATATATTCTTGGGACATGCTCCATCCCTTGCAAGTCAGGAACAAACATAATCTCCTTGAGGTTTGATTGATTAAAAGCCTTTCGTTTTGTCTTTTGCATTACCAGTACATGTTATTGAGGTTGACCCCAAGCATAATTCTTACCAGCTTCAGTTCTCCATTGAATCCAAAATAGGACTGCCAGGGTGCTGGCAGTCCTACACTAAAGTAGGACTGCCACACTCCTGGCAGTCCTACACTCTAATTTAGTGTAGGACTGCCAGGGGTGTGGTAGTCCTAATTATCGGCTATTTCTTCCATGTTGAAGAAAGTTAAGCCTGAAAGCATCATCCAACGGAAGTTGAGCAAGAAGCTTGGCCTTCTGACTAGCATGGGAAACATTATCTTGGTGCATCAAGCCCTAGGTAACTGAAGGGAAGGCAACCGGATAAAACAGAGGACAAGTCTCGACAATAATTATCCTATATCATCAGTAACCTAACCTTACATGCCACTTTTATTCTCACGAGCATCATCAATCACACATTCCTGTTTCAAAATTAAAATTTGAACTGAGCAGCAGCACATAACATATTCTCTAGCCCCAAAGTAAATAACATAATATATACCATCAATTATTGTGTTCAACCACAAGAAAAATTGGTGAAATGAAAATCTGCACATAACTCTGAACATTTCTGTTCCAGATTAAGTTCAAAGTTGAACAAAACAGATGGCTCCAATATGTCTACATAATAAAAATTTTCATTCAAATCCAGTGATTTGTTCGTGTGGCAAAACAATTCTGACCTGCTTGTGTAACAAGTAGATAGAAGCAACTTGGTTTGCACCATAGGAACAAAGAATATGGAGCAATCTACTATTACAGTACTTAAGCTGTGAAGGCAAACCAGGAAGTCCCATCTTAAATTCACAGCAGCGAAACACTTGCAAATGATTAATGAACCAAAAACGTTTCATTGAAGACGACCCGGTAGGTCATTTAACAAGCTTTCTCAAACTTGCTGCAACAAAGTTTGATAAGTTGGACTGCCACCCCCCTGGCAGTCCTATACTGAAGTAGGACTGTCAGGGTGCTGGCAGTCCTAACTCAAACTTGTTGGAAACAGCAAGTTTCAGTTAGGACTGCCAGCACCCTGGCAGTCCTACTTTAGTGTAAGACTGCCAGGGGGTTGGCAGTCCTACTTATGAAACTCTGTGACAGAGTTTCAGTTGAGGAGCTCCTCACAGAGTTTGATAAATAGGACTGCCACCCCCTGGCAGTCCTACACTGAAGTAGGACTGCCAGGGTGCTGGCAGTCCTAACTCAAACTTGTTGTTGCAGCAAGTTTCAGTTAGGACTGCCAGCACCCTGGCAGTCCTACTTCAGTATAGGACTGCCAGGGGGTGGCAGTCCTGATACTGATACTCTGTACATAAAAAAACAACAATTCATCACAAGTACAAAATTCATCCCAATAATTCATCACAACAATTCATCACAAGTACATAATTCATCCCAATAATTCATCACAAGTACATAATTCATCACAATAATCCAATTACAATAATTCATCCCAATAATTCATCACAACTACAATAATTCATCACAACTACTTAAGTTTCAAACATTCCATATCTAAATTAAGTTTCAAACAAGTACGTAACTATTCTACATCCAACTTAAGTTTGAAACAAGAAAAAATCCAGATCCAACTATATATCATGTCGGACCTTTGAACGAGACTCCCTATTGTTCATGAAGGGAAAGTCGACCACATCGTCGATGCGATCAAGCTCGTTGGCGACCGCAACACTAGTGTCACTTTGGCAACCTCTCCGGAGTGTCTGGGCCAATTCCTTCGTCTTTTGAGACTGAAAATGAAAGTATAAATGAATTAAGTGTACAAATATGAAAATCACAATCTTATTACAAATACGGAACTCACCATCTTCACCAACCCAGCATACAAGACGTTTTTGGAAGGAAGAGCTCCAATTGCTCCGACGGCCACGGGACCCGGGTTGGTAGGGTTCGACAACTTAGGATGTCCGACTCCCAGGAAGTACGGCATGTAGTCCTCGCTGCAGTCGGCCATCTGGGTGACCTGTCGTCTTTCAGTTTCCCCAAGTACATGTCGTTGTCACTCGGAGTAAAAGTCGGTCACCCAATCGAAATCCGCTGGTTTATAATTTAAAGGTTGGGTTCCGCACGGAGGCTCCAATAGCACGTTCCTTCCGCTTTGACGCGGTGGGCAGTATTCTTTTGTTAGCGGCCGGTGGACTGTATGACAACATACAGTTATTAATAGAAACAGAAATAGGACATGCAGTTACCCCCCGCATATGAGCATCATGCAGTTACCCACCCCTATATGTCATTACAGTAGGACTGCCAGTCATGTGGCAGTCCTAATATAAATTAGGACTACCACAGTCCTGGCAGTCCTCTTGTGAAAGAGGACTGCCAGGACTGTGTCACATCCAGTTTTCAAAATTGAGGACAAATTTATCATTTTCAATATTCTAATATTTTTGTGAATATTTATTTATTAATATTGTGTTTTGGGGTTTTATTTCATCGGATTTGAGTTTTGTCTCATTTTGACTTGTGCTAGCGACCCGGATCAGTTTTGGACCCAACTAGACCCGACCAACTTGTCATGACCAAACCTAGATATTTACATTTGACTAATCCTATTTGATTTTAGTGGGATTAGGGATTAGAATTAGATTAGAACTTAAAATTAGGAGTTTTTAAGTTACCATTTTGACCCCAACTCAAAACCACTCATTTCTTTGACTTGGAGGACATTTTGGTAAATTACCAAATGCCCCCAACCCTCTAAATTATGGCCGGCCAGTAGCAAGAACCCCCTCCCTTCTTCTCATTTGCAAGAAACCCTCTCTCTCATTCTTTTCTCTCATTCCACAAAATCTCTTTCTTTTCCCTTTGAATTTTAAGCTCCAAAGTAAGTCAAATCTCTTCTAATTCTCTTCCATACTCTACATGTCTCTCTAATATTGGTGTTAACCCTTTTTTATCTCTTATTTGTAGTTTTTATCTAGGTAGAACCTAGCATGGAGGGGTTGAAAGCTTAGATTTGGCTTTGACCCAAAAAAGAACCAATTTTGGGGCTTTTTCTTGGGATTCCAACTCCCGAGAGGTAAACCCTAACTCTAACTCTTGTAATTACTCCTAATTAGTGTTATTTATATTTTAGAGGATGTTCGAGATGTAGGATAACCCATTAGAAGAGGTTTGGAATCCATTGGACTCAATTTGGGACTTTCGGACTAGGTTTAGTGCCAATTTTGGGGAAAACCCTAAATTGACATGTTTGGGTGTTGCCCCTAGCATATTTAGACCTAATTAGGTTAGTTTGGGTAAGATGAGGCTAGATACATGTCCATATTTGGATACGTGGGGTCGTTTCGCGAAAAATCATAAAAATAGACTTTTTCGGGATTTTCGGGTTCCAACACACGGGTGACTTTTTACACCGACACTAGAATCGGCAAGTTAGTACTTAGAATAGGTTCTAATCTTTATTTAGAACTCGTGGTAGAGTTTGGGTCGATTTCGGATAGGTTTGGTGTCCGTATCGTGCGGTATTGCGAATCGGACACTCCGGAGTCGCCAGAATGGCCATTTGGCCATTCGGGCCTCGTTTCTCGTTTTCGCTTGCGTGCGCGTGTTAGATTGCTTGTGTGGGGATGTCTAGGCCCTAGAGGGTAGAATTGTGAGGATTGGGATATTCGGATAGGTTTCGGGTTGTTTTGGAGTGTATGTGTATATATATGTGTGTGTGTGTGTGTGGTTATACATATGTATATATATATATATATATATATATATATATATATATATATATATATATATATATATATATATATATATATATATATATTTATACATATGTATATATATGTGTGTATGTGTGTGTGTGTGTGTGTGTGGATATGTATATATGTATGTGTGTGCGTGTGGAGGATATAGAGAGGAGAAGGGAGAGTAGAGAATGTGATTAGAGAGTGAGAGTGGGGAGTAGAGATTTATATAGAGGAGTAGAGAGTGAGATAGGTGGAGAAAAGAGGAGGGAATCAGCCATGTAGCAGCTGCTGTCCTCTTGGACAGCAGCAATAGAGAGCAGCATTAGCGACAGCTACTTGCTGTTATTAAGATGGGCAGTGACAGCCCCATTCAGCCCCCACATTAGCCTTCAATTCAGCCACCATTTGGCAGCCCCTATAACAGCAATTTCAGCCAACCAGTCCTCTAAATCAGCCCCTATATCACAGCCCATTCCAGCCCACAAATCAGCCATATACAAGCCCCCATATCACCTACAAATCAGCCATATATAAGCCCCATATTCACCTATATTTCACTCCTGAAAACAGCCCCATTTCAGCCATGTTAGTCCCCCATTTTCCATCCATTCAATCCAATTTCAGCCCACACATTAACCCATTCATTTATGTATTCATATATATACTCATACACCCTTCATTCACCCACACTTTCAATCATTCATCCTTTCATGTATCATTCATCCTCTCATTCATTCTTTTTTTCCATTTTCATTTCATCCTTCCATTCACATATCAATACACATCCTATCCATTCATTCAACCATTCACTCATGCATCCATCATTCCAAAAACCCTACACACATGCATGTCCCACAAATTGATCCACTAGAAGCCTATATAAACCCTTAGTTAGTGCCTAGTTGAGTGGTGTCTAGTGTGGGGGTGAGTATCTAGTTAGAAGGGTTAGTGAGTGTTGGTGTTAGCTTGATGTTTGTGTTAGTATTAGTAGTGAGTTGGTTAAGTTAGTGTCCTAACTAAGTTACTATCCTAGTAGACTAGTTAGAGGACTAACCTAGACACTAGGAGAGTGTGGAAGAGTGAATTAGGAAGGTTGGAAGAGAGTAGGGTGTGGTATCTCAAGATACCATAGCGTATCATGACGATACCCTAAGGTAATGTTGGGATGACCAACATGGAAGATAAGATGGACTAGATGTCCTAGAACCCTAGATTTTTTGGTTGGTAAACCCTAGATAGGATAGTATCTAGCTACCTTAAGAAGCCTAGGCTAGTATCCTGAGATCTAGAGGGGTTTCTTTTGTAATGGGCAAGGTATTGGTATTTACCTTGTAAAGGTTAAATGTTAGGATTTTGGGAAATGTAAGGTATTGGATTTCTGATTGCTAGATGGGGTTAAAAATAGGTTGTCTTGGTAGGTAATGACTAGATAAGGGTAGTTTAGACTAGTCTTGACCTCCGTTGACCAAGAGTTGACTTTTTGACCGAAAGTCAACTTCAAGTCAACAGTTGACTTAGAATTGACCGTAACCAAACCAGAATTGACCAATTGACTGAAAATCAATTGTTAGTCAACATTTGACTAGTTTGACCTAGGGTTGACCCAGGGTTGATCAGTGTCGATCAGAGTTGACCAGAGTTTACTTTTTGACCAAAAGTCAACTGTAAGTCAACCTTTGACCCAGATTGACCTAGTATGACCTAGTTTAGCTTGGTGTGACTTAGTTTGACCTAGTTTTGACTTAAACTTGCATATCATGACTAGATTAGCTTTTCTTTCATTATTAAACCATGTTTTGACTTGTAGTATCTCATCTATAGGTCTGTGATTACTCTGAGCGTCTGTTCACTTTATCAGCTCAGGACCACAGGCGAGTACATTTACTGATAGTTTTCATTGTCTTGATATCTGCTATATCCGATTCAGTTGTAGTGTCTTACTTGATTCCTAACACGATGGTTCACGGACTAGTATATGTCGGATCCTGTCATGAGATGTTGTTCCTGGGTTACTTGGTATATTGGTAAATGACTCGACTTATTACTTGTACTTGTATAGACATGGACTTGGGAGTGGACTGATCACCTGCTTTTGAATTCCGTGTCATGACGTGTTATGTCCGGATCCTTTATACTATTCGGAGGATAAAAAGTTATTAGTGGTTGTGTGATCAAATTCCCACATTGTTCTATTGTACACATTGTTCATAGCTATACCATCGCCTCACGACGGGTAAAGCCTTACCCTACATCGTTCATAGCTTTCCATGGTGACCGGCTTTACCGTTCTATTGTACACATTGTTCATAGCCGGTCGAATGGAAAGCCTGATCATGTTTCCCAAGCCGATCACATAACGCTCTAATAATTCAAGGCACATTTTATATTTACTTATCTTATCATATATCCTGTTCTGTTCTACATTCAGTACTTTCTCACCATGCTATGTATTCAGTTACTCACATGTTCTATATGCCTTTATATTGTACCTTGATTGGAGACTAAGTTCTGCTCGGGAGAAGAGTTACAACCCCGGTCCTTGTTTGGTTTAAGGGTTGTAACTCAGCTTCCGAACGGTTTCCAAGTCTTCCTATATCTTTGTCTTGTATTTCATTATACTGTCTCTGATAGAATTTGTCAATTCATATGGAACTGTTGTTGGTGTTTGTACTTTCTTATTTTCCTGACAGGATACCATTGATATATTACAGATGATTCTCAGGCAGATTGCCCGACCTATTATGGGGTCGAGTCAGATGGAGTAAACCTGGACCGTGGCTTGTTAGTAGAGCCACTAGACTTTGCTCACCCAGAGTAGTGTAGATTAGTTAGGTTTGCCTGGTCTGCGAGCCAGCTAGTACTTTTCAGACTGTAGATTTTTATACTATATTTCTGTGACTCTGTGGTGATGTGTATAGCTTTGGGCTTGTGTGGATCTTGAACTTATTTCCTGCTTTCATCTATAATATTTTCTTTCCGTGCTATCTACCTTAGTTTTATTTTGTGATTGAGACTGTATTGCTATGTCACCTCCATTCGGAGTGTATATACAATATAGGTACCTTTTATTTGTTTAGTTGTAGTATTTATAGATGACCTATACAGCGTTCTACCGCCGATACTGCGGCGTAGGCTGGACGTAACTACGTGCTCGTGCCCCTCTTCAGGGTGTGGGCCGTGACATATTTTTGTGGCGTTCCATGCAGGTCAGTGTCGTAATTAGTGCGATCTCGTAATGGTGCTCGACTTAGAGTGCTAATTATGAGCATGCGACTAGGACGTAGGATCTAGGGTATGATAGGAGTTACTCAATCACATTTTAGGAAAATTCTGATCTTTTGATTATCATGACAACTCTTCTTGCATTTGAATTCAATTGTCCTCCTTTGATAATATCTTATCTTGTGCCATATTGATCTCTTAGGTTCAATTCGTCTTCAGGATGACAGTGACTCGTTCTCAGACAGTAGGGCCTAGTAGAGTTCCAGAGAGGTCCTATCCAGTAGGACTTTCACCTACGGCTACGGGAGTAGCAGCGACGGTTCCAAGAGGTCTTCCACCTCCGGCTAAGGGAGCTGCAGTTGAGGGAGCTGCCACCTCAGTCCCTGCCCTTCAGGCGGGAGCAGCAGCGACGGTTCCAGGAGGTCTTTTCCCTCCAGCAGTGAGACCATCCATAGTCATTCCTGATACTCTTCTATCGCCGCCTCCGCTACCGACTGATACTCAACAGATGATGTCCTTTCTGCAACAGATGTTGCAGACCCAGAGAGCACAGGCCGAGGCACAGCAGCATCAGGCCGATGCGTCCCACCGCCAGACAGAGGTGTTGCGACAGAGCATGGAGAACTCACACCAGCTGGCGATGGCAGCAGTAGAGAGGGTTGCACCGGGTACAGTTTAGGGTGCCACAGTTCAGCAGCAGGGTCAAGGGAGGCATGGCACACACCTAGACTTCAAGAAGATGAAACCGAGGGAGTTCAAGGGTACCGAGGGTATCCTGTATGCAGATGACTGGTTGGAGGATGTCCAACGGAGCCTGGAGTTGGCAGAGGTCCCGAGAGGGCTTTAGGTGACGTCTGCAGCGAGCCAGTTTTTCGATATAGCGCTGACTTGGTTTCGTACGGATCCTCGTGCGTCGGTGAGGGGTTTGACTTGGGAGAGCTTTAGGAAGCTCTTTAAGGAGAAGTTCTACCCAGATGTGGCCTTGACAGCTCTGGAGGCCCAGTTCGTCCCATTGGAGCAGGAGAACTCGTCGGTGGACGAGTATGCAGCAGAGTTCTTTCGCCTTAGTTGGTTTGTACCGGGTCTGATCCAGGATGAGGGGTACATGGCCCGCAAGTTTCGGAGGGGTCTTATCCATGCAGTACGCACTCGTACCTCTGGGCGGCGTGACGCGACCTTCGAGCAGATCCTGATGGAGGCGCAGATTACAGAGGAGGACTTCGGCCTCAAGCCGAAGAGGGGCAGCAACGTTCTAGGAGCGAGCTCGAGTGCGGGGCCAGCAAAGTACCCTCATTTTCAGTAGAGGCAGTTTCAGCAACAGCCTCAGTTACAGTTTCAGCAGGCACCAGCGTGTGCCCAGCAGCACCAGGGACAGGGCCAAAGACAGGCCATCCAGTGTACCTTCTGTAAGAAGATGGGGCACACTCAGGAGGTTTGCAGGATGAGGCTGGGAGTTTGTTTATTCTGTGGAGCTCCGGGTCACCAGATGAAGAACTGTGCTGCCCGTGCAGCCAGACAGGCAGGCCAGGACAGAGTGCAGCAGGCTAGGGGAGGCCAGCAGGGGCGTGCTTTCGCCATGGCAGTTGAGCCCACTTAGGCAGTAGCAGAGCAGATAGCAGGTTCCAATCTTTCGATCTCATTTCCGCATTTACCTCCTTATAAACTGTCTTGAAATTCGATTCCATCTGTTCCTTGATCGTTTGATAAAATTTTGTTCTTGTGGTGTGATATTCTTCTGAGATAAGTCGTATGGGCTAGGTCGTCTCGATTATAAGATTTTAGAATTCTCTAGTGTCATGCTAGCAGGCATAGTGAGGACATATAGTCGGATTATGGACGTATTTCTCGGGTGTGGAAATTTAAGATTTTCGCTGCCAAGTGTAGAAGCATGGAATTTCAGAACCAGAAAGTCTATGCGCCAGACTACATGCGCCAAAAGCTTGGACAAAGTACTTCACAGCAAAAAGCAACAAATATAGACATTGAAAGAAGGCTTTTTATTTAACATATAAAAGTGTATTACATGTCTAAGAAAGACTGTACAAAGGAGAGTTTCTACAAAGAAAAGATCCTAAGTCTACAGCCAGCAGCCAACATGCGCCCTCAAGTAGGCGCAACAATCAACATGCGCCCTCAGCCAGGCGCATCCCACCATGCGCCCTCAGCAAGGCGCAACCTTTTCAGCAACTCAGTTATGTGCATCCTCAGTTATGTGCATCCCTTTGGCAGCTCAGTTATGTGTATCCCTTCAGCAGTCCAGATATGTGCCACTCTTCCAGCCAGGCTCACCGCCGTCAAAATGCTTCAACTCATGAAGCATTTATTGAACAGAACGAAGGTGGCAATCAACCCTCTAGCCAAGAAAGGAAAAAGAACCACAAGCCAACCTGTGGCCAGGGGAGGCTTCGAAAGAGCCTCCAAACACCAAGGAAGACCGTGATCGAAACCGCGGCCAAAGGAGCAGCTTTCAACACAACCAGAATGGGCTACACCCATTTTGAATGAAGAAAGAGCCACCAAAGCCGCAGTACCGTAATTCTGATCTACGGCTCTTCCTGCACAATGAAGACGAGGCCCGAGCATCCCTATCTTTGGATGCAACGGGCACCTTCCGCCTGCCTCGGAAGCCTTCGACTCCGACTTTTTGATGTAACAGTCACCTTCAAGTGCATCAACGAAGACACTGTATCGCATCTTCACCCTCGGGTGCATCTCGTCAACAGAATGCATTCGAGTACACAAGTTCATGTCGGAAAGACGTGAGAGAACGAGAAGCAAACCTTCTCTCCATGCCACTATTTATAGGCCGGGCAAATCAAACCCATGTGCCAAGTGGATGGCTCTCCGAATTCCGTGCAATGAATTTGCATTAAATGGATGAACCGGACGCTTCGAATTCAGCTAAGTCAAAACGGCTATTTAAAGCACTCGAAGAACGTAACAGTCGTACCATTAAAGACGTGTCACGAAGCGGATGCGCCGGCCAGACCGCGCATCACACGGACGTGCCCTTCAACATCAAGCGCATCACACAGATACGCCCTTCAGTACCAAGCACATCACAGGGATACATCCCCATGCGTTCCTATACGCCTAGTGGAATGCCAACCGATGCACCCACTCAGCTGTCCATCGAATGTCACAAACATTAAATGCTGAACTGACAGAGTTGGCAGCACGCCTCCCGAAGTCTGAACAGTCGACAGCTTTTTCAGAAGACGAAGCATCGCCAACATCAGTATCATCATTACTTCCCTCCGACGGCTACTGCCACGTGGCCACCCAACCACTCGCATGTGCCTCAAAAGCCATACGCCTCAGACTTTTCACTGATCCCTAAAGACAGAAAAAAAGTCACCATTAAAGCTCTGCATGCGCCTCAAAAGCCATGCGCCGCAGAATGCTCTCTGATCCCGAAAGACAGGAGTTAAGTCATTTCTGAAGCCTCGCATGCGCCTCAAAAGCCATGCACCCCGAATGGTTCGTGACTCCTAAAGGTTACGAGCCAAAGTCTCCTCATGCGCCAAATCCTAGGCGCATCCTACCAGATCATTCCCCCACCAAATCAGAGATCTCCATGCCATGGGTCGATGACACGTGTCCTTTGACTCGACTCTCCCAAGATCTCAGCAACAGAAAGATCTTCTTCTCTGCTACGTACCGGCTCACAACAACAACATGAAGAAGTCAACCCCTCGATCAGGACGCATCGTCCATACGCCTCCATCAGTAATCAACACGTAGCATCCCCACGACCAGGCGCATCCTACATGCGCGCATGAGCAGCCAGCCTGCAAAACTATAAATAGAGGGATCATTTCTTTCTTCCACACATACAGACGGACAGAACATACAACGAATGAACATACCACCAGAGAGGCAGATACAGACACTCAACGTCTTCCTCCTCTCAGCAAGCTCCAGCACCCAGAGCAATCCAAGTCTTCAGAGAACCGATAACCGTCGTCAGATCGTCAACGGAGTCAACGCATTACCACTCACTCCATCGGCACAAGGGACCCAGATTAAACAAAAGTGTACTTCTAGGACTACATCTAAGTCCTATATTGTAACATTGTTCTGTTTGTATTGAAATTTACAATCAAAGAATTTTAATGGCAAACAAGTTGGCAACTCTGCTGGGAATCTCTTTCTCCTCCACCGAGAAAGCTGTGTCGCAATCCGACGACGTGAAGGTGGGCTCCTCCCACAAGACGCTGGTCGTACGCCTCAATCAACAGGCGTATGAGGAGTTCATATCTGAAGGCAGTGCGAGTCCTTCGAAGCGGCTACCGAAGCCGAAGAAGACCCACCGAGTCTGGGTGCGCAAGGTCGATGCCTCGGGCACCACCACCGAAGGGGACGTGCCAATCCAGCCTTTCCTTCCTGCTGACGTCCTCAGCAACCAAGATGCGCCTGCTGGTGCAGCACATCTCTCGGGGAAACGTGCAGCTAACCACGTTCCCCAGCCGTCTCCCTCTCAGGCGAGGAAGATGCGTCGACGGAGCAGGGGCGCAGCCAATGCCCCGCGCATCGCATCCGATGCGCCACAGAAGGTCTCTGTCTTTGACAGACTCACTCGCTGTAATAGCGAAGAGAATTTGGATTCTGAGTACTATGCACCCCAGCAGCCTGGTACGAAGAAATCCAAGACAGCACGGGCCATGCGTCCCAAACGTGCTATGCCAGCAGTGAGCCAGAAGCATACGCTCACAATCATGTGCGCTGCTGATGGTAAGCTGTACAAGGTCGACTCGAGTGCTGCGGTGCCAGAAACGAGCCGACCTTCAAAGTCCATGTCTCACTTGGGCGCATCCATCGCGTGCACAACCAAGTCGAGTAAGGCAAGTCCAGTGGTCTTGAACTCCAGCGCCTCCTCTGGTTGTGCGTTTGAGGTCTGTTCAGGTCACTTCAAATGATGTGGTTCCCCCACTACTGATCGGGATGCCTGTTTGGTATTAGATCAGGGGGCGCAACATTCACTTGACCACCCCGGCGCTTGGCCTTGCCATGCGCCTGAAAGGGGTGCGAAGGTGGCACTCTCCTCCAACGATCTGCATAACGTGATCACTCACAAACGCCGATCAGAAGAGTCGACTAACAAGCACGATACGCCTCTCACGGGGCATACTTGTGCTGTGGTCACCATCAACTGCTGTTGCAAAGCGGCAGTCCCACTAAGGCAGTCGGTGTTCCAGCGGCTGCAATCCTCGACACCCCTCCGACGTCGCCTCGGGAAGAAGGTGTCAACAGAAGAAAAACCAATGGTTGCTTCCTGCAACGTGATCTTCAACTCCTCGTCAGTCCGAAAGGCGACTGGCAGTTCGTCTTCCTTGTCCAAAAGCCAGCCGAAGAAAACCAAGACAGCTGTCTCGTCCTCCGGAGTATTCGAAGGCACTCGAGGGAGGAAGAAGTTCTTGGAGGAAGCCGGGGGTACTCAGACCTTGGTCGAGCCTCCTTCTGAAGACGAGTGTGTCCAAAGGACACCTGGGGCAGATCCTCGAGGCGAAGTCAGCCTCCCAGAAGCCCCTGAAGACGAAGATATCCCCCAGAACATAGCTGGGGGTAGTCTAGCATCTGCGGACCTGAGCTCCGGAGACGCAGAGGCCCCTCAAGACAGAGCTGAGGGTAATCAGGCCCTTGCAGATGCGCCCGTGGTGAATGTTCTCCCGAACATAGCCGGGGGTAGCCAAGACGAAGCTCCAGGAGAGGTAACTCCCCTACAAGAGAGTGAGGCTGAGAGTGAGGCCTCAACCCATCCATCCACTCCCTGCCGCATCATGACAGTAAACATGACTGGGGCTGATGTCGAGTCTGATGCGCCACCAACAGACCTCGTCCAGCGCATAGATACCCTGGAGGGAGGACTCAAAACCCTCTCTGCCTTCATACAAACACTGACTCAAGCAGTGTTTGAGATACGGTCAACTTTGACCAGGACACCTTCTACCGGTCCCGATCCAGGGGCCAATGGAGAGTCGAGTGTACCCTTTCAACGGGTATCCTCGGACGCAGATCGTCGAGAAGCACCTCGGACGTCGGAGCCCTCAAATGCTCAACATCTGGAGGTACCACCTTCCCCGACTCCCAGCTCCATGGAAGACGTGGTCGAGATGATCAGGGACCTGCGCGAGCGCTTTGTGTCCAAGACAAGACAAGAGGAGCGCCAAAAAATGGGCATCCCCCAGCCTAATCCCTTCGAGTGGAACAAGGTGGTTTATCCTCCAAAGTATAAACCACAAACACTGACGCCATACGACGGGAAGGACTCTCCACGTCGCTACCTGACGTGTTTCCAGTCTCAGACGGAACATCTTCCGAAGGAGGATGCACTACTTACCAGCATATTTGTTGGGGCACTGAAAGGAGTGGCGTACGACTGGTACCACAGCCTCTCCGACAATTCAATATCTTTCTTCGACGACCTGACGCACCTCTTTCTCGACCGTTTCTACGACGGCAGAAAGGACATGACAATGGCGTCGCTTATAGAGATACGCCAGAAGGAGAAGGAAACAGTTCGAGTGTTCATCGAACGCTTCCGACAGGCCTGCTTCAGACTGCCCCCGGGCATGCCAGAACATGCACTTCTCTCCTCCTGCAGCATGAACATGCTGCCTGCAGTCAAGCTCTGGCTCAACTCTACTCCTCCTTCCGACTGGAGCTCCTTAATCATTGAAGTAGAAGCCGCGGAGAAGAAGACAGCCAATTGTCGTCTTTTGGGAGTTAGTTTCCCTTCCTTCGAGAACAAGGGAAAACGGCCTGCAGCCAACAACCCCAAACGAGAAACAAAGGAGAAACAAGCATTGACTGTCAATGTCTCAAAAGGTGCATCCGTACCTACTCAGAAGCCTCCACTTGCACTAAGGCCGAAGGAGGTTTATTCGTTCAACGATGAAGACACCCTGCAACTCTTTGAGATACTGAAGCAGGGTGACAAGATCAAGCTTCCGGACCCTAAGCGTCACGATGAGGTTGAAAAAGTGGACAACCCAAGGTACTATCACTACCATCGGTTCGTCGGACACCCAACCAAGGACTGCTATATCCTCAAGAATTACATCCAGCGCATGATCAATGCGGATGTAATTTCCGTCGACTACGAAGAGAAGACGGTGTCAGCCAACGTGGTGTCGCTCCAGTTTGGCAGCCTGCCGTCGACTATAACACAAGATGGCGTCGTCCCCATCCCTAAGGCGATAATGGAGGTGGTTAACCTACCACCTACCCGTGACAATATGAGTGGACTCATCCCACTCACCACATCTCGGAGAGAGATCCTATAGGTTCACCCCGATCTCGTCTCTGAGGTGACTCAACCAGAGGTACGTCCTACCTCCAAATCCAAAGGCAGGAAGATCAAGCCTTGTCGCACAGTCTCTTTTTCAGCGGAAGAGGCACTTCCTGTGCAGACGCGTTCACAACTGAACGTCCAACCCGACGAAGCTGTCGTCGAGGTGGTGCCTTCTAGTATCGTCCCTGTTGTCCAGGACGAGGGCCCGTCTAAGCCCCCAGCAGCCAATAAACAGAAGCAGATAGAGGCCCGCTTCAAAAGGCCTCTACAAAAGGAGAATGCTTCGGGGCTAGCCAAGCCCCATAACTTCGACATACTGGCACAATTGGCCAGTACTCCTGCCCGCCTATCTCTGTTCGAGCTCCTTCATCTTTCCAAAGACTCCCGAGAAGCTCTCTGTGAAGCTCTGAAGGATGCTGAATCCTTTCTCAGTCAGGTCAAGCAGCCTGAAGATCTCCCAACTGTGTGCAAGCACTGTCACTGTGCGGAGGAGGTTATCCCTAATATAACCTTCACCCAACAAGACATGCTACTCAAGCACAATCGACACAACAGGTCGCTGTATTATACAGGGTACATCGGTTCAGTCAAGGTGAAGCGGATTCAGATCGATTCGGGGTCTTCCCTCAGCATCATCCAGAAGACGCTGCTCTCAACACTGGGGATCCCAATGTATCGACTGGCGCCCTCCAACACAACAATCAGTGGTTTCAACGCCAGTAAAAGCGAACCACTGGACAAAATAAGACTAAAGTGTCACATCGGTAATCTCAGAACCGAGGTCACTTGTTATGTCGTGGACGCCGAAGTCAACTACAACATTCTGTTGGGTCACCCATGGCTGCACGAGTACATGGTGGTGCCATCCACGCTCCACCAATGTATGAAGTACGTGTCCACCAACAACGTCATCCGTACGGAGTTTGCGGACATCGATCCTTTCAAGGGGATTGAAGCCTACTTCACCGATGTCGACTTGTACAAGTCACATGACGAGGAGGAGGCCAATGATGCTGACGACGAGGCAGAAACAGTAGCAGAGCCGGACATGGAGCCTGAGGTTACTCCCGATGCTCCTTTGAAGATCCGTCTCAAAGGCAAACCGCCTCAGAAGTTGCCTCCCATGAGCATTAAGCTACCCGGGAAAGCACCAGCTGCTCCTGAAGCTCCCCTGAAGATACGACTCAAGGGAAAGCCGCCTCAAACATCGGCTCCCCTTGTGGCAAAACTACAAGGGAAGGCGCCAATCACCGGAGGCACAATGGAGGCACCTCTGAAGGTGCGCCTTAAGGACAAGCCGCCGCCATCCCAGCCGCCAGAGAAGGTCCACGTAGTCCTCTCGAACTCCAAAGCCAACACTGTGGGGGACTCTCCCGATCTCGCTCCAGTGCTTACAGATGAAGAGTTGGGGGAATATATCTCGGCTGACGTAGATGCCCCTTCTCTAGACAATGTAATCCCGCGGGATAAAATCTTACATTTCATCAATAACAGAGTGTCTTTTAATTATTCTAGTCTTCCACATTGGAATGCCATGTATACATTAGATAACGCTCTACGGTCGTTGCAACCACAAATAACGACCGTCCATCATATAAATCGAGTAGTCCCGTCCCAAGGGGTCTGTTACATAGTCCCACCACGGAGTCGAGACAAAAAATCCATCATCTTCGGCAAGGTTGAGCGTCATCAAGACCTCCCGCCACTCGAGCCAGAACCGGATGCCGGCAGAATGCAACTCTATCGGTACACGGACAAGGCAAAGTACCTCATCCAGAAGATGGGTTACGACCTAAAAAGCGACAAAGGCCTGAACTACGGCAAGGGTCGACGCCTCCCCCTCCGACTTCCGACACCTAAAGGAAAGTCGCAAGATTACTACAATAAAACTCGATGGGGGGTAGGCTATGTCACGCCACCGTCAACCCCAGAGAGTTCAGATGCAGAAGAAGTAGAATGTTCTCACTCGTCTGAAGCATCAACATGGGACTCCGATACCAGTATCGACTCTGTCTTCAAGAGAGTGCTGTTAGCCAATATGACATCTGCACAATCTTAAGAAGAAGAAGGCGAAGACCAAGTGCCAAAATTCTTCGAAGAAGAACCCTGGACTCAACGCCTAGGACAACAATGGGAGTCTCGCTTTGAATTATGCGAACCCCCCACCGAAGACGAAGTCGAGCAGATCGATCTCGGGGATGGATCTTCTTCCAAACCCATCTTCGTCAGCAAAAGCCTAAAAGGAGAAGACCGAGAATCTTTAATCCAGCTGGCTAAAGAGTATATCGACGTCTTCGTCTGGAGCTACGAAGATATGCCGGAACTTGATCCTCAAATTGTGATGCATAGGCTGAACATCTTACCTGATGCCAAGCCTATCAAGCAACAACAGCGACGCTTCCGTTCGGACATCATGAACGCCATCGATCAGGAGGTGGATAAGCTTTTAACCAGCGGCTTCATCCGTGAAGAACAACACCCAGATTGGGTAGCCAATGTCGTCCCCGTCACCAAGAAGAATGGAAAGATACGAGTCTGTATCGATTTCAGTGACCTCAACTCTGCTTGTCCGAAGGACGAATTCCTGCTTCCAATTACCGACGTGATGATCGATAACACATGTGGCTTCGAACACATGTCTTTCATGGATGGGTATTCGGGCTACAACCAGATCAAGATGTTCCCCGATGACGCAAGACATACGTCATTCAGGACTCCAAAGGGTGTTTTCTGCTACACAGTGATGCCCTTCGACTTGAAGAATAATGGTGCGACATACCAACAAGCTATGAGCACCATTTTCCGTCAGCATCTTCGCAAAACAGTCGAATGCTATGTTGACGACATCGCAGTCAAAAGCCGTCTCAAAGGAGATCACCTGCAAGACCTCAAGACAGTCTTCGATCTCATGTGGGCACATCAACTCAAGATGAACCCCGCTAAATCCTTCCTTGGGGTTTCTAGCGGAAAGTTATTGGGCTTCATCATCCCGGCAAAAGGCATTCATGTCGATCCCGAGAAGACCAAAGCTATCCTTGATATGGATCCTCCGAAGAACCTTCGAGAACTTCGAGGCCTACAGGGACGTCTGGCATACATCCGGAGGTTTATAGCAAACCTTTTCGGCAAATGTCAACCCTTCACCCAGCTCATGAAGAAGGGAGTCTCTTACGTCTTGACAAAGGAATGCCAAAAGGCTTTCGACGACATCAAAGCCTACCTGACGAGCCCACCAGTCCTGGTGGCACCCGTCGCTGGCAAACCGTTTCTACTCTACGTCCGAGCCATGGATCACTCCTTCGGCGCTCTGCTGGCTCAGAACAGCGATACAGGCTATGAGCAAGCAATCTACTACCTCAGTCGAACTCTGATCGGGGTCGAACACCGGTACAACCCCGTTGAGAAAGAGTGCTTGGCTTTGGTATTTGCCATCCAAAAGACTCGACATTATGTCTCGGGGAAGACAATTCATGTCATTTCCCGAGTCAATCCGCTCAGAGTCCTCATGACGAAGCCAGGATCATTGAACTCCCGGCTAGCCACATGGGCAATCTTGCTAACGCCATACATTATGGTGTTCGTTCCATAAAAAGCTGTTAAGGGTCAAGCTCTGGCCGACTTCTTAGCTGTACACCCCATCCCAGAGTTCTCAAGACTCTATGAAGACATCCCGGATGAGGTCCAATAATCAAATGTCACCGAAGAAAGCTCCGTCTGGCGGATGTTTTTCGATGGCGCTTCGAGAACAGGCTCCAAAGGCCAAATCGTCGCAGGAGTGGGGGTGGTATTAGTCTCCCCCGATCAGCTGGTCATCCAGCGTGCTTACTCCCTTTCAAAGCCGTGCTCCAACAACGTTGCCGAGTACAACGCGCTCATTATGGGACTCCAGCTAGCGCAACAGCTGGGGGGTGAATCATCTGGAAGCCTACGGTGACTCAAAACTCGTCGTAAACTAGATCAGAGGGCAGTACGAGGTTCGTCATGAAGACCTGATCCCTTACCATGAAGTTGTATTGAACATCATTTCAACTTTCACCGGGTTCTTCATCGAACACGTACCTCGTCTACAAAATCTGGAGGCTGATGCTCTGGCTGGTCTCGCAGCCTCATTAGCGGCATCCCTCGGGACTCAACACTACGTCACGGTAGTGGGTCGAGACCTGGTCTGTCCTAAAAATAACCTGTGCTCACAAGTGGCCCATGCCATGTCAACCAGTGCCGGTGTTAACGTCCGAGATTAGAGATTCCCGTTCATCGACTTTGTTGTCTACGAAATTCTTCCAGAGGACCCGAAAGAAGCCGTCTCAGTCAGGAGGCGCTCTCTTCGATTCTACTACGATACGGGTACTAAAATGCTGTACCGACGCTCCTACGATGGACTTCTTCTTCGATGTTTGTCTAACGAAGAAGCAGCCGAAGCCCTTCGAGAAGCTCATAATGGAACCTGCGGGGCCCATCAACCTGGCCCTAAGTTGCAGGACCGACTGCGAAGTATGGGCTACTACTGGCCAACCATGGCCGCTGACGCTGTTGAATATGCTAAGAAGTGCCATGCGTGCCAGCTTCACGCAGACTTCATTCATACACCGTCAGAACCACTACACCCTACAGTCGCCTCCTGGCCCTTCGAAGCTTGGGGCATGGACATTGTGGGACCAATCATCCCTCCTTCATCAAGAGGACACCGCTTCATCCTAGCAATCATCGACTATTTCTCCAAATGGGCAGAAGCAGTTCCACTGGCAGAAGTGAAAAGCTCCAGGGTGATTAGCTTCATCAAGTACCACATCATCTACCATTTCGGGGTACCCCAGAGGATCATCCACGATAATGGTCCTCAGTTCATCAGCCATGTTTTCAACCGATTCTGTGACAAGAATCGCATTCAAAATGTGGCATCAACCGTCTACAATTCGACAGCAAATGGATTAGCAGAGGCGTTCAACAAGACTATCGTCAGGATACTCAAAAATGTCATGTCATCCAACAAACACGACTGGGACGAAAAGCTCGGCGAATGCCTTTGGGCCTACCGCCAACGGTACGGACCCCGACGGGCAATACACCATTCTTCTTGGTCTACGGGAGCAAAGCGGTACTGCCTCTCGAGATTCAGATACCCTCACTCCGTGTAGCAATCATAAACGAACTCACAGAGTAAGACAATCAACGTCGTCGTCTGCGGGAACTGGAGGCACTTGATGAAAAGTGTCTCCTAGCTCAACAGCGCATCGAACTCTACCAAGCCCGTATATCACAGGCTTTCAACAAGAAGGTCAAGCAGAGGACTTTCCAAGTTGGCAACCTGGTTCTGACAGTCAGGAGGTCGATGGTGTTGACTCACAAGACACCAGGAAAGTTCGAGCCCAAGTGGGAAGAACCTTTTATCATCGAGACGGTATACTCAAACGGTGCTTACCGCCTCGCCAAACCGAATGGGGACTTGTTCATGATGCCCATCAACGACAAGTTCCTAAAGAAGTACTACTCTTGATATCTTTTCAGACATGTACTTCCACTCCACAAAATCATACGCTTCCGGAACCCAACTGTTTCGTGGCATCCTCCAGTAGAAGGACAACCACGTCCACATCACCTCTGAGTTGTCCCCCATACATCCCACAAAGCGGAATCTTACATTCCATAAGACTATGCTACCCATCATGTTTACCACGTCCACATTACCTCTGAGTAAACATCCCGTACAGACAACCCCCGCGTTGCCGTACATTGATCGCAGAACTTCCACGTCCACATTACCTCTGAGTAGTTCCGTGTATCCCCTAGAGTCCTCCCTACCACGTCCATAATACCTCTGAGTAGGAAGATTCTATCATTTGAACCCCATATTTGCCACGTCCATATAACCTCTGAGAAAACATGAGGGTTCTCTCAAACTTATTATCTGTACCTACAACCAAGGTACGCAAAAGATAATAGGTCCACACAAAAAAGTTCATGACAAGCAAAAATGAACACATCACAGAAAATGGTGTACTTCTTTATTTCTAGAAAAGGAGAGTGAAGGATTATACTATCCCCAGCAAGAGTTGCAAATACACAAAAAAGCAGAGATTACAAGCCCTAAATATCCCCAGGGTTGGCGGAAAGCTCTGCAATTCGGCATTTCAAGTCTGCCGCCCGAGTCTCCACAGTCGCCAAGACTCGACATTCAGCTTCTTGACGTATCGCTTCAAAAGCCTCAGCAGAAGTTTCATTCTCGTGATTCTCATCAAATTGCTGTCTCTGCTAAGCCAGGGTAAGAGCCCGGTGAGTGAAAGTTGCTTCCTCCTTCTTGAATGCTACGTGTTCAGCCTTGTTTGCCATTAAAATTATTTTGATTGAAATCTTAATACAAACAGAACAGTGATACAATATAGGACTTAGATGTAGTCCTAGGAGTACACTTTTGTTTAAGCTGGGTCCTTAGTGCCAATGGAGCGAGTGGTAATGCGTTGACTCCGTTGACCGGCTGACGACGGTTATCGGTTCTCTGAAGGTGTTGATTGCTCTGGGTGCTGGAGCTTGCTGAGAGGAGGAAGACGTTGAGTGTCTAGAACTGCCTCTCGGTGATCCTTTCTGTGTTGTGAGTCTTCTGTTCTGAGTCTCTGTCTGAGTCTCTCCATCTGTGTGAAGGAGATGATCCTTCTATTTATAGTTTTGCAGGCTGGCTGCTCATGCGCGCATGCAGGATGCGCCGGTGTGGGGATGCCACGTGGAGGTCGCTGATGGAGGCGTACGGATGCTGTGCCCTGATCGAGGGGGAGAACTCTTCATACTGCTGTTGTGAGCCGGCACATAGCAGAGAGAAGATCTTTCCGTTGCTGAAATCTTGGATGAGTTGAGTCAAAAGACACGTGACGTCGACTCATGGTTCGAAGATCTCGGATTTGGTGGAGAGAAGTGATCTGGTGAGCTACGCCTTGGATTGGGCGTAGGAGAAGGCTGCGGCTCATAACCTTTAGGAGTTACAAACTATTTGGGGCGCATGGCTTTTGAGGCGCATGCAGGTGACTTTCCTTCTGTCTTTCGGGATCAGAGAGCAGTCTGAGGCGCATGGCTTTTGAGGCGCATGCTGATTTGGACGCATGGCCGTAGAGGCGCATGCTGATGGTGGAGTGGCCACGTGGCAGTAGCCGTCGAAATAAAGTCATGATGATGCTGACGTTGCCGACGATTCGTTTTCTGAATAAAGCTGTCAACTGTTCAGACTTTGGGAGGCGTGCTGCCAACTCTGTCAGTTCAGCATTTAATGTTGGTGACGTTCGATGGACAGCTGAGTGGGCACGTCGGTTGGCGTTCCACTCGGTATGGGGATGTGTGAGGGCGCACCCTCTGTAATGCGCCGAGTACTGTAGGGCGCGTCTGTGTGATGCGCCTGATGCCGAAGGGCGCGTCCGTGTGATGCGCTATCTGGCTGGCGCATCGGACATGTCTTTTAATGATGCGGCTGTCTCGCTCTTCGAGTGCTATAAATAGCCGTTTGGCTGAATTCGAAGCGTCCGGTTCATCCATTTAATGTAAATTCATTGCACGGAATTCGGAGGGCCATCCACTTGGCATGTGGGTTTGATCTGCCCGGCCTATAAATAGTGGCATGGAAAGAAGATTTGCTTCTCATTCCCTCACGTACTTCCAATATGAACTTGAACATGCGGGTGCATTCTGTTGACGAAGTGCTCCCGAGGGTGAAAATGAGATGCTGTGTTGTCTTCGATGCACTTGAAGGTGACTGTTACATCCAAAAGATGGAGTCGAGGGCTTCCGAGGCAGGCGGAAGGTGCCTGTTGCATCCAAAGATAGGGATGCTCGGGCCTTGTCCCCGTTATTCCGGAAGAGCCGTAGATCGGAATGGCGGTGCTAGGCTTTAGCCGCGGTTTCGATCACGGTCTTCCTTCGGCTTTGGAGGCTCTTTCGAAGCCTTCCCTGGCCACAGCATTTGCGGTGCTCTTCTCTTCCTTGGTTCCAGGCAGAGGGTTAAATGCTTTGCTTGGCGAAGCACTTATCAGGTAAGCCTGGCTGGAAGAGCGGCACATAACTGGGCTCTGCTCGGCCAGGTGAGCCTGGCTGGAAGAATTTGGCTGAAGGGATGCACATGACTGAGCTGCTGAAGATATGGTGGGATGCGCCTGGTTGGAGGCACATGATGTCTGCTGCGCCTGACTGACAGCGCATGATGACTGGCAGCGCATGATGACTGCTGCGCCTAACTGGAGGCGCATGGTGGCCGCTGGCTGTAGACTTAGGAGCTTTCCTTTGTAAAAATTCTCCTTTGTACAACCTTTTCTAGACATGTAATAGACTTTTATATATAAATAAAAAGTCCTTCTTCAAATGTCCATGGTTATTGACTTTGCTGTGAAGTGTTCTGTGCGAGTCCTGGCGCATGTAGTGTCTGGCGCATGGGCTTTCTGGTTATAAAATTCCATGCTTCTACAAGACCCCTTTCAAAGTTTTCAAAACTTTTGAATAAGTTTTGGAATACTTTGAATAAGAAGCATGGAGGTCAGGGCGTATGATTTCTGGGCGCATGCCTGTTCGGGCGCATGCTCTTCTCAGTTAATGATGATGGTGCCTCGGTAACCGAAAAGATTTAATGATGATCTTTTGGGTTTATTTGCTGCTATCCTTACAGAACCCGAGGCGACGGCTGAGATCATACGTCATCTGTTCACGCGTGCGACCAAGCCCTATAAATAGATAAGAGTTGGAGAGAGAAAGGGTTCTTCTTCTCTGTGCTTCTGCTTCTTTAGAGTTTCCTCTTCAAAACCCTAACTTTTCCTTCCTCGAGAGAATGGCTCCCAAGACTCCTCGCGGTGCTGCCGGCAAGGGGAAGGAGAAAGCGAAGGAGTCCGCGAAAGTTGCGGCGGCTGTCGTTCCCCGTCGGCCTGTTGAAGTTCGGCCGGAGGTGGTTGGTAAGTCTCATTGTCCGTGCGCCAACGCACATAGGCCTTGAGTCTTTAATGATGTGCCGCGGTCTTTGCCCACCGACGCGCATGGGTTTAAACCCTGGTGATGCGCCGAGGCTATACTGCTGACGCGCATGGGTTCAAACCCTGATGATGCGCCGAGGCCATACTGCTGACACGCATGGGTTCAAACCCTGAAGATGCGTCGAGGCTATACTGCTGACGCGCATGGGTTCAAACCCTGAAGATGTGCCGAGGCTATACTGCTGACGCACATGGGTTCAAACCCTGAAGATGCACCGAGGCTATACTGCTGACGCGCATGGGTTCAAACCCTGATGATGCGCCGAGGCTATACTGCTGACGCGCATGGGTTCAAACCCTAATGATGCGCCTCGGTTTTCTCTTTTAGACACATTTGTGTGTTCTCTTCTGACTTTTTCTGATCTTTTACTAGTGTCGATGGCAATCCCGCTTTTGAGTGAAGTCTTCTTGGAGGCTGTCTTCAACCAAATGGAGTAGAGCATAACGAGGAAGTGATAAACCCTGCTCAAGATGCTCTTATGCTGGATCAGCCTCCTGAGAGAATGACCCTAATCCGTGAACAGCAGTATTGGTTCCTCAAACGGATGATGGAGCGTGGAGTCATTAAACCTTCCACATCTGATAAAGTGACCTTCCTGAAGCCTGAGTTCCTATTTGGAGACCGTCTCACTTCTACTGACTCGTCAGTATTGAAGGTCAAGGAGGACTGGTTCTTTACTGCGAATGGAGTGCATATGACTGTTAAGCAACTTGAACATCAGTGGCCTTTGACGTCCTTCTGTCGCCTTGTTTCCCAGAGGAGGATGTCTTGGGAGCTTACCCCTTCTCAGGGGGGAGCGGTGACTGGTGTCATCCAAATTGATTCTACTTCCGACCAAAGGGATGCTTTGGCCGTTGTACGGTCTGGGTCTTCTTACACTTGGCGGACTTTACGTCCTGGGAGCCTCTACAGTGATGTACCCATTGATACGTTTGCTTATAGTGCTTCGACTTTTACACATCGTATGTTTTTGATGGAACGTTCCTACCCGACAGGAGAGTTTCGGGTGGAGGGTTGGTGCCATTACGTCTCCAAATGGGATAAACTGACGCTCTGGATCTTGTCGCGGTTTCGGACTGAGCTTCGAGAGATCGGGTTGACTGCCGCGATCCGTGCTACCCAGGCGGGTGTTGACCTTAATAGGCACATGTTCCTCGCACTCCTGGAGATGTTTGATATCCATACCGGGACCTTCTTTACTCCGGTAGGGGAATTAGGGCTCGCACTTCATGAGATGTATGAGGTGTCTAAACTCCCTTGGGGGTCGGAGCCCTATGAAGAGTACTTTCCAACCAATAAGGAACTTCAGGTCCTGGGGGACAGAGCTGATGAGATGACGGCCGTCTTCAAGGAAGTGGCGAGTCATCATTACTATGTGCAGAGAAGGGATAAAAGCGGGTCGCAGCCCCATGTAACCGCTTGGAGAGATTATGTCTTTAGACAAGACAAAGAGGATTCTTCGAAGTTTTCTACTCCGCCGGCGCTCTCTCGTAGCGAGGTGCTGTCCGAAATGAGCACGTTAGGGGAGAAGAATCCCCGAGGAAATGAAGACCAGCAGTCAGATGCACGCTCCTACAACTGCTTCTGGCACCTTGCTTATCCAATGTCATCCAAGGCGGTTTTGGTCGCCTATCTGATGATATGGCTCCGGGATTGCGTGTTCGCAGGTGGATCCGGTGCCGTCGAGAGGGTGACTCGAAACTTAATCCTGCCAGCTGTAAAATTGGTCTTCGGCCGGCGCTTGGCTCTCCTCCCCGCAATGGTATGTAACCTGCAGCGAGGTTTGCGAGAGTTTGCTGGAAATGTGATTCATGATAGAGGCAGAAAAAATAACTTCCCGCGCGCCGAATTGCCGTTTCACTATTTGATGGGATGGCTGATTCTGCATCATCCCAGTGTGATGAGCCCAGGCTCGAAAGGAGATTATAAGGCTGGAGATGCATTCCTTCGTCGTTTCCATCGGAGGAGCTGGTCGTATACTGGTGTCCCGGTTTGTAGAAAGGTTTTATCCCGTCTTCAGGGTTGGGAGATCACCAAAGTTGGTCCCATCTATTTGGGTTTTGAGGCCAACGAGGATTTAAGGGACCTGGGCGAAGGTACCACCACTCTGCCTCAATGGGGATTCCGCTGGTTGCAAAGTATCCGGCCGTCCCATCTGGTGTACCGGAACAGGAATCAGTGCTACCTGGAACCATACTTGCCGAGCCGCTTTGCGCGACAATTTGGTTATGCTCAGATGATGTTGGATAACCCCAGTAATACCCTGGGGTATGTTGGAAGTTTGTTGGATGGTGCACGAGCTTGGCATTACTATAATGCCGGATGTACCGGAGCTCGTTTTACGTTGCCCCGTCCCCGATCCGCGGCCGCCCATTCTTTACTCGGCCGCCAAATTTTACTGTGTTATGGCTGCCCCGCCCTCCGGATATGACAGGGAGACCAGCCTTATCGCAGGCACCCAGTTAGCAGCGACTGGGGATACGCCAGTGAAGGCCCGGCCGCATCGTCCGTCAGGGGTGGGTCAACGGAGTGCCCCCTCCGCATCACAAGCAGAACCCTTGGGGGATCGATCGAAACGATATGCAGATACAGGGGCTGAATCTCTTGTGTCGAAGAAGCAGAAGAAGGCATCGTTACCGACGGTGTCATCGGATTCGGCGTCCGAAGAGGTAAGGACATCCTACTAAATCTGATTTTGGTTCCGCCACTTACGAGGCCCCATCTTCTTTTGTAGGAGCCGCTAAAAAGAAAACCTCGTACCCCAAAGTCGGGTGGGAGTAGGCGAGAAGAGATGGCGAGCTCGTCTGGAGTGCGTATCCTACCGACAATGATGTCTCTCATGGAGGAAGATCCGGAGGATACTGTCATCGTAGAGGTTCCGGTATCCCCGGGTTATGTCAGGAGGGAACCTGAGGGTGCAGCAGCTTCCGAGGTGACGAAGGCCACAGCGGAGGCTTCACATATCGAAGGTTTAGCAAGTGCGCAGCTTCCTGGTGATGAAGAGGAATGTAGTTCATCATCTTCCGATGACATCGCTCCGGAGCTGCGGGAGTCTGTTGCGGGGGCAGCAGAAGCAGTGAGGATAGAGGAGAGGGTTGATTCCCCTCCTTGTCATGATGAAGGGAGGTCGGCCGAATCATTGCCAAATCCTTCCTTGGCTTCAACCATGGACATAGAGATGGCTACCGATCAGGCGGTAGCGACAGATTTTGTCCCTGTAGAGGGACTTGAGAAGAATGAGACCCTTCTGCCGGTCTTGTCTCCTGGGGCTGGCCAGGAGATAAATGTTGATCTCCCCGTTTTGCCGGGGGAGGTAGCTGATGCTGATAGAACGTCGGGGGTAGAAGAGGTGGCCGTTGACGTCGGTAATTTCTTCGGGCTTGAGAAGGGTAAGGGTGTGGAACCCTCTGTTGCTCCTTCCACTTGGGGTACTATCACGACGCATGTGCCGGCTCCTTCTGTTCCTTCGGCTCCTCGGGCTAGCAGTCTGGCCCCTGTTGATGAAGAGCCTGTTGCTGCCGAGGTTCAAACCTCTCAGATCGAGGTTGGCAGATCTTCCTCCGGTCCGCAGACTGTAGTAGCCCCCCCAACTCCTGCTATGACGCCGCAGGTGCTGGCGGGTGCCGACGAGTATATGAAGTTCCTCGTCGAGGAAGTGTACAAAATGCTGGAGAAAGGTGTATCTGCAGTGATGGATGGCAAGGGGAGCTTTGCGACAGCAAAAGCTTTGGCAATGCCTTGTATCGAGCTGATCCGCATTCACCAAGGCCATGACCATATGGCCGAAATTCTGGAGGTTTCGGTGATTGAGCTGGACGAGCGGCTCGCGGAACTGCAGCGCATCCAACAAAATGACCTCTCTGTCTTGATAGATGCAGAGATAGGGAAGTTGATTGCTGAAATCGAGGCTTCCCATCGGGCCGATGTGAGCAGTTGGGAGCGTGAAGTGGCTGGGACTGAGGCTGCGGCGGAGCAGTTGTCTCAATCTATGGAGAAGACGACGGAGAAGCGGGCTGCGGTGGACGCTAACATCGCAGAGGTTGATGCTCAGATGCGCCATCTTGAAGACCAGCGGGCCCAACTTCAACTAGAAGCTGATCGTGTCCTGGCTGAACACGTGGCATTTAAGCAGGAGGAAGTGACTCTTACTCAGCGGACCCTTGCTTTGGCTCAGCAGCGACGACAGCTTGATGAGAAGTATGAGAGTAAAACTTCCGCTGAGGCTGTCGGATTAATGCGTCAAGAAGCCGAGCTGCGAGTCCAGGCGACTGTGGAAACTCGCACTGCCGACCTGAGACGTCGAGTCAGAGAGCTTTCATCCCACCCTAGAGAGGATCGGGGACTGTAGCTTCTCTTCTTTTTATGTGTTTTTGCAACTCTTGCTGGGGAAATAGCGTATTTCTGTACTCCCTTCTTTGAAAAATAAAGAAATACACTATCTCTTTTTTTTGTGATGTGTTTATTTTTGATCTCATGAACTTGATGATTTATGTGGACCTATTATCTTTTGCGCACCTTGGTTTTTTAGGTACAGATAATAAGTTTGAAGGAACCAACATGTTTGCTCAGAGGTAATGTGGACATGGCAATCATTAGGTTCAAATGATAGAATCTTCCTACTCAGAGGTATTTATGGACATGGTAGGAATGATCCTGGGGGATACGCTGAACAACTCAGAGGTAATGTGGACATGGAAGTTCTGCGATCAATGTACGACAACACAGGAGTTGTTTGTACGGGATGTTTACTCAGAGGTAATGTGGACGTGGTAAACATGAAGGATAGCGTAAGCTCACGAAATGTAAGGTTCCGCTTTGTAGGATGTAGAGAGACAACTCAGAGGTAATGTGGACGTGGTTATCTTTCTACGGAAGGATGCCACAGAACAGCTGGGTTCCGGAAGCGTTTGATTTTGTGAAAAGAGGTTGTTTGGGGAAATACATGTCTTGGAGGATGTCAAGAATAGTACTTCTTTAGGAACTTGCTGTTGATGGGCATCATGAACAAGTTCCCATTGGGTTTGGCGAGGCGGTAAGCACCGTTTGAGTATACCGTCTCAATGATGAAGGGTCCTTCCCATTTGGGCTCGAACTTCCCTGGTGTCTTGTGAGTTAACACCATTGGCCTTCTGACTGCTAAAACCAGATCGCCAACTTGGAAAGTTCTTTGCTTGACCTTCTTGTTGAAAGCCTGTGATATACGGGCTTGGTAAAGTTCGATGCGTTGTTGAGCTAGGAGACGCTTTTCGTCAAGTGCCTCCAGTTCTCGCAGACGACGACGTTGATTGTCTTCTTCTGTGAGATCGTTTGTGATTGCTACGCGGAGCGAAGGTATCTGTATCTCGAGAGGCAGTACTGCTTCACTCCCGTAGACCAGGGAGAATGGAGTGTTGCCTGTTGGGGTCCGTACCGTTGTGCGGTAGGCCCAAAGGCATTCGCCAAGCTTTTCGTCCCAGTCGCGTTTGTTGGACGACACGACCTTTTTGAGCAGCCTAACGATAGTTTTGTTGAACGTCTCGGCCAATCCGTTTGCTGCCGGATTGTAGGCGGTTGAGGCCACGTTTTGAATGCGATTCTTGTCACAGAACCTGCTGAAAATGTGGCTGATGAACTGGGGACCATTGTCATGAATGATTCGCCTGGGTACTCCGAAACGGTAAATGACATGGTGTTTGATAAAGCTGACCACCCTGGAGCTTTTTACTTCCGCTAGTGGGACTGCTTCCGCCCATTTGGAGAAGTAATCGGTGATGGCCAGGATGAAACGATGTCCTCTTGATGAAGGAGGGGTGATTGGTCCTACAATGTCCATGCCCCAGGCTTCGAATGGCCAGGAGGCGACTGTAGGATGTAGAGGTTCAGACGGTGTATGTATGAAGTCTGCATGAAGTTGGCATGCATGGCACTTCTTAGCATATTCCACTGCGTCGGCGGCCATGGTTGGCCAGTAGTAGCCCATACGTCGCAGTCGATCTTGCAACTTAGGACCGGGTTGATGAGCTCCACAAGTTCCGTCGTGAGCTTCTTGAAGAGCCTCGGTTGCTTCTTCGTTAGACAGGCATCGAAGGAGGAGCCCATCGAAGGAGCGTCGGTACAGCGTTTTAGTGGCTGTATCGTAGTAGAATCGAAGAGAGCGTCTCCTGACTGAGACGGCTTCCTTCGGATCTTCCGGAAGGATTTCGTAGACGGCGAAGTCGATGAACGGAAATCTCCAGTCTCGGACATTAATATCGGTGTTTGTCGGCACGGCGTGAGCCATTTGCAAACATAGGTTGTTTCTGGGACAAATCAAGTCTCGGCCAGTTACCGTGACATAGTGTTGAGTCCCAAGGGGCGCGGCCAATGAGGCTGCGAGGCCAGCCAGAGCGTCAGCCTCCAAGTTTTGTAGACGGGGTACATGTTCGATGAAGAACCCAGTGAAGGTTGAAATGATGTTCAATACAACTTCATGGTAAGGGATCAAATTTTCATGGCGAACCTCGTATTGCCCCCGAATCTGGTTTACGACGAGTTTCGAGTCACCGTAGGCTTCCAGATGATCCACCCCCAGCTGTTGTGCTAGCTGGAGTCCCATGACGAGTGCGTTATACTCAGCAACATTGTTGGAGCACGGCTTCGAAAGAGAGTATGCGCGCTGGATGACCAGCTGATCGGGAGAGACCAAGACTACCCCCACTCCTGCGATGATTTGGCCGTTGGGGCCCGTTCTTGAAGCGCCATCGAAGAACATCCGCCAAACGGGGCTTCCTTCAGTGACGTTTGATTCTTGGACTTCATCCGGGATGTCTTCATAGAGTTTTGAAGATTCTGGGATGGGGTGTGCAGCTAAAAAGTCAGCCAGAGCCTGACCCTTGACCGCCTTCTGCGGGACAAACACCATGTTGTATGGCGTTAGTAGGATCGCCCATGTAGCCAGCCGGGAGTTTAATGACCCTGGCTTCGTCATGAGAACTCTGAGTGGATTGACTCGGGAGATGACGTGAATTGTCTGGCCCGAGACGTAATGACGAGTCTTCTGAATGGCAAACACCAAAGCCAAGCACTCCTTTTCAACGGGGTTGTACCGGTGTTCGGCCCCGATGAGTGTTCGACTGAGGTAGTAGATTGCTTGCTCGTAGCCTGCATCGCTGTTTTGAGCCAGTAAAGCGCCGAGGGAATGATCCATGGCACGGACGTAGAGGAGGAATGGTTTGCCGACGACAGGTGCCACTAGGACTGGCGGGCTTGTCAAGTAAGCCTTGATGTCGTCGAAAGCCTTTTGGCACTCCTCTGTCCAGACGTAAGAGACTCCCTTCTTCATGAGCTGAGTAAAGGGTTGACATTTACCGGAGAGGTTTGCTATGAACCTCCGGATGTATGCCAGACGTCCCTGTAAGCCCCAAAGTTCTCGAAGGTTCTTCGGAGGGTCCATGTTGAGGATGGCTTTAGTCTTCTTGGGATCGACATGAATGCCTTTTGCCGTGATGACAAAGCCCAAGAATTTGCCGCTAGAAACCCCCAGGAAGGATTTAGCGGGGTTCATTTTGAGTTGATGTGCCCGCATGAGATCAAAGACCGTCCTCAGGTCCTGTAGGTGATCTCTTTTGAGGTGGCTCTTGACTGCGATGTCATCAACATAGCACTCAACTGTCTTGCGAAGATGTTGACGGAAGATGGTACTCATCGCTCGTTGGTATGTTGCACCGGCATTCTTCAAGCCGAAGGGCATTACTGTGTAGCAGAAAACACCTTTCGGAGTCCTGAATGACGTGTGTTTTGCGTCATCGGGGAACATATTGATTTGATTGTAGCCTGAATACCCGTCCATGAAGGACATGCGTTCAAAGCCACATGTGTTGTCGATCATTACATCGGTGATTGGGAGCAGGAATTCATCCTTCGGGCAAGCAGAGTTGAGATCCCTGAAGTCGATACAGACTCGTATCTTCCCGTTCTTCTTGGTGACAGGGACGACGTTGGCTACCCAGTCCGGGTGTTGTTCCTCACGGATGAAGCCACTGGTCAAGAGCTTGTCCACCTCCTGATCGATGGCATTCATGATGTCCGGGCGGAAGCGTCGCTGTTGTTGTTTGATAGGTTTGGCATCTGGTAAGATGTTCAACCTATGCATCGCGATCTGTGGATCGAGACCCGGCATGTCTTCGTAACTCCAGGCGAAGACGTCAATATATTCTTTAGCCAGTTGGACTAAAGATTCTCGGTCTTCTCCTTCCAAGCTTTTGCTGATGAAGATGGGTTTAGAAGAAGACCTATCCCCGATGTCGATCTGCTCGACTTCGTCTTCGGTGGGAGGTTCTCGTAACTCAAAACGAGACTCCCATTGTTCTCCTAGGCGTTGAGCCCAGGGTTCCTCTTCGAAGGGTTCCGGCGGTTGGTCTTCGCCTTCATCTTTCTGAGGTTGCGTCGATGTCATGTTAGCTGACAGCACTTTCCTGAAGACTGATCCGATACTGGTATCGGAATCCCACGTCGATGCTTCAGACGAGTGGGAATGTTCTATGTCTTCTACGTCTGAACTCTCTGGAGTTGATGGCGGCGTGACATAGCCTAACCCCCGTCGAGTCCGATTATAGTAATCCTGTGGCTTTCCGTTGGGCATCGAAAGCCGGACAGGGAGATGCCGACCCTTGCCGTAGTTTAAGCCTTTGTTGCTTTTCAGGTCGTAGCCCATCTTTTGGATGATATGCTTAGCCGTATCCGTGTACCGATAGACTTGTACTCTGCCGGTATCAGGTTCGGGCTCGATTGACGGAAGGTCCTGATGACGCTCGACTTTGCCCGAAATGATGGTGCCTTGGTCTCGGCTCCGTGGAGGGACTATGAAGACTCCTTGAGACGGGACTATTTGATTATGGTAGACGGTCGTTACTTGTGTTTGCAACGACCGTAGAGCGTTGTCTAATGTATACATGGCATTCCAGTGTGGAAGACAAGAATAATTGAAAGACACTCTATTATTGATAAAGTACGAGATTTTATCCCGTAGGATTACATTGTCGAAGGAGGGTGCGTCTACATCAGCAGAGATATATTCGCCAAGCTCCTCATCTGTAAGCACTGGGGCCGGATCAGGAGAGTCCTCCATCGCTCTGACTTTGGGGTCTGAGAGGGTTATGTGAGCCCTCTCCGGCATCTTGGATGACTGCGGCGGCTTGCCTTTAAGACGCACCTTGAGAGGTGCCTCGGTTGCGCCTCCGATGAGTGGCGCCTTCCCTTGCAATTTTACCACCAGGGGAGCCGCTGTTTGAGGTGGCTTTCCCTTGAGGCGTATCTTCAGGGGAGCTTCGTGAGTCGGTGCTTTCCCTGATAGCTTGATGCTCATTGGAGGCGCCTTCTGGGGAGGCTTGCCCTTCAATCGGATTTTCAAGGGGGCGTCGGGAGTCATTTCGGGCTCCAAGTCCGGCTCTGTTGCCGTCTCTGCTTCATCATCGACATCGTTGGCTTCCTCCTCGTCAAGTGGCTTGTATAAGTCGAAATCGGTGAAGTAGGCCTCAATCCCTTTGAAGGGATCGATATCTGCAAACTCCGTCCGGATGACGTCGTTGGTGGATACATATTTCATGCATTGGTGGAGCGTGGAGGGCACCACCATGTACTCATGTAACCATGGTCGTCCGAGTAAGATGTTGTAGTTGACCTCGGCATCCACCACATAACAAGTCACCTCAGTTTTGAGGTTGTCGATGTGACACTTCAGCCGGATCTTGCCCAGTGGCTCGCTCTTGCTAGCGTTGAAGCCACTGATGGTCGTATTGGAGGGCGCCAGCCGGTACATCGGGATTCCCAGCTTTGATAGCAGCGCCTTTGGAATGATGCTTAGGGAAGACCCCGGATCGATCTGAATCCTGCTCACCTTTACCGAACCGATGTACCCTGTGTAATACAACGGTCGGTTATGTCGGTGATGCTTGAGCAGCATGTGTTGTTGGGTGAAAGTTATGTTTAGGATAACTTCATCCGCACAATGACAGTGTGCACAAGTAGTTGGGAGGTCTTCAGGCTGCTTGATTTGACCGAGAAAGGATTCGGCATCCTTCAGAGCTTCACAGAGAGCTTCTCGGGAGTCCTTGGAGAGACGCAGGAGCTCGAACAAAGACAAACGTGCAGGAGTACTGGCCAGTTGTGCCAGAATGTCAAAATTGTGGGGCTTGGCTAGCCCCGAAGCATTTTCTTTCCGCAGAGGTCTGTCGAAACGGGCCTCCACTTGCTTTTGTTTATTGGCTGCTGAGGGCTTGGATGGACCCTCCTCAGGGATGGTGCCAGGAGGCACCACTTCGGCGGCAGCTTTACCGGGCTGGGAGTTCTGTTGTGCACGCGTCTGCACAGGAAGCGCCTCTTCCGTTGAAGAAGAGACCGTGCGGGAAGACTTGATCTTCCTGTCTTTTGCTTTGGAGGTAGGGCATACCTCCGGTTGAGTTACCTCGAAGACGAGGTCGGGGTGAACCCAGAGGACCTCTCCTCGAGATGTGGTGAGTGGGACAAGTCCACTCACATTGTCACGGGTGGGTGGCAAGTTCACCACCTCCATTGTCGCCTTAGGGATGGGGACGACGCCATCTTGTGTGGTAGTCGGCGGCAAGGTGCCGAACTGAAGTGACACCACATTAGTTGACACCGTCTTCTCTTCGTAGTCGACGAAGATTACATCCGCATTGATCATGCGCTGGATGTAATTTTTGAGGACGTAGCAGTCCTTAGTCGGGTGTCCGACAAACCGATGGTAGTGACAGTACCTCGGGTTGTCCACTTTCCCGACTTCATCGGGCCGCTTCGGGTCCGGAAGCTTGATCTTGTCACCCTGCTTCAGTATCTCAAAGAGTTGCAGGGTGTCGTCATCATTGAATGAATAAATCTCCTTGGGTCTCGGTGCTAGTGGAGGCTTTTGAGTAGGCGCAGATGCGCCTTTCGAGGCATTAACAGTCAATGCCTATTTCCTCTTTGTTTCTCGTCCGGAGTTGTTGATTGCGGACTTTTTCCCCTTATCGTCAAAGGCGGGGAAGCTAACACCCAGAAGACGTGCATTGGCCGCCTTCTTTTCTGCAGCTTCAGCTTCAGCTTCGATGATTAGGGAGCTCCAGTCGGGAGGGAGAGTAGAGTTAAGCCAGAGCTTTACTGCAGGCAGCATGTTCATACTGCAAGCGGAGAGAAGCGCATGCTCTGGCATGCCTGGAGGTAGCCTGAAGCAGGCCTGACGGAAGCGTTCGATGAATGCCCGAACCGTTTCCTTGTCCTTCTGGCGTATCTCAGTGAGAGACGCCATCGTCATGTCCTTCCCACCGTCGTAGAAGCGGTCGAGGAAGAGGCGTGTCAGGTCGTCGAAGGATGATATGGAATTATCGGGGAGGCTGCAGTACCAGTCATACGCCACCCCTTTCAGGGCCCCAACAAAGATGCTGGTGAGGAGCGCGTCCTCCTTCGAAAGATGCCCTGTCTGCGACTGGAAGTACGTCAGGTACCGTCGTGGAGAGTCCTTCCCGTCATACGGCGTGAGTGTTCGTGGTTTATACTTTGGGGGATAAACCACCTTGTTCCACTCAAGGGGATAAGGCTGGGGAATGCCCATCTTCTGGCGCTCCTCCTGCCTGTTCTTGGACTCGAAGCGCTCCCGCAGATCTTTGATCATTTCGACCACGTCCTCCGTAGAGCTAGGAGTCGGGAAAGGAGGTACCACCTGGAGTGGAGCGTTTGAGGGCTCCGACGTCCGGGGTGCTTCTGTGTCTGAGGGTGTTCGTTGGAGGGGCACACTCGACTCTCTATTGGCTCCTGGGTCGGGACCATTTGAAGGTGTCCTGATCAAGGCCGACCGTATCTCAAACACTGCTTGAGTCAGTGCTTGCATTGAGGCAGAGAGGGTTTTGAGTCCTCCCTCTAGCGAGTCTACGCGCTGGACAATGTTCTGTGGCGGCACATCAGTCTCAAGATCACCCCCGGTCATGTATACTGTCATGACACGGCCGGAAGTGGATGGATCAGTTGAGGCTTCGCTCTCAGCCTCGCTCTCATGTGGGGGAGTCACTTCTCCTGGTGTTTGGCCACCCCCAGCCACATTCTGAAGTTCGTCTTCGACAGGCGCATCTGCAAGGGCCTGACTGCCCTCAGCTCTGTCTTGAAGGGCCTCTTCGTTTCCAGCACTACCCCCGGCGGTGTCCTGGAGGACATCGTCATTTTGAGGGGCTTCAGGGAGGCCATATTCGCCTTGATGAAGATCCGCCGCAGCTGTGCTTTGGACATCTTCGTCTTCGGAAGGAGGCTCGACAAGGGTCTGGCTACCCCCAGCTTCCTCCAAGAACTTCTTCCTCGACCGAGTGCCTTCGAACACTCCAGAGGTCGAGACAGCTGCCTTGGTTTTCCTCGGCTGGCTTTTGGATGAAGACGAGGAATTGGCAGTCGTCTTCCGGACAGATGAGGAGTTGGAGATCACGTTGCATGAAGCAACCTTTAGCTCCTCTTCTGCTGACACCTTCGTCCCAAGGCGATGTCGGAGGGGTGTCAATGATTGTAGCCGTTGGAAGACCGACTGCTTTGGTGGTACTGCCATCTTGCAACAGCAGTTGATGGTGACCACTGCACAAGTGTGCCCCGTGAGAGGCGCATCGTGCTTGTTGGTCAACTCTCCTGACCGGCGCTTGTAAGTGATCACGTTGCGCAGGTCGTTGGAGGAGAGTGCTACCCTCACACCCCTCTCAGACGCATGGCAGGGCCAAGCGCCGGGGTGGTTGGGTGAGTGCTGCGCCCCCTGATCTAATACCAAGCAGGCACCACGATCAGTAGTGGGGGAACCACAGCATTTGAAGTGACTTGAACGGACCTCAAACGCACAACCAGAGGAGGCGCGGGAGTTCAAGACCACTGAGTTTGCCTCTCTCGGCTTGGTTGTGCACGCAGTGAATGCGCCCAAGCGAGATGAGGACTTTGAAGGTCGGCTCGTTGTTGGTGCAGAAGCACTTGAGTCAACCTTGTACAGCTTGCCATCGGCAGCGCGCGTGATCGTAAGCGCGTGCCTCTGGCCGGCTGCTGGCATAGCACGTTTGTGGCGTATGGCCCGTGCCGCCTTGGATTTCTTCGTACCAGCCCGCTGGGGCGCATAGTACTCAGCATCCAAATTCTCCTCGCCATTACAGCGAGTGAGTCTGTCAAAGACAGAGGCTCTTTGTGGCGCATCAGAAGTGATGCGCGGGGCATTGGCTGCGCCCCTGCTCCGTCGACGTATCTTCCTCGCCTGAGAGGAAGATGGCTGGGGAACGTGGTCAGCCGCACGCTTCCCCGAGAGATGCGCTGCATCAACGGGCGCACCTTGACTGCTGAGGACGTCAGCAGGAAGGGAAGGCTAGACGGGCGCATCCCCTTCAACGGTGGTGCCCGAGGCGTCGACTTTGCGCACCCAGACTGCGCGGGTCTTCTTCGGCTTCGACAGCCGCTTCGAAGGACTCGCACTTCCTTCAGAAATGAACTCCTCGTACGCCTGTTGATTGAGGCGCACTACCAGCGTCTTGTTGGAGGAGCCCACCTTCACGTCGTCGGCCTGTGACACAACCTTCTCGGTAGAGGAGAAAGAAGTCCCCAGCAGAGTCGCCAGCTTGTTTGCCATTAAAATTGTTTTGATTGAAATCTTAATACAAACAGAACAGTGATACAATATAGGACTTAGATGTAGTCCTAGGAGTACACTTTTGTTTAAGCTGGGTCCTTAGTGCCAATGGAGCGAGTGGTAATGCGTTGACTCCGTTGACCGGCTGACGACGGTTATCGGTTCTCTGAAGGTGTTGATTGCTCTGGGTGCTGGAGCTTGCTGAGAGGAGGAAGACGTTGAGTGTCTAGAACTGCCTCTCGGTGATTCTCTCTGTGTTGTGAGTCTTCTATTCTGATTCTCTGTCTGAGTCTCTCCGTCTGTGTGAAGGAGATGATCCTTCTATTTATAGTTTTGCAGGCTGGCTGCTCATGCGCGCATGCAGGATGCGCCGGTGTGGGGATGCCACGTGGAGGTCGCTGATGGAGGCGCACGGATGCTGTGCCCTGATCGAGGGGGAGAACTCTTCATACTGCTGTTGTGAGCCGGCACGTAGCAGAGAGAAGATCTTTCCGTTGCTGAAATCTTGGATGAGTTGAGTCAAAAGACACGTGACGTCGACTCATGGTTCGAAGATCTCGGATTTGGTGGAGAGAAGTGATCTGGTGAGCTGCACCTTGGATTGGGCGCAGGAGGAGGCTGCGGCTCATAACCTTTAGGAGTTACAAACCATTTGGGGCACATGGCTTTTGAGGCGCATACAGGCGACTTTCCTTCTGTCTTTCGGGATCAGAGAGCAGTCTGAGGCGCATGGCTTTTGAGGTGCATGCTGATTTGGACGCATGGCCGTAGAGGCGCATGCTGATGGTGGAGTGGCCACGTGGCAGTAGCCGTCGAAATAAAGTCATGATGATGTTGACGTTGCCGACGCTTCATTTTCTGAATAAAGCTGTCAACTGTTCAGACTTTGGGAGGCGTGCTGCCAACTCTGTCAGTTCAGCATTTAATGTTGGTGACGTTCGATGGACAGCTGAGTGGGCGCGTCGGTTGGCGTTCCACTCGGTATGGGGATGTGTGAGGGCGCACCCTCTGTAATGTGCCGAGTACTGTAGGGCGCGTCTGTGTGATGCGCCTGATGCCGAAGGGCGCATCCGTGTGATGCACTGTCTGGCTGGCGCATCGGACATGTCTTTTAATGATGCGGCTGTCTCGCTCTTCGAGTGCTATAAATAGCCGTTTGGCTGAATTCGAAGTGTCCGGTTCATCCATTTAATGTAAATTCATTACACGGAATTCGGAGGGCCATCCACTTGGCGCGTGGGTTTGATCTGCCCGGCCTATAAATAGTGGCATAGAGAGAAGATTTGCTTCTCATTCCCTCACGTACTTCCAATATGAACTTGAACATGTGGGTGCATTCTGTTGACGAAGTGCTCCCGAGGGTGAAGATGAGACGCTGTGTTGTCTTCGATGCACTTGAAGGTGACTGTTACATCCAAAAGACGGAGTCGAGGGCTTCCGAGGCAGGCGGAAGGTGCCTGTTGCATCCAAAGATAGGGATGCTCGGGCCTTGTCCCCGTTATTCCGGAAGAGCCGTAGATCGGAATGGCGGTGCTAGGCTTTAGCCGCGGTTTCGATCACGGTCTTCCTTCGGCTTTGGAGGCTCTTTCGAAGCCTCCCCTGGCCACAGCATTTGCGGTGCTCTTCTCTTCCTTGGTTCCAGCCAGAGGGTTAAATGCTTTGCTTGGCGAAGCACTTATCAGGTGAGCCTGGCTGGAAGAGCGGCACATAACTGGGCTCTGCTCGGCCAGGTGAGCCTGGCTGGAAGAATTTGGCTGAAGGGATGCACATGACTGAGCTGCTGAAGATATGGTGGGATGCGCCTGGTTGGAGGCGCATGATGTCTGCTGCGCCTGACTGACAGCGCATGGTGACTGGCAGCGCATGATGACTGCTGCGCCTAACTGGAGGCGCATGGTGGCTGCTGGCTGTAGACTTAGGATCTTTCCTTTGTAGAAATTCTCCTTTGTACAATCTTTTCTAGACATGTAATAGACTTTTATATATAAATAAAAAGTCCTTCTTCAAATGTCCATGGTTATTGACTTTGCTGTGAAGTGTTCTGTGCGAGTCCTGGCGCATGTAGTGTCTGGCGCATGGGCTTTCTGGTTATGAAATTCTATGCTTCTACAAGCCTGAACACGTTCGGCGTCCAATAGGAGTCGGGCCCGCTGGTCCCCAAGGCGGCGGATCTGGGCGTCAATCTTCGCGATATTAGCATCCAACGCAGCTCACGTCTCCAATGTCTCCCGCATAGACTGAGATACCCGCTCCACTGTAGCTTCAGTCTCAGCCACTTCACGTTTCCAGACACTCACAGTGGCTTGGTAGGAAGACACCGTCTCGGCGAGCAACTTCTCCTTCTCCGCATCTATCAGGACGGAGAGGTCATTCCGCTGGATGCGCCCTAATTCAGAAAGCCGCTGGTCCAACTCAGCCACCGTGGCTTCCAGAATGTCGGCCATATGCTCGTGGCCCTGGTGAACACGGATCAAGTTGATATGAGGCAATGTCAGAGTTCTTGCCGTCACAAAGCTCCCGTTGGCGTCCATCTCTGCCGACACCCCCTTCTGCAGCATCTTATATACTGCCTCAACGATAAATTTCACATATTCATCTGCATCCGCCAGCACCTGTGGCGTCATGGCAGGAGTTGGAGGAGCTACCCAAGTTGGCAGACCGCAAGAAGACCCGCCGACCTCGACCCGTGAGACTGGAACCTCGGCATCAACAGACTCTTCCTCAATAGGGACTGGGCTACTAGCCCGAGGAGCCAAGGGAGTAGAAAGAGCCGGCACAGGTGTCGAAATAGTACCCCAAGTGGAAGGAGCAACAGAGGGTTCCATCACGCCCTTACCCTTTCCGAACTTGGAAGTACCACCGACGTCAGTGACCACCTCTCCAGTCCCCAATGTGCTATCAGCAGCCAATACCTCCCCTGGCAGAACGGAGAGATTAACACTTGTCTCCTGACCCGCCCCAGGAGTCGGGACCGTCAGACGAGTCTCTTCATCAAATCCCTCTAAAGGGACAGGATCTGTCGCTACCTCCTGGTTGGTAGCCACCTCAGCTTCCGCCGCTGAGTCCGGGGTAGGGCTCGGCAACGTTACAGCCGACCTCTCCTTATCATAACAAGGAGGGGAATCAACCCTCTCCTCTGTTCCAACCATCTCTTTTGCCCCCGCAACAGACTCTTGCAACTCTGGAGCAATGTCATCTGAAGACGACAAACTCTAATCCGTTTCATCATCACGAAGCCCCGTGTCCGCTGGACCCTCAACGTCCAAGGCCCTCACGACAGCTGGTACCACCCCGGAAGTTGCTGCAACCTCTGCATCTCTTTTAACAAAGTCTGGAGATAGTAAAACCTCTGCAGGAACGTCTCCAGGACTCTCCTCTATTGGAGACAGCGCTCGTCAGAAGAGCTTGCTACCTCCTTCGGTTTACTGATACCCGATTTTGGAACTCGGGTCTTCTTCTTCGACGATCCCTACAAGAAGAAAAGCACAAGTCACCAAAATAACAAGATAAGTCAAAATTACGAAGGACTCCTGACCTCAGCAGGAGCTGATTCTACTGGCGGTACAGGTGGCACCCTCGTGGCCTTTGGAGTCGTCGTCTTTCTCGACCTCTTTGGTACAGACGAGCCGACTTTTGCGTCAGCCTGCCTCTTCCCAACAAGGGGAACTCTCACTGATGCTGCAGCAGCAGACCAATATCCTGCCAATTCTGGTGGACGATATGACCGAGCCGCCATCAATATATTCGCCGTGGCCTCCAGCTGAGTTCCAATGATGAAACTAGTCTCTCTATCATAACCTGGAGACGCAGTATTCATTGTGCAATATAGCTTAGCTGCCAAATACAGGATCTGTGGCCGAGGGTTGCGAACGGGTGCCGTAAACTGAACACCAGTGCACCCGGTATTGTAATATTGCCAGCCCCGGGATCCATCCAGCAAACTACCGATGAACCCCAGACTGTTACTGGGATTCCGTAGTATTAGCTGGGTATAGCCAAACTGGCGAGCGAACCGGCTGGGCAGATATGGTTCCAAATAACACCTGTTCTTGTTCCGATAGACTAAGTGAGAAGGTCGAATACTTTGCAGCCAACGAAAACCCCATTTCGGCAGAGTAATCGCATCTTCACCGGAGTCGACTAAGTCTTGGTCAGCCTCGAAGTCTTTGAAGATGGGGCCAACCTTGACAGTCTCCCACCCCTGAAGGTAGGACAAAACTCTCCTACAAACAGGGACGCCAGTGTGTAACCACTTCCTCTTGTAGAAGCGGCGGATAAAGGCATCTCCTTCAACATGATCCTCCTCCGGACCTGGACTCATCACGTTTGGATGATGCAGAATCAGCCATCCCATAAGATAATGGAATGGTAGTTCAGCCCGGAGAAAGTTGTCATTTTTTCCTCTCCCCTGGATCACGTCATCAGCAAAAGTCCTCAAACCCCGCAACAGGTTACACACCATCGCGGGAAGAAGAGCTAAAGGACGTCCAAAAGCCAACTTTACGGCAGGCAAAATAAGGTTTCGGTGTACCCTCTCCACTGTACCAGATCTGCCCGTAAACACACAATCTCGGAGCCATATCATCAAGTATGCCGTTAGCACCGCCCTAGACGACATCCGGTGCGCACAGTGCCAGAAGCAGCTATACGTATTCTCGCCACTTTCATTGGAACGAGGGGTTCTCTCGTCCAGTCGGCTTATCTCAGAAGTCACTTTCGCAAGTTTCAGCCCCTGCGGAGTCGTAAATCGAATCCTCGAGGGATCCGCCAAATCCTGCTTGAAAACATAATCCCTCCAAGCAGTCACATGAGGCTGGGTCTTGCCTTTGTCCTTTCGGTACATTAAATAGTGATGGCTCGCCACTTCTTTGAAAATGGCCATCATCTCTGGATCTTTATTCTTCAAAACTTGGATCTCTTTATTCGACGGAAAATATTCCTCGTACGGTTCGGAGCCCCAGGGAAGCTTGGACACTTCGTACATCTCATGGAGAGCCAACCCTAACTCCCCTACTGGAGTATAGAAGGTGCCAGTCTGGATATTAAACAATTCCAAGAGTGCAAGGAACATAGGCTTATTGAGATCCACGCCTGCCTATGTGGCACGGATAGCGGCTGTCAGCCCAATCTCCTTAAGCTCAGCCTTGAACTTCGAAAGCACCCAAATGGTTAACTCGTCCCACCTCGAGATATGATGACACCAACCTTCAACCCTAAAGCCACCTTTCGGATACATGACCCTCGATGTCAGCATCCGACTTGCGAAGGTTGAGGCACTGAAGGCAAAAGTGTTATTTGGGACTTCACTGTAGAGGCTCCCAGGACGCAAAGTTCGGCAACTGAACGAAGGACCGGTTCGTGAGCAGCCAGGGTATCCCTCTGATTCGAGGTGGCATCAATCGAAAGAGCGCCCCCCAAGGCCCCTCCTTGAGAAGGGGTAAGCTCCCAGGGCATCCTTCTCTTCGAAGCTAAACGATAGAAGGCCGCCAGCGGCAACTGGCGGTCAAGTTGTCGCATGTACAGCACCATACCTTTTACAGAAAAGAACCAGTCTTCTTTGACCTTCAGTATCTTCGCTTCCGTGGAGATCAGGCGATCACCGAACAAAAAGGCAGGTTTTAAGAAGGTCACGTCTTCGGATTCAGCAGATTTTAGTTTTTCGCTCTCCATCATACTCTGGAGGAAAATCGGCAGCTGGTTCTGGATCTGCAGCACTCTCTCAGGAGGTTGATCCTGTAAAATAGCATCCTTGGCAGGGTTGATAACCGCCTCGTCAAAATCAACTCCCATTTGACAAAGGGAGGCATCCAGAAGGACCTCATTCAGCAAAGGAATCGTCATCGACACTGGCACAACAAAATCAAAAGTCAGGCAAAAAGACAAAGTGTGTCAAAGCCACCTGGCGCATCATCAGGGTGTAAACCCATGCGCCTCAGTAAAAAGCTTCGGCGCATCATCACGGTGTAAACCCATGCGCCTCAGTGAAAGGCTTCAACGAGTCGTCAGGGTGTGGAACCCATGCGCGTCAGCAAGAGGCTTCGACGCATCATCAGGGTGTAAACCCATGCGCGTCCGTCGATAAAACCTTGGTGCATGATAAAGGCCTAAACCTATGTACGTCGGCGGGGTAAAACCTCGGCACGGACAGAAGTCCATGCGCTTCGGCAGCAGAGAGTTAGGGCACACCAACTCAGTCGCATGATCCAAGGATCGTCTGAACAAAGAAAGTAGTGGAAGAGACGAACACCCACCCGTCACAGCGGGTCGAACGTCGGCCGGAGTCACAATGGTGATAGGAGCATCCTCCTCGGCATACTCCTCCGGCTCCTTTCCTCGTCCAGCACCGCCGCGAGGACTTGGGAGCCATTCTTTGAGAGAAGCAAAGTCAGGGTTTTTGAAGAAGAACTCTAAAGAAAACAAAAGCAAGAAGAAGAAGAACTCTCTCTCTCTCCATCTCTCGCCTATTTATAGGGCTTGGTCGCACGCGTGAACCGATAATGTGTGATCTCAGCCGTCACCTCGGGTTCTGTGAAAAGATAAACACAAATAAAATCAAAAAGATCATCACTAATCTTTTTTGGTTACTGAGGCATCATCATTAGCATTAACTGAGCGGAGCATGCGCCCCATCTCTGATGTACGGAGTATCTATACGCCCCGACGGTCATGTGCCTCAACTACCATGCTTCTTATTCAAAGTATTCCAAAACTTATCCAAAAGTTTTGAAAACTTTGAAGGGGGTCTTGTAGAAGCATGGAATTTCAGAACCAGAAAGTCTATGCGCCAGACTACATGCGCCAAAAGCTTGGACAAAGTACTTCACAGCAAAAAGCAACAAATATAGACATTGAAAGAGGGCTTTTTATTTAACATATAAAAGTGTATTACATGTCTAAGAAAGACTGTACAAAGGAGAGTTTCTACAAAAAAAAGATCCTAAGTCTACAGCCAGCAGCCAATATGCGCCCTCAAGTAGGCGCAGCAATCAACATGCGCCCTCAGCCAGGCGCATCCCACCATGCGCCCTCAGCAAGGCGTAACCTTTTCAGCAGCTCAGTTATGTGCATCCTCAGTTATGTGCATCCCTTTGACAGCTCAGTTATGTGCATCCCTTCAGCAGCCCAGTTATGTGCCACTCTTTCAGCCAGGCTCACCGCCGTCAAAATGCTTCGACTCATGAAGCATTTATTGAGCAGAACGAAGGTGGCAATCAACCCTCTAGCCAAGAAAGGGAAAAGAACCACAAGCCAACCTGTGGCCAGGGGAGGCTTCGAAAGAGCATCCAAACACCAAGGAAGACCGTGATCGAAACCACGGCCAAAGGAGAATCTTTCAACACAACCAGAATGGGCTACACCCATTTTGAAGGAAGAAAGAGCCATCAAAGCCGCATCACCGCAATTCTGATCTACGGCTCTTCCTGCACAATGAAGACGAGGCCCAAGCATCCCTATCTTTGGATGCAACAGGCACCTTTCGCCTGCCTCGGAAGCCCTCGACTCCGACTTTTGGATGTAACAGTCACCTTCAAGTGCATCAACGAAGACATTGCGTCGCATCTTCACCCTCGGGAGCATCTCGTCAACAGAATACATTCGAGTACACAAGTTCATGTCGGAAAGACGTGAGAGAACGAGAAGCAAACCTTCTCTCCATGCCACTATTTATAGGCCAAGCAAATCAAACCCATGCGTCAAAAGGATGGCTCTCCGAATTTCGTGCAATAAATTTGCATTAAATGGATGAATCAGACGCTTCGAATTCAGCTAAGTCAAAACGGCTATTTAAAGTACTCGAAGAACGTAACAGTCGCACCATTAAGGACGTGTCACGAAGCGGATGTGCCGGCAAGACCGCGCATCATACAGACGCGCCCTTCAACATCCAGTGCATCACACAGATGTGCCCTTCAGTACCAAGCACATCACAAGGATGTACCCCCCATGCGTCCCTATACGCCTAGTGGAACGCCAACCGATGCGCCCACTCAGCTGTCCATCGAATGTCACAAATATTAAATGCTGAACTGACAGAGTTGGCAGCACGCCTCCCAAAGTCTGAACAGTCGGCAGCTTTTTCAGAAGACGAAGCATCGCCAACGTCAGCATCATCATTACTTTCCTCCGACGGCTACTGCCACGTGGCCACCCAACCATTCGCATGCGCCTCAAAAGCCATGTGCCTCAGACTTTTTACTGATCCCTAAAGACAGAAGGAAAGTCACCATTAAAGCTCTGTATGCGCCTCAAAAGCCATGCGCCTCAGACTGCTCTCTGATCCCGAAAGACAGGAGTTAAGTCACTTCTGAAGCCTCGCATGCGCCTCAAAAGCCATGCGCCCCGAATGGTTCGTGACTCCTAAAGGTTACGAGCCAAAGTCTCCTCATGTGCCAAATCCTAGGCGCATCCTACCAGATCATTCCCCCACCAAATCAGAGATCTCCTAGCCATGGGTCGATGACACGTGTCCTTTGACTCGACTCTCCCAAGATCTCAGCAACAGAAAGATCTTCTTCTCTGCTACGTGCCGGCTCACAACAACAATATGAAGAAGTCAACCCCTCGATCAGGACGCATCGTCTATACGCCTCTATCAGCAATCAACACGTGGCGTCCCCACGACCAGGCGCATCCTACATGTGCGCATGAGCAGCCAGCCTGCAAAACTATAAATAGAGGGATCATTTCCTTCTTCCACACACGCAGACGGACAGAACATACAACGAACGAACATACTACCAGAGAGGCAGATACAGATACTCAACGTCTTCCTCCTCTCAGCAAGCTCCAGCACCCAGAGCAATCCAAGTCTTCAGAGAACCGATAATCGTCGTCAGATCATCAACGGAGTCAACACATAACCACTCACTCCATTGGCACAAGGGACCCAGATTAAACAAAAGTGTACTTCTAGGACTACATCTAAGTCCTATATTGTAACACTGTTCTGTTTGTATTGAAATTTACGATCAAAGAATTTTAATGGCAAACACCAAGCATGCGACAATGCAAAAATTTTAAATACCATAATTCTAGAGGTATGTACCTTAGTCGAGGACTTTATGATTATCGTAGCCTTGCTCACTAGCATGACAGAGATTTTGAGTATCATGATTTTGGACAGACGCATCTGATTATCGAACTGCATGATTTTTTGTGATTGCTTTGTTTTAATTTCGAGGACGAATTTTTTAAGGTGGATAGATTTGTCACCTCCAGTTTTGAAAATTGAGGACAAATTTGTCATTTTTCATATTCTAATATTTTTGTGAATATTTATTTATTAATATTGTGTTTTGGAGTTTTATTTCATCGGGTTTGAGTTTTGTCTCATTTTGACTTGTACTAGCGACCCGGATCAGTTTTGGACCCAACTAGACCCGACCAACTTGTCATGACCAAATCCAGATATTTATATTTGACTAATCCTATTTGATTTTAGTGGGATTAGGAATTAGAATTAGATTAGAACTTGAAATTAGGAGTTTTCAAGTTACCATTTTGACCCCAACTCAAAACCACTCATTTCTTTGACTTGGAAGGCATTTTGGTAAATTGCCAAATGCCCCCAACCCTCTAAATTATGGCAGGCCAGCAGCAAGAATCCCCTACCTTCTTCTCATTTGCAAGAAACCCTCTCTCTCATTCTTTTCTCTCATTCCACAAAATCCCTTTCTTTTCTCTTTGAATTTTAAGCTCCAAAGTAAGTCAAATCTCTTCTAATTCTCTTCCATACTCTACATCTCTCTCTAATATTGGTGTTAACCCTTGTTTATCTCTTATTTGTGGTTTTTATCTAGGTAGAACCTAGCATGGAGGGGTTGGAAGCTTAGATTTGGCTTTGACCCAAAAAAGAACCAATTTTAGGGCTTTTCCTTGGAATTCCAACTTCCGAGAGGTAAACCCTAACTCTAACTCTTGTAATTACTCCTAATTAGTGTTATTTACATTTTAGAGGATGTCCGAGGTGTAGGATAACCCATTAGAAGAGGTTTAGAACCTATTGGACTCAATTTGGGAATTTCGGACTAGGTTTAGTGCCAATTTTGGGGAAAATAGCATATTTAGACCTAATTAGGTTAGTTTGGGTGAGATGAGGCTAGGTACAGGTCCATATTTGGATACGTGGGGTCGTTCCGCGAGAAATCATAAAAATAGGCTTTTTCGGGGTTTTCGGGTTCCAACACACGGGTGACTTTTTGCACTGACACTAGAATCGGCAAGTTAGCACTTAGAATAGGTTCTAATCATTGTTTAGAACTCGTGGATAGAGTTTGGATCAATTTCGGATAGGTTTGGTGTCCGTATCGTGCGGTATCGCGAATCGGACACTCCGGAGTCGCCAGAATGGCCATTTGGCCATTCGGGCCTCGTTTTTCGTTTTCGCTTGAATGCGCGTGTTATATTGCTTGTGTGGGGTACATGTCTAGGTCCTAGAGGGTAGAATTGTGAGGATTGGGATATTCGGATAGGTTTCAGGATGTTTTGGAGTGTATGTGTATATATGTGTGTGTGTGTGTGTGTGTGGTTATACATATGTATATATATATGTGTGTGTGTGTATGTGGATATGTATATATGTATGTGTGTGCATGTGGAGGATATAGAGAGGAGAAGGGAGAGTAGAGAATGTGATTAGAGAGTGAGAGTGGGGAGTAGAGATTTATATAGAGGAGTAGAGAGTGAGATAGGTGGAGAAAAGAAGGGGGGAATCAGCCATGTAGCAGAAGCATGTAGCAGCTGCGGTCCTCTTGGACAGCAGTAATAGAGAGCAGCAGTAGCAGCAGCTACTTGCTATTATTAAGATGGGCAGTGACAGCCCCATTCAGCCCCTACATCAGCCTTCAATTCAGCCACCATTTGGCAGCCCCTATAACAGCAATTTCAGCCAACCAGTCCACTAAATCAGCCCCTATATCACAGCCCATTGCAGCCCACAAATCAGCATATACAAGCCCCCATATAACCTATAAATCAGCCATATATAAGCCCCATATTCACCTATATTTCAGTCCTAAAAACAGCCCCATTTCAGCCATGTTAGTCCCCCATTTTCCATCTATTCAATCCAATTTCAGCCCACACATTAACCCATTCATTTATGTATTCATACATATATTCATACACCCTTCATTCACCCACACTTTCAATCATTCATCCTTCCATGTATCATTCATCCTCTCTTTCATTCTTTTTTTCCATTTTTATTTCATCCTTCTATTCACATATCAATACACATCCTATACATTCATTCAACCATTCACTCATGCATCCATCATTCAAAAAACCCTACACACATGCATGCCCCACAAATTGATCCATTAGAAGCCTATATAAACCCTTAGTTAGTGCCTAGTTGAGTGGTGTCTAGTGTGGGGTGAGTATCTAGTTAGAAGGGTCAGTGAGTGTTGGTGTTAGCTTGATGTTTGTGTTAGTATTAGTAGTGAGTTGGTTAAGTTAGTGTCCTAACTAAGTTAGTATCCTAGTAGACTAGTTAGAGGACTAACCTAGACACTAGGAGAGTGTGGGAGAGTGAACTAGAAAGGTTGGTAGAGAGTAGGGTGTGGTATCTCAAGATACCATATCGTATCATGACGATACCCTAAGGTAATGTTGGGATGACCAACATGGAAGATAAGATGGACTAGATGTCCTAGAACCCTAGATTTCTTGGTTGGTAAACCCTCGATAAGATAGTATCTAGCTACCTTAAGAAGCCTAGGCTAGTATCCTGAGATCTAGAGGAGTTTCTTTTGTAATGGGCAAGGTATTGGTATTTACCTTGTAAAGGATAAATGTTAGGATTTTGGGAAATGTAAGATATTGGGTTTATGATTGCTAAATGGGGTTAGAAATAGGTTTTCTTGGTAGGTAATGACTAGATAAGGGTAGTTTGGACTAGTCTTTACCTCTGTTGACCATAGTTGACTTTTTGACCGAAAGTCAACTTCAAGTCAACACTTGACTTAGAATTGACCGAAACCAAACCAGAGTTAATCAGTGACTGAAAATCAATTGTTAGTCAACATTTGACTAGTTTGACCTAGGGTTGATCAGAGTTGACCAGAGTTACTTTTTGACCAAAAGTCAACTGTAAGTCAACCTTTGACCTAGTATGACCTAGTTTAGCTTGATGTGACTTAGTTTGACCTAGTTTTGACTTAAACTTGCATATCATGACTAGATTAGCTTTTCTTTCATTATTAAACCATGTTTTGACTTGTAGTATCTCATCTATAGGTCTGTGATTACTCTGAGCGTCTGTTCACTTTATCAGCTCAGGACCACAGGCGAGTACATTCACTGATAGTTTTCATTGTCTTGATATCTGCTATATCCGATTCAGTTGTAGTGTCTTACTTGATTCCTAACACGATGGTTCACGGACTAGTATATGTCGGATCTTGTCATGAGATGTTGTTCCCAGGTTACTTGGTATATTGGTACATGACTCGACTTGTTACTTGTACTTGTATAGACATGAACTTGGGAGTGGACTGATCACCTGCTTTTGAATCCCGTGTCATGACGTGTTATGTCCGGATCCTTTATACTATTCGGGGGATGGAGAGTTATTAGTGGCTGTGTGATCAAATTTTCACATTGTTCTATTGTACACATTGTTCATAGCTATACCCTCGCCTCACGACGGGTAAAGCCTTACCCTATATCGTTCATAGCTTTCCATGGTGACTGGTCTTACCATTCTATTGTACACATTGTTCATAGCCGGTCGGATGGAAAGTCTGATCATGTTTTCCAAGCCGATCACATAACGCTCTAATAATTCAAGGCACATTTTATATTGACTTATCATTTATCCTGTTCTGTTCTACATTCAGTACTTTCTCACCATGCTATGATATTCAGTTACTCACATGTTCTACATGCCTTTATATTGTACCTTGATTGGAGATTAAGTTCTGCTCGGGAGAAGAGTTACAACCCCGGTCCTTGTTTGGTTTAAGGGCTGTAACTCAGCTTTCGAACGGTTCCCAAGTCTTCCTATATTTTTGTCTTGTATTTCATTATACTGTCTCTGATAGAATTTGTCAATTCATATGGAACTGCTGTTGGTGTTTATACTTGCTCATTTTCCTGACAGGATACCGTTGATATATTACAGATGATTCTCAGGCAGATTGTCCGACCTATTATGGGGTCGAGTCAGATGGAGTAGACTTGGACCGTGGCTTGTTATAGTAGAGCCACTAGACTTTGCTCACCCAGAGTAGTGTAGCTTAGTTAGGTTTGTCTGGTCTGCGAGCCAGCTAGTACTTTTCAGACTATAGATTTTTATACTATATTTCTATGACTCTGTGGTGATGTGTATATCTTTGGGCTTGTGTGGATCTTGAACTTATTTCCTGCTTTCATCTATCATATTTTCTTTCCGTGCTATCTACCTTAGTTTTATTTTGTGATTGAGACTGTATTGCTATGTCACCTCCATTCGGAGTATATATACTGTATAGGTACCTTTATTTGTTTAGTTGTAGTATTTATAGATGACCTATACAGCGTTCTACCGTCGATACTGCGGCGTAGGCTGGACGTAACCACGTTCTCGTGCCCCTCTTCAGGGTGCGGGTCGTGACACTGTGGCAGTCCTGATTTACATTAGCAGTTCTCTTGTGAAAGAGGACTGCCAGGACTGTGGCAGTCCTGATTTACATTAGGACTGCCACATTATGAGACCAGAACTGCCAAAACAAGATGCTAGTTTGTCGTGTTCTAGGGTTAGGATTTCAACATAAAATGTGGATTTCTTGTGTTCGAAAATTAGGGAAGAGAACCATAAAGAGATTCTAAACCTATTTTATCAAAACTTTTTCAATAATTAAGAATATTCTAGGGTTTTGAATAGAATGTTCAAAATTCTCGAAGAAATTAGGGAAGAACGTACCTCGATTCCGGTTGCTTTGACTTGCGTGTTATCTCTTCGAATCTACGAAGGTTGTGGAAGAAATCTTGGTGGAGGAATTGGGAGTGGAATGGTGGAGAAGAAGAAATTAGAGTTTAGGAAAGGGAGATAGCTCTTTTTTTCTTCTTGAGGAGAGAGAGTGTAGAATGACAAATGAAATAAAATGAAGGATTTGGGGGATTGAACTGCCTCATAGCAAATTTTGCGTACCCCCTAGCAAATTCTTCACCTTCTTAGACTGCATCCAAGTAAGTAATGTTCCCAAACAATGTAGGTAATGCCTTTAGAAAAAACCAACAAGTATATGTGGGGTTCAGTTGTACACCGATGGCACGTAGAATCATAAAAGCACGTCACAGGATGTCGCATGAAATCCTCGTACAATGGGACAAACCGAATGATTGAAACGTCTCAAAAACAGAACAAAAATCAAGCCCCTGAACACATATTGTATGTTGGAAGAAAAGAAAAAAAACCTATGTTGAGGGAGTATGTTAATTAAATTAGTTTAAAAATATTAATCATGCGGTGAGCGTGGATCGAGAACACGCGACTTTCAGATCTTCAGTCTGACGCTCTCCCAACTGAGCTATCCCCGCCTCGTTGAGCAATGGTTCTGTTTAAATAACTAATCAAATGACTAAATCACGGTTGTCCAAATTGGCTTTAGACCTCGTTGGCCTCTCGAAAAACAAATCAATTTCCTTTTTCTTTTTAGGGATAGAGAAAATTAGAAATCTTGCTTAGGGTTTTTTTTTTGTCTGGTAAAATAAGAAAGACCATTTAATTTTTCTTCTAGTGTTTGGTTCGGACAGAAAAGAAAAAAAATTCAACGTACCAATAATGTAAAATAAAATAACATCATGGAAATCTAAAGTTAGTGGATAAAATAGACAATAACACATTTGAGTAGGGTCATTGTCGTCCTAAATTTTTGTATGTTCTAAAAGTAAACTTTTTTTTTCTCGTGTCATGAAAATAGTTCTCAAATTTGTGGCTACCAAATAAAGGAAAAAAAAAATTCTTTTCTAATTCCTTATAATCCGTGAACCTAAACACGGCCGGGTTGACATCCGGACTTTGACAGAGAGTGATCACTCTAAGAACTTGATAACAATTGAAGATCAAGTAAGAGCATCTCCAACCCTATTGTCTTCTTTTGTGTTATAATTCCTATGTGGCATGAGGCATAAGACTATTTTTTCTATGTGGCAAGATGATATTCACACAAGACAATGAGATAAAAAAAGTGTTCTCCAATACAAAAGTATTGAGAAGACAGTAAAAAGTATTTTTTCTAACTTCCAAGACAACATCTCCACTTCTTCAATTTTTTTATAAATATTTTTAGGGATTTTTTGACTTTCATCCCACTTATTAATATGCATTTGTACTTACATTCCACTTTTTAATTTTTTTAGACTTACATCCCACTTTTTGTCACTAAAAGTATTTATTTTGTCACGAAAAGTATTCGTTTTGTCATAAAAAATATTTTTAGTGACAAAAGTGGGATGTAAGTCAAATAAAATTAAAATGTGGGATGTAAGTACAAATTCATATTAATAAGTGGGATGAAAGTCAAAAAAACCCATATTTTTATTCATAATTGATGATGTGGAGACAAAGTCAGAGCATCTCCAACCCATTGTGAGTTTGGAAAAAAATGGTTGCCACATAGGAATCACCATTTCTTATTTCAAAATTTCTTCTCCAATGCAAATGTGAAATAAATTATGAAGTTGACATGGCAATGACATGTCAAAGACAATGTGAAGTTGGTTGTCTAGATCTAGACAATAGACTTCACAATGCTTTACTTCCACGTCATCAATTATGATTAAAAATATTTATATAAAAAAGGAAGAAGTGAAAAAGTTGTCTTGGAAGTTGGAAAAGTAATAATTTTATTGTCTTCTCAAACTTTTACATTGGAGAGCACTTTCTTATCTCATTGTCTTGTGTGAATATCATCTTGCCACATAGGAAAGACATTGTCTTGTGCCTCATGTCACATAGGAGAGTAAAACTTTGATACCGAAGGGGGTATCAAAATTTCGATACCCCCTATGTATGACACGTGGGCCCCCTCTCAAAGTTTATGTGTATATATATGTTTACACGTTTTACGAAGAGGGAGGGGGCCCACGTGTCATACATGGGGGTATCAAAACTTTGATACCCCCTTCGGTATCAAAGTTTTTTCCCACATAGAATCACAACACAAAACAAGACAATAGGGTTGGAGATGCTCTCATTGTGAAGTGCATTGTCTAGATCTAGACAACCAACTTCACATTGTCCTTGTCATGTCAACTTCATAATTTATTCCATTTGTATTGAAGAAGGATTTTTGAAATAAAAGCTTGTCATTTCTTGTGTCTCATGCCACATAGGAATCACAACACAAAACAAGACAATGTCTATGTGGCATCTCCAAATCTATTGTCTTGTTCTGTGTTGTAATTTCTATGTGACATGAGACACAAAACAATGTTTTTCCTATGTGGCAAGATAATATTCACACAAGACAATGAGATAAAAAAAAGTGTTCTCCAATGCAAAAGTATTGAGAAGACAATAATTTTTTTTTTAATTTCCAAGACAACTCCTCAACTTCTTCATTTTTTTTATAAATATTTATATTCATAATTGATGATGTGGAGACAAAGTCATTGTGAAGTGCATTGTCTAGATCTAGACAACCAATCTCATATTGTCCTTGTCATGTCAACTTCATCATTTATTCTACATTTGCATTGGAGAAGAATTTTTGAAATAAAAATTTGTCATTCCTATGTGGCAATCTTTTTTTTCTAAACTCACAACAGGGTTGAAGATGCTCTAAGCAGTCACCATGTTATATATCAATCGTATGTCTTCATAACCACTTCAAAACCCCAAAAAACAACAGCTGAAATTGTACATTGACACAAGCACTAAAACTAGAAACATAGGAATATAGCGATACATCAATCCCGTCTCTCTGAAACTATAATGTTACAGAAAAGAATGTCTACAGAAATGAAAGCTTGCAAGAATGCACTCGCTCAAAATTTATTCTAGGAGAGGATGCTGATTTCTCAGCTGAACAAGTAGCAAGTAGCAAGTAGCAAGTAGCTTCGCTTAGTTCCATTGTAGCACCTCCAAGGTCTATTTTATATATATTTATATATTTTTGAAGATAAGGGTACTTGTATTACTAAAAAACCAATTACATACTCCTGATACACAGCCTGTAGCACATATAAATAAAAAGAATCCTCTAACCTCCCATTAGTCTAACATCCGTTTCTATATTGTCAATGATCCCATGTGTAACCGTGGACACCCCTTCGAATATACGTCTATGTCTTTCTCTCCATATATGCCATACTGTCGAAAGAGGCTTGAGCCGAGCCTTGTTATATGTATCGGAGCCTTGCCTTTTCATTGCTAAAGTCTCCTCAAAAGTGTCCTGGAGCCCTACCCGACCCGTATATATATATATATATATATATATATATATATATATATATATATATATATATATATATATATATATATATATCGTTAATTATCCCTATGTTTCATCTATGCTATTATATAATGAGAAAACTTGAGCTTCACCGTGAAAGTTTTCTTTCCAAATATACCTTTGAATATGTTTATCAATTAAAATTATTCATTAAAGTTAATAATGACAGCTAGGTAATTATGGGAGGTGTCATTTGGTCTCCCTAGATACTCTTTCATGATATATTAATATAATAATAATTTTAGAATAATTAAGATAGTTGTCTTTTAATTTTCCTAAGTGCACTTAATTAATAAAAATTAGAATAACTATAATAGTTTTATAATTATAATATGCAAAATATGTGCAACGCACATGCATATATATGTTAGTACTTATTATACTAACCACTCCTATGTCAATTTTTTTCCTAAAGTAGAGGGGTACCCCCATGTAATTAGTTTCAAAATAAGGGTAGTCCATGTTATATCCATGAAACATAAGGGAAGGTTAATGTATTTATTTCTATATCTATATTTATATATGGCTTAATTGAACTTTGATACCCTCAACTTTTTTCGTTTTTCAAATTGATACCTGAACTTATTATTTATTTTTTTCAACTTAATACCCTGAAATTTTTTTGGACAATAATGTTCCTGCTCAAAATTTAAAACCATCCCTCAACACCACCCCCCCTCCCCGCTCCCTTCCCTCCGGCCACCCGCCCCTCCCCCCCTCCTTTCCCGCCTCCACCCGTGCCCCCTCCTCTCGCCTCGGCCGCCCCATCCCCCACCCCCTCCTCCACCTGTGCCCCCTCCTCGCGCACCGCCGGAGGGGAGGGGGAGGGGGCATCGACCGTCGGAGAGGGAAGGGGGAGCATCGCCGGAGAAGGAGGGGGGGGGGGGGGGGGGGGGGCATCGCCGGAGAGGGAGGGATGCATGGGGAGAGAGAGAGGGAGAGGGAGAGGGAGCCAATGGTAGTTTCAGAATTTTTTTTGTTTTAGGTATTAAGTTGAAAAACTAAAATAGTTGAGGGTATCGAATTGTTGAGTAAAATTTTTTATGATATTAAGTTAAAAAAATGAATTAGTTGAAGGTATCAAAGTTCAATTAAGCCTTTATATATTTGTGTTTGTATACAACAGATATGTGTAGATTCCAAATATGAAATCAAGGATATAACCTAGTACTAAAATAATTAAAGAAATTAGGTAGCTACCTAAAGCTAATAAATAATGATGTTTTATGTGAGAAGCCCATACTTGTTGTATGTGAAGCAGCAGATGCCTCCAGTGAAGCTTATTTCCTTTCCAGTCGGGTAATTGATCCACCAGCTCCTACTATCACCGGAACCAATGAAAGAAAATCGTAGGGCTGTCGAAGGGAAGCATATGAGTATATCATATATCAAGAGGAAAGACCATACCCTTTGTTATTGTGCCAAACTCATAGTAAAGAGCTTTGTCATAAAACAGAATAGTGAGCTACGCGGTAGATATAGGGTTTTTCTAAGGGCACCACATATCTTACTTGGGCCTATCCCAAAAATGTTCAAAAATATTACAAGTTTGCCATCAATTTTTTTTACTTGGGGCTAGCCCAAAGAATGGTATAAATACCAACTTCATTTCATTTCCTCTCTTCCTCTTCCTCTTCATCCCTCTACTCTTTTCTCCTCTTCCTCCACATTTCTAGGTCATAAAATTCTAAACCCTAGTCCAATTTTTTCTAGAATAGCACCTTGACATCAGTGGGCTGGAAGTAAATGAAGAGAAAATAGCCAATCACAATCCCAACAAAGATTTCAACTCCAAATCCAACAAAATCCAGCACAGAGCTCAACAAACCCATATCCTCCATTGTCGCCTCTCCAAGAATCAGAAAAAAATCACCACCACAACAATAAGAAAATAAAATACTAATTTTCCACCCAAAAAAAATAATAGTTATTTTTTGGAAACTTAAAAGGAAGGAAAAAAAAGAAGAGAAGAGGGTCCAGTTTCATATAGGACTGTCACCCTGACTATCCTAACTTAATGAAGGACTGCCAGGGGGCTGGAAGTATTGTATGAAACTCTCTGTGAAGAGAGTTTCATACCCAAACTCTCTTCACAGAGAGTTTGGGACAGTACTGACAGCCCCCTGACAGTCCTAACTTAATATAGGACTGTCAGACCCATGACAGTCTTAACTTAATGTAGGACTGCCAGGGGGCTCGCAATCCTGTATGAAACTCTCTGTGAAGAGTTTCATCTAGGACGGCCAGACCCCTGACAGTCCTTACTTAAGAAAGGATTGCCAGGGTATTGGCAGTCCTGTATAAAACTCTCTGTGAAGATACTTCATCTTCTTCTATACGCTGCTCACTTTCGAATCTAGATTTTCTCCTCAAAAATTTTCAAAAACTCGTCGAAAAATTTCAGAAAGACCGAGACAAATGGAAAAATTGCTAAAACGGAGGTCCAAACATCATTTTTTGCGATTCTAAAATTTCGGAAGGCCGTCTAACGGAGAAGCGGTTAATCTCAGGCTCCTCGAAGATACGCTCATTTTGCCACAAACCGGACCTCGTTTCGACCTCCCAGTTAAAAATTATGGCCCTTCAAAGTTTCAATCCAATTTCAGCCCCATTTCAGCCATGTTAGTCCCCCATTTTCCATCCATTCAATCCAATTTCAGCCCACACATTAACCCATTCATTTATGTATTCATACATATATTCATACACCCTTCATTCACCCACACTTTCAATCATTCATCCTTCCATGTATCATTCATCCTCTCTTTCATTCTTTTTTTCCATTTTTATTTCATCCTTCCATTCACATATCAATACACATCCTATCCATTCATTCAACCATTCACTCATGCATCCATCATTCAAAAAACCCTACACACATGCATGCCCCACAAATTGATCCATTAGAAGCCTATATAAACCCTTAGTTAGTGCCTAGTTGAGTGGTGTCTAGTGTGGGGTGAGTATCTAGTTAGAAGGGTCAGTGAGTGTTGGTGTTAGCTTGATGTTTGTGTTAGTATTAGTAGTGAGTTGGTTAAGTTAGTGTCCTAACTAAGTTAGTATCCTAGTAGACTAGTTAGAGGACTAACCTAGACACTAGGAGAGTGTGGAAGAGTGAACTAGGAAGGTTGGTAGAGAGTAGGGTGTGGTATCTCAAGATACCATAGCGTATCATGACGATACCCTAAGGTAATGTTGGGATGACCAACATGGAAGATAAGATGGACTAGATGTCCTAGAACCCTAGATTTCTTGGTTGGTAAACCCTCGATAGGATAGTATCTAGCTACCTTAAGAAGCCTAGGCTAGTATCCTGAGATCTAGAGGAGTTTCTTTTGTAATGGGCAAGGTATTGGTATTTACCTTGTAAAGGATAAATATTAGGATTTTGGAAAATGTAAGATATTGGGTTTATGATTGCTAAATGGGGTTAGAAATAGGTTGTCTTGGTAGGTAATGACTAGATAAGGGTAGTTTAGACTACTCTTTACCTCTGTTGACCATAGTTGACTTTTTGACCGAAAGTCAACTTCAAGTCAACACTTGACTTAGAATTGACCGAAACCAAACCAGAGTTAATCAGTGACTGAAAATCAACTGTTAGTCAACATTTGACTAGTTTGACCTAGGGTTGATCAGAGTTGACCAGAGTTGACTTTTTGACCAAAAGTCAACTGTAAGTCAACCTTTGACCTAGTATGACCTAGTTTAGCTTGATGTGACTTAGTTTGACCTAGTTTTGACTTAAACTTGCATATCATGACTAGATTAGCTTTTCTTTCATTATTAAACCATGTTTTGACTTGTAGTATCTCATCTATAGGTCTGTGATTACTCTGAGCGTCTGTTCACTTTATCAGCTCAGGACCACATGCGAGTACATTCACTGATAGTTTTTAGTGTCTTGATATCTGCTATATCCGATTCAGTTGTAGTGTCTTACTTGATTCCTAACACGATGGTTCACGGACTAGTATATGTCGGATCCTGTCATGAGATGTTGTTTCCGGGTTACTTGGTATATTGGTACATGACTCGACTTGTTACTTGTACTTGTATAGACATGAACTTGAGAGTGGGCTGATCACCCGCTTTTGAATCCCGTGTCATGACGTGTTATGTCCGGATCCTTTATACTATTCGGGGGATGGAGAGTTATTAGTGGCTGTGTGATCAAATTTTCACATTGTTCTATTGTACACATTGTTCATAGCTATACCCTCGCCTCACGACGGGTAAAGCCTTACCCTATATCGTTCATAGCTTTCCATGGTGACCGGCCTTACCATTCTATTGTACACATTGTTCATAGCCGGTCGGATGGAAAGTCTGATCATGTTTTCCAAGCCGATCACATAACGCTCTAATAATTCAAGGCACATTTTATATTTACTTATCATATATCATGTTCTGTTCTACATTCAGTACTTTCTCACCATGCTATGATATTCAGTTACTCACATGTTCTACATGCCTTTATATTGTACCTTGATTGGAGATTAAGTTCTGCTCAGGAGAAGAGTTACAACCCCGGTCCTTGTTTGGTTTAAGGGCTGTAACTCAGCTTTCGAACGGTTCCCAAGTCTTCCTATATTTTTGTCTTGTATTTTATTATACTGTCTCTGATAGAATTTGTCAATTCATATGGAACTGCTGTTGGTGTTTATACTTGCTCATTTTCCTGACAGGATACCGTTGATATATTACAGATGATTCTCAGGCAGATTGTCCGACCTATTATGGGGTCGAGTCAGATGGAGTAGACTTGGACCGTGGCTTGTTATAGTAGAGCCACTAGACTTTGCTCACCCAGAGTAGTGTAGCTTAGTTAGGTTTGCCTGGTCTGCGAGCCAGCTAGTACTTTTCAGACTATAGATTTTTATACTATATTTCTATGACTCTGTGGTGATGTGTATATCTTTGGGCTTGTGTGGATCTTGAACTTATTTTCTGCTTTCATCTATCATATTTTCTTTCCGTGCTATCTACCTTAGTTTTATTTTGTGATTGAGACTGTATTGCTATGTCACCTCCATTCGGAGTGTATATACTGTATATGTACCTTTATTTGTTTAGTTGTAGTATTTATAGATGACCTATACAGCGTTCTACCGTCGATACTGCGGCGTAGGCTGGACGTAACCACGTGCTCGTGCCCCTCTTCAAGGTGCGGGTCGTGACACTGTGGCAGTCCTGATTTACATTAGCAGTTCTCTTGTGAAAGAGATCTGCCAGGACTGTGGCAGTCCTGATTTACATTAGGACTGCCACATTATGAGACCAGAACTGCCAAAACAAGATGCTAGTTTGTCGTGTTCTAGGGTTAGGGTTTCAACATAAAATATGGATTTCTTGTGTTCGAAAATTAGGGAAGAGAACCATAAAGAGATTCTAAACCTATTTTATCAAAACTTTTTCAATAATTAAAAATATTCTAGGGTTTTGAATAGAATGTTCAAAATTCTCGAAGAAATTAGGGAAGAACGTACCTAGATTCCGGTTGCTTTGACTTGCGTGTCATCTCTTCGAATCTACGAAGGTTGTGGAAGAAATCTTGGTGGAGGAATTGGGAGTGGAATGGTGGAGAAGAAGAAATTAGAGTTTAGGAAAGGGAGAGAGCTCTTTTTTTCTTCTTGAGGAGAGAGAGTGTAGAATGACAAATGAAATAAAATAAAGGATTTGGGGGATTGAACTGCCTCCTAGCAAATTTTGCGTACCCCCTAACAAATTCTTCACCTTCTTAGACTGCCTCCAAGTAAGTAATGTTCCCAAACAATGTAGGTAATGCCTTTAGAAAAAACCAACAAGTATATGTGGGGTTCAGTTGTACACCGATGGCACGTAGAATCATAAAAGCACGTCACAGGATGTCGCATGAAATCCTCGTACAATGGGACAAACCGAATGATTGAAACGTCTCGAAAACAGAACAAAAATCAAGCCCCTGAACACATATTGTATGTTGGAAGAAAAGAAAACCTATGTTGAGTGTTAATTAAATTAGTTTAAAAATATTAATCATGCGGTGAGCGTGGATCGAACACGCGACCTTCAGATCTTCAGTCTGACGCTCTCCCAACTGAGCTATCCCCGCTTTGCCTGATTAGTGGTTATGTTTATTCAACTTATCATTTAAATGCTAAATTACGGTTGTCTACCTTCATGCTGAGATTAGCACAGTTGCTATGTGCACCGAAAGAACCATTTGTCGATGGTTTGGGTTGGCATCTTACTCTAAACAATCCACACTTTGACATTTCTGCATGTTATTTATCGTTTTTGGTTATTTTTGTTTGTTTTTTTGTCGTTTTTGTCCTTTTTTGTTGTTTTTGTTGTTTTTGTCCTTTTTTTGTCGTTTTTGTTCATTTTTTGTCATTTTTTCTCGTTTTTGGTTGTTTTTATTTTTTTTGTCGTTTTTGTTCTTTTTTTATCGTTTTTTGTCGATTTTGCACATTTTTTGCCATTTCTACATGTTATTTATCGATTTTTGTCGATCTTGTACGTTTTTGACCTTTTTTTTACGTTTTTATCGTCTTCTATCGTTTTTGGTCGATTTTGCATATTTTTTGTCGCTTTTTTTATCCTTTTTTTGGGATCTTTTTTTACTTTTTTTTTTGTTGTTTATGCTCGTTTTTTTTCTTTTTGTTTGTTGTTTTTGTCGTTTTTGTCGTTTTTGTTCCCTTTTTTGTCATTTTTTGGATTTTTTTTGCAAGTTTTTTTAATCTTTTTGTCGTTTTTTGCTCGTTTTAATTCCCTCTTATTTTTTGTCTTTTTTCGTATTTTCGTTTTTTGTCATTTCTGTTCCTTTTTATCGTTTTTTATTTTTTTTTGCTCTTTTTTATCGTTTTTTTGTCATTTTTTTTTCTTTTTTTGTCGTTTTTGTTCATTTTTTGCCCTTTTTTTTTTTTGTTTTTGGTCGTTTTTCGTCCTTTTTTCCCTTTCATTTATTGTTGTTTTTTGTCAATTTTTTTGTTTTTAGTTATTTTTTTTTATCATTATTGGTCACTTTTTATGATTTTCACATTTTTGATATATTTTTTTTGTCGTTTTTCTTTTTATCGCTTTTTCATTTTTGTTTTTTTTTTTCTTCTGTTTTGTTCGTTTGTCATTTTTGGTATTTTTTATTTTTTGTCTTTTTTTTCGTTTTTGGTCTTTTTAGCAGAAAACAAACCATTTCCCCCTTTTTTATTATTTATTTTTAATTTTTTTCTTTTTTCTTTTTAAATTTTTGAAATTTTGTATTGATCAACTTTTTAAATTTTATGTTGTATTTTAAAAAAATATTAAATTAAAAATTCAATTCCATTACATGGTAAACCAAATACATGAATGCAATTAACATTACATTACATGGTTTGATTACATGTTTCAACCAAACATAGTAATGTAATTGTAATTCCATTACATTACAAACTCAATTACATTACAAACCCAATTCCATTACGATTACGATTATATTACAATGAACCAAACGCAACCTAATCATTCTAAGACCACGTTCGATTTGCAGAATTAAGGTCTAGGAAAGAAAATTATTCCAATCTTTCCAAACACCATGATAGAAGTTATAATTTTTCCAAGAAAAGAAAAGAATTAATTTTCTTTCCGGGAACATGCCTAAGAACTTGATAACAATTGAAGACCAATTTAGCAGTCACCATGTTACATCTCCATTGCATGATAGAGGCGAGCATTATTCGATTTTGGACCGAGACAAATACGAGATTCGGTTCGATTTGAAAAAATTTCGGTTCAATTTCGATTTTGGACCCCAAAATCGAATAAGACTTGCATAATTATGTAAATACTCTTAGTTCTATAAATATTTTATGATTAAAAATGTGTGTATTTTGAAAATAAAGATTCTTTGTATGTATTTTAAAGTCCAACTTTGATAGTTTAACTAATCCAACTTTGTACCCAACTTTGAAATACAACAAATGTATGTATAAAAATTTAAAAAATCAATATAATTTAACCACAATCTTAACTTTGGATCCGATTCATGAATAATAGAAATAGTCCATCCAAACAAACCAAATCGGCTTCGGTTCAACAGAGAAAGATTCTTAACCCCTTCAAACCCCAAAAATTGATTTGATTAGAAAAAATCCCATATCCTCAATAGCTCAAATTGTATATTGACATAAAACTAAAACTAGAAACATAGGAATATAAGGATACATCAATCCCATAACTATGAAACTATAATGTTACAAGAAAGAATGTTTACAGAAATGAAAGCTTGCAAGAATGCACTCAAATTTATTCTAGGAGAGGATGCCGATTTCTCAGCTGAACGAACAAGTAGCCTTCGCTTAGTTCCATTGTAGCACCTCCAAGGTCTGCTCGTGCAGTTGAGGATCTCCAGCAGCAGCCACATTAAAACCTGAAAATGTTTCACAGAAAGGGGAAAAAAAGAGGAGGGGGGGGGGGGGGGGGGGGGGAGGAAAAGAAGAAGAGGAACATGTGAAGAAATTGCTCGCACAATGATTATGGTAAATATACCAATATATTTATATTGGATTTAGAGCTTATGAAAAATCAATAAATCATCTTAAGCATTAAGTGTGTGTGTGTGTGTATATATATATATATATATATATATATATATATATATATATATATATATTAGTGTGTGTGTGTGTGTGTGTGTGTGTGTGTGTGTGTGTGTATACATATATATATATATATATATATATATATATATATATATATATATATATATATAATGTGAGCTTATTTATTTCGGGCATTTTGCGTTAAGTACCCCTATGTTTCATACTTATTACACTAACCACCCCTATTTTTTTTCCTAAAGTAGAGTAATTAGTTTCAAAATGGGGGTAGTCCTTGTGATAGCCTATGAAACATAGGGGAGGTTAATGTATTTATTTCAATATCTATATTTATATATTTGTGTTTGTATATATGTGATGTATACAAGAAATATGTGTAGATTCCAAATATGAAATCAAGGATATAACCTAAGTACTAAAATAATTAAAGAAATTAGCTAGAAACCTAGAGCCAATAAATAATGATATTTCATGTGAGAAGCCTTTACTTGTTGCATGTGAAGCAGCAGATGCCTCCCAGTGAAGCTTATTTCCTTTCCAGTCGGTAATTGATCCGCCAGCTCCTTCTATTACCGGTACCAATGAAAGGAAATCGTAGGGCTGTTGAATGGGAGCAAATATAATTGTTGTAAGTTAGAACCAATCATATCCATAACCTTATATTTGATATAAAACTTTGACAGCTATCGTGCACTCGGGGCTAAATGAGTGGCAATTGCTGCTAACAGGAAAGACCATCACCTCGTACATTGATAGAAATAAACTTTAGTAGCACAAGATATCAAGAGGAAAAGAAACTATAGTGTTTTAATACATCTATGTCCATAGGATATAATCAGGTTGCTCAACTGATGCAAATGTCATGGATCAGACATGATTATTAAGTAACAGATACTACAAAATTATTAATCAGTTACTCCTAATAGCACCAAAAGAAATCATATGTTAATTATTACTAATAGCTTCAGACTGACACATATTGCCCATCACATAACAGATCATAATCATCTCAAAGAGTCTGGTGATGCTGGGAGAGGGGGTTGTGGGAGGCTTGTGCAGGTTGGCTCTTGAGTGAGGAATAAGTCAAAGAATATGAAATTGTAAAGATATAAACCAGTAGATTGATATTGACTAGTGAAACAAGGCCCATCCACGCATAACACTCGTAAGCAGTACCAAGACCCATCCATGCATAATGCTCGTAACAGTACCAAGACTAGAAGATAGCAAGTCTGGCAAAGCTACTTCTTAAGCTTTTTCGGTTTTTGGTATAGATGTTAAGAGCAATAAGCCACATACCGGAGAAATATACCTGCAGCATAACCCTAGTAACTTACGCAATAAGTGATAAATCACATGAATAATACGAGTAATATGTTATGAAACAACCAGTGCTATGCTGCTTAGCTTTTTCGGTTTTTGTTATAGATAAGAGAAATAAGCTACATATTGAACAAATTTACCTGTAGCATTGCCCAAGTAACTTATGCAATAGGAGATAAGTCACTTGATAACAAGAGCAATATGTTATGAAACAATGTAAGCTAATAAATGAAATGAAACCATACTTGTTCTGATGCAATAAAAAGATGGCCTGAAAGAACAGAAAAAAACTACCTTAAGCCCAGATTCGATAACAAGATCCACAAATCCAGATGCCAGAAGGGCATAGGCATAACAGTCACACCCATATAATGGTACCTTCACCTTGAATAGGAGGAAAATACAAAAAGTAAGCATGTGCAGTGCAGCAGATATTTAAACAGTTCATTGCTTGATTAAATTCTCTTTTTGTAGTGGAAAGATGTGGACAATGTGTTAGATCTGCCAAAGCATGACTTCATGATTTGTTCCCCATATATTTGTGTATATTGCATTAGCACATCCAGAAACTAACTTATGTTGTTGCACTGACCTTATTTCTTACACGACTAAAGGCCTCTTCGGCATCCGCACTAAAGAGATGTGGACTTGTAGTGTACCTGAAAGCATATTTTTATAATCAAGTTGCAATCAGACCTTGTAACAAGCTTGTGATGAATAGGTTATCATGATCCCACTAATTTAACTGCCATACAAGGGTTAACAGCCATTAATAATAATTCAGACTATCTAACAATTTATAATTATGCATACAAGTAGGCTTGCGAAAGTTTTTCACAGGGCCGTGTAGAAATTTCTCGTCCATTCAATGTAGTTCTTCTTCCATTCATCCCAATCCATCTTTCTCTTAGAACAGGCTGGTCAATAACACCAACAATCTGAAAGGGATAAGAGGCCAAGTTGTAAACAAGTTCAATGTGCAAAAGGAAACCAGTCATCAACTTTGGCAATTAATTTGATACTACAGAATACGGATGTAAATGCATGATATGCAACAAATAAAGTATTAGAATATCTATAAGCCAGTGAAGCTTGAGGATGGAACAAAGTCAGATACAGCAGGAATCACAAACAAATTATCCTATTGTTTTGCTCTTATGTAGAGTATCTTTGGTCAAAATAAGACAGCCTGAGGAAAGTATTCCAGACCAAGTATCTACACTACACTAGTTCTAATGATGTCTTCAAAATTGATGAGGCAAGAATTACGAAGCATTAGTTTGTTGAGGCTTCACCCTTAATTTAAATGAGGCATCTCATTTTTCCTTAGTGTTGTGATTAAATAGATACATCATAGTGTACAGAGAAAAAGGAGGCCATGACCCTGAAATAGCATGTAAAACTCCCATATCGATTAAGGACAATAGCATCAAAGCTAAGGATGAAGAGTTTGTAAGAAAAAGAGGTCACGCTCCATCACACCTCTTGAGGACTATGGACTACCATGTAAAACTAGATTCGTTAGGTTTTATTATCTTTATCTTGATAAGGTCCATCCGTGCCTTTACCATAGAATAATTACAGTACAGACCCCTAGGTATCATCTAGGAACCCCCAGTTAGACACCTGTGCAAGACGTCCAGAGGCCAGCCTTCATTAGCCAGCTACTGCAGTTGCTGAGTTATGCCCCAGCGTGCACATGGCTGTGCATGGCCGCAGCCACTATAGGTACCAGCTTGGTTGCTATGCGCATCCAGTGGCTGGGTTCTGAATTTCTGATGAGTATAACCTAGCGGCTCAAATAGGTAAAAGACTGGTCTGGCTTAAGGTAGCTTCGTAGCTCAAGCTGCACTGAATATTTTTCCCCTTTTTGTACCATGAGTCGTTCTAATGGCTCCATTTTGATATTTAACTATTTAGGACTCCTTGGAGCCTTTATTTCTCAACTGCTGAAAATTTACTAGCAAACCATAGACCATTGCATTACATGACAACCAATTGTTTCCGCAAATCCAAAACCTTTAGCCTACTATTGTCAGGTTCATTTTATTACAGCTAAAACATATTATAAGGATTAAAAAAAGTAGCCACAAGTTGAGCCGACAGAGCTTGACTAGCATTTAAGCACTAGTCAAGCACCTAACTGAACTGACAGGCTAATGTCAAGTAATTTATTTACAGTAACAACATAAGAAAATTGCTGAAGCTTTAAGAAAAAACAGAAATTCGCAAGGATAGAGAAAAGAAAACTATACAAAGCTGTGTATATTTAAGCAGACGCCATGAGCTAACAACTCAACCATGGAATTTCACTGGTAAACATGTCTGTAGATGAAGACAACAAATTTAATCTATGTAGGTATGGCCAATGCTAAAAGTCTTTCTACATTTGGTGACTTGGTCCATATGGTATACAAATGTATTGTATTTCTGTGGGATGCTAATCATGCTATTACATTGCTTAAACTACTCTGCAACTGCCTAAACCTGCTTAGGACTGTTCATATCCACCTAGGCTCCCCAGAAACCCTTAGTTTTGCTTAGTATCCACAAGGGAATGCAAAGTCAGGAGCCTAACAACCATACAATAATCTAGATGCCAGCCTTGCACCTTGGCTCCTGGGCTCCTGGGTTCCATTTCATAGCAAAGCCACTAGGCTCTAGGCCAGGGGCTTAGGTGGAACGTTGCCTAGGAAGAGACTGAGGGCTAGTTTGGACAGCAGTTACATTTCATCTCATTTGATCAAAAGCCCATTTCAGGCATGCCCATTTGGTGAGCGTTTAGGAAATGCCCATTTGAGCCCCAAAATGTATGGTAGGTTTCCGGTATGAGAACCGTTTGGCTCATCCTTGCCATTGGAACCAAATGGAGTCCCGGATGGAACAAAACTGCAATCCAAACTGGCTCTGATACGGAATTTTTAAGGTTTAGTAATATTAACACATACACCTTTTTGCATAAAAATTCATGCCAATCATATCACTAATGACCTGTATGCACAATAAATGTCCTGCTGGCTACAAACTTCTGCTATATTCTTGTTTCCACAAAAAAAAAGCCTATTTCAACATTATTCTAACAAGATGTAGCAGAAAAATTGTAGCAACTCATACCGGTATTCCCTTGTGTACAAGCGCAATAAGCGTACCAAACAAAGGTTTTCCTACAATCAAAGAAAAAACACAGATTGTTTCTTTTCCTAATATATGGCTTTAAGTACTGACAAAATGAAGAGTAAATTGAAGATAACTCTACCAGTAATGAAGCTTTTTGTCCCATCAATTGGATCCAAAACCCAAACATAATCAGCAGAATCTTCTTTACATCTCCATCCATTCTCCTCACCAAAACTGCATCAATATCTCACTCAGCAAAAAATGTTCTCCATTCTTTATACCCCTTCCCTCACAGACATATAAAATTCAGACAAGACCTCAGCTTACATTGCATGAGAAGGAAAATTCTCCAATATGATCGAGACCATAGATTCCTCTGCATCCCGATCAGCAATTGTCACTGGACCTGCAAAAAGGGTCATTCCATTTCAGAGAAAGAAGGGGAAAAGCACCTGCAATTTAAAACCCTAAACCGATCTTTGGCAAAAAAAATATGTTTAAGGGTTAAAACTCGGATTATAAAAAATTTACCCTTACAACCTTTGAATAAAATTGAGAAACCATAATTAAATTAAAAGATTAAAGCTACTCTATGTACAGTTCTATTGCAGATATCGTCAGCATTGAAAACAGGCTATAACCTTAGTATCAGATGATGAATTACGCATAGTCATGGAATGTAGACGAATAAGCTTTATGATGTTTGAATAGTTTTTTAACAAATTTACTGCTTAAGAATAATTTAGATAAGTTAATACCAGAACCATAAAATCTTTATCCTATAACTTTGGTGGCGACTACATGAATCTTTTTCTTCCGTCCACCTCTATTAAGGCACTCTTCTCGTAATATTACATTCATCCTTCTTTTAGTCATTTTTTAGATAAGGAAGATGAGGTAATAATGTGACAATGAGACCAACATGTGTGTAGTAATTGGTATCGCATCCCAAAAGGTAAAATGTGTAATGTACTTGTTGTTTTCTCAAAGAACCACATGACGTTCTGGAGCCATAGGCTACTCAACAAATGTGTGCCATCTTCATCATCCAAAACCTCATACGATTGGGATGGGGACCGCAATCGAGCACAAGAAGCTCCAGATAAGAATTGGCAAAATTTGTCAACCTGGTTTCAACCCTTTGTTATGGTGCCAAACTCATAGTAAAGGCAGCTACAAGCAAGAGAGAACTTTGTCATAAAACAAAAGTGGTGAGCTAGCCGGTAGATACATCTACATTTTTTTGTCATGCAGTTTAAGCTCATGCAACCAAGGAGTACCCTCCAAGTGGTGAGCTAGCCCGTAGATACATCTACATTTTACCTTTTGGTATCGCATCCCAAAAGGTAAAATGTGTAATGTACTTGTTTTCTCAAAGAACTACAATGAGGTTCTGGAGCCATAGGCTACTCAACAAATGTGTGCCATCTTCATCATCCAAAACCTCATCCCATTGGGATGGGGACCGCAATCGAGCACAAGAAGCTCCAGATAAGAATTGGCAAATTTTGTCAACCTGGTTTCAACCCTTTGTTATGGTGCCAAACTCATAGTAAAGGCAGCTACAAGCAAGAGAGAGCTTTGTCATAAAACAAAAGTGGTGAGCTAGCCGGTAGATACATCGACATTTTTTGTCATGCTGTTTAAGCTCACGAGTTCTAGACTACAATCTAGACAAAGAGGTAATATCTAGGGAGCAAAACACTTGAAAATCAGCGCCGTGACCATCTTGAGTTGTATCAGACTTGTATTGACAGAAACACTCCAAAACCACTAGGACACGCTAAATAACGTGTCTAACATGTCGTATCTGTGTCACCACGTCCCTATTGTATCATGTCGTATTCATGTATGTGCAACATGGGTAAGATAATACTAATGCTATGGGGAATTGCCTTCAAGTCTACCGCACAGCCAAAGAGCAAAAAAATTACCAATGGGCAAAGGTAGCCTTAATTTACCATTGCTATTGATGGTTGCAATTAAAAATAAGACGTAACACCAGTTTCAGGTGTATGTCCAAAATCTTATATGTTGAGATAAAAATGTATATTATGAAACTCATTTGAAAATAACTCCATAATCATGCAAGTCTGCAGTATTGCCATATGACACAGCTTTACATAAAACAAACATGCCAGTTACATCAAGATGGATATGTATGCCCAGCAAACAAAAAACCAAATTAACCAAAAAACCGAACCATTTTGGTTCGGTTTGGTTTTTTTTTAAAATACGGTTTGGTTCGGTTTTACAAAATTGTGGTTCGTTTGAAGTTTGGTTTTCATCAGTTTTGGTTCGGTTCTCGGTTCTGTTGAACCGAACCAACCGAATGCTCACCCCTAAAGTTTACTATTTGATCATATTGAGAAGACCAACCTTCACAAAACCTAGAAACAAATAAGGGCATCCTAGTGGCACGACGCTCATGCAGGGTACGGAGAGGACCAAGATGCGTGCAGCCTTACCCCCAAAACCAAGAAAACCAATAAGCTTTATATGAAGAAACCTCAAATATACTGACTATAACTAGTTAAAGACAGGACATTTGTAGAAACCACTCCTGATTTTGGATATGGGTTCAATGCAAATTTAACACTCGGTCAAGTCTGGATGACCTTCACAAAACCAAGCAACCTATATTGCACGGGCACAAGTACGATACAGACACACAGTGCAGACAGACGGACAAGGCTTTAATTTGGCACAGGCTAGAGTACACAACGCAACAAGGATACGGCATCAAGGTTTGAAGTATCCGTGCTTCATAGCAACCAACCAAAATTATATCAAAAAATCCGACCATACACTATAAACTCGCAGCAGCTAATTATTTTTAATGTAGTTTTACTGTTTGATCGTTTATGAGGAGAATCCAATTCCAAATCAAGCACTAGAACAAAGTATGTAGGAAGAAGAAAATTACAATGACAAAATCAGTTGCAATTTCTGATAGGTATTACAGTTGACCTAATAGGTACAACATATGATCAAATTAGACAAAACCCACTCCGAAGCCGGGAAACTAAATAGGTTTGCATCAAGAACCAGCTAAAGAATCAATTTAGCTCTTGCATCCTATCGGTCACCTCATTGCCGCTCGCCTCATTTCGATATATCTCGCCTTCTCTTGAATGTCCCGTATAGCATTCTCTAGTTGTTGGTTGTTTCTAAAGATATTACCGACAACCTCCTTATTACAAGCTTTCAAATGTTCTTGCGTATGATCACATTTAAGAATACTCACTTCCTAAAACTGAACAACTAATCATAATCATATCAAATAAAACAATAACAACAAAGTGATAGCTACTAACAATTGCTTAGAAGTTAGAACTACTTTCTACATAAACCAATACGACATGAGATGACACAATACGGATGTGGCACCAATTATTTGGTGTTCTAGTGCATTTTGGAATGTCTGTGTTGTGTCTAATACACGTGTAACACGACATGACACTACACGGACAAGACACTAAAGAATCAATCTTTCAACATGTATGTGATCTTGTTGACACATTTCCTGAAACTAAACAACTAATCATAATCATACAAAAAGCCCCAGAGAAAAAACCAACCATCATAACGACAAGTACCAATTGTTGCTTATATGTTATATGAACACAAAATGTGATATGCCACAATACCTACACGGTGGCACGGATAATTCACTAATTTCTTATGTATATTTGGAGTGTCTCTGCCGTGTCCACTGCGTGTCCGACACGATACAGACATGGCAATAAAGACTCGATCTTTTCAACATGCAGATGTGATACGGCAAAATACCGACACGATGACACGGATAATTCACCAATTTCTAATTTATATTTGGAGTGTCTGTCGAGTCCACTACGTGTCCGAACGACATGACACGGACATGGCAATAAAGACTCAATCTTTTAAACATGTACACTATGATCAGTTCATCACATATCGAGAAGACCCGCTTCCTAAAAATAAAGCAACTGTCCGTGTCGTGACGCGTCGCGTCGCGTCGGACACGAGAAAGAGGTGGGGGGGGTGGGGGGGGGGGGGGGGGGGGGGGGGGGGGGAGCACTAACTATGGTCGTCCTTGTCGATGACGTCGAACTTCTGGCGGAAGTACTTGCGGATGACGTCGCCGGCGGCGTCGGCCATCTTGTTGGCGACCTCGACGAAGCGGTCCACCGCCTCCCCGCCCGTCTCCATCGAGAGGGAGGCCCTTATCGGATCCGGACCCGGTCTCCTCCTCCACCACCCGACCCGATCGGGAGTGCAGACAGGAAGACGAATGGGGATGGGAGAGACTGGTGCTGGAGAAAGAGGAGAGGAGAGGAGTCGACAGTGAGAAGATGAAAACATTTTGGAGTTTAAAAGTGGTGAGTCCGTGAGCACTCACTACCTATACTCACATTATTTAGGGGTTTTAGGGAAAGGGAGAGGGGAAAAAAATAGTCCACTTTATTTAGGTAAATTATAAGGGCACAGCACATTTTACTCAGGGCTGTCCAAGTATTAGTTTTTCATTATTTAAAAGTTTGTTACTGAAAAAATTACTCAGGACTATCCAAGTGGTAGGTATAAAAGATAAGTGTTATAATTTTTGTTTCTTTCCTTACTCTCCATTCCTCACAAGAAGAAGAACAACAACAAGAAGAAAAAAAAAAAAAAAAACAAGAACAAGAACATCAATTTTTGCAAACCTAGTTTATTTTGATTTTTTGCTCTCTTATAATTTCTCAGATCTCTTTCTCCAAACCCTACTTTATTTTTCTTCTTCTTGTTTGGGCATTATGGATGAAATCCTAGTTGTAGAAGAAATTGGGTTATCAAATCTATCAAATCTATTAGTCTATTAACCAATTTTTCTTTATTAATAGAAGAATTATGCATGAAATCCTAGTTGTAGAAGAAAACTATGGAAGAAATCCTAGTTGTAGAATAATTGGATTCATATCAGGACTGCCACAATTTCTGACAGTCCTAGAAGTATTGAGGACTGCCAGAAATTGTGGCAGTCTTGAAATAGTCTCGATGTACAACAGGACTGCCACAATTGCTGGCAGTCCTAGAAGTAATGAGCACTGCCAGGAATTGTGGCAGTCTTGAAATAGTCTCGATGTACAACAGGACTGCCACAATTTCTGGCAGTCCTAGAAGTAATGAGGACTGCCAGGAATTGTGGCAGTCCTGAAAGGGACATGCTCTACAGCAGGACTGCCACAATTTCTGGCAGTCCTAGACATATTGAGGACTGTCAAAAATTGAGACAGTCCTGAAAGATACTTGCTGTACAGCAAGTTCCTTTCAGGACTGCCACAATTTCTGGCAGTCCTAAAGTCAAAATTTCCGAATAAAAAAAAACATGTTAGGGTTTATTTCAATCTTGATAATAGAGTGAAATATGCATTTTAGGATTTATTTTCATGCATTCTTTGTGAGGAAAGAAGTATTTAACCTTTATTTTCATGCATTTTAGGGTTTATTTAATTTTTTTGGTGCCATCGAAATTGGGAAAGAGAAGAAAACTAGGGTTTTGAGTTTTGATGGAGATGGTAATGATGGAAATGGTGGAGAAGAAGATGATGATGATGATAAAAAAAATAGGATTTGATGGAGATGTGAGAATGGAAATGGTGGAGAAGAAGAAGATGGATAGAAGAAGAAGAAGAAAGCTAGGGTTTGTGAAGAGAGAGAGAGTGAAAATTTGAAAGGAGAGTAATTTTTCGGGTTTGGGGGGGCTGTGGGGTTTGGACAGTCCGAGTAAAAGTTTGGACAGTCCGAAATTTGGACAGTCCGAGTAAAAGTTCCTCAAAGCCTGGCTAGACCTAATCCTGGCTAGCCCCGAGTAAAAAAACATGTGCCCTTATAATTAGCCTTTATTTACCTCTGGTGCACCCCACAATTTTATAAAATGTACACCATCTTCCACTTTGAACAAAATTCTAAAAAAAAAAAATTTGGACCAAAATGTCCTTATTTTTCTCTCTTTCCTCTCAACTCCCCCCCCCCCCCACCCCACCCCCGCGACCACCGCCCTCGCTCCCCCCTCCTCGCCTCAGCTCCCCCCCCTTCCGCCTCCGCTGTGCTGCTTCCGCCGCCGATGTTGCTGCTGCCGGAGGCCGGGAGGGGAGAGCGGAGGCGGAGGCGGTGGCGGGGAGGGGGGAGCGCACGGCGGAGGCGAGGGTGGTGGCTGCAGGGGTGTGTGGGAGGGGGCGGGGGGGGGGGGGCGTGGGTTGAGAGGAAAGAGGAAAGAAGAAGAAGACAATGACATTTTGGTCCAATAAAATATTTTTTGACGGATTTCGTCCAAAGTGGAGGGTACTGTACATTTTTGCAAAACTGTAGGATGCAACCTGAAATATGATAAATCAAGTGGGGGATAAGTCAAAATTTCTAAAAAAAAAAAATAATAAGAATAGGGTTTTGTCACAAATAAATTTGAATTTTTTAAAATTTTTGAGAAACTTTTTAATTTTAGGGCTAGATATAGATTTGAGGAGGGTCCAATGTTAATATTTGAAAAACTTGTCATTATACGTGTAACGTGTTCGAGTAATGGATGCATCAGTATTTTTTGTAGAGAAACCAACATGTCGTGGTGATTAGACCTGTCAATGGATAGTCGAAAATTCGAATCCGATCCGATTTCGTATCCGAACTTTCGGATATTTTTCGAAATTTCGGATATCGGATTCGGATATCCGAAATATTTTCGGATATTATCCATTTTCGGATACGAATTCGGATATTAAGGTATTCGAATCCGTTAATATCCGATCCGACTTTAAATTACAAATTTCGGATATCGAATTCGGATATCGGATTCGGATATCCAAACTTTTATATATATTATAGTATAATGTATATGTAATATATATTAATTAATAGAGAAGAGTAAAGTATTTTATTCTCAACTAACTTTTACATAAAATAATTATAAAATAATTTATATATAATAGTAATATATATTAATTACGATTTACAACATAAGAAGAAAGGACTCAAATATGTAGAGAAATTGAATTTGGTTTTCGGATATTCGGATAATAACTAAATTTTTGATATTTCGGATATTCGGATACTAGCATTTGAATTTTTTAGCTAATCGGATCGGATATTATCTGATATCCGTTAAACTAGACGGATACGAATTCGGAGTGTCAAAAGAGATATCCGTTCGGATATCGGATCGGATTCGGATATTACAAAAAAAATTCAGACACGGATACGAATATTGTCCTGTCCGTACCGATAAGCATCCGTTGACACCCCTAGTGGTGATGTCTCACTCTTTTACTCCTTTGTCACTTGTGGTGTCGAGTCTCGGTGTTTTATCACACTTTTTCTCTCTCCAAGTGTCGTCCATATCTATCTTTGTTCCCCATGCTCTCTAGTTTCTATAGACTCACAATTACTTTGGTCGGAATCATATGTTTTTGATATATGTATTTTGGGCGAGGCTAGTTATATTTTATTTTGTTTTAAATTTTTTTGAATAACTTTGTATCATATAGCTTCATTGAATTAGTGTATAGTTTTGCTAGTTGATGACGCTTTACCATCCCAGAATGAGTAGAACGGAGAACGAGATTGACTGATGAGAATGTGATTATTTCATAATATTGGACGAGAATTTATCTTTGTGCACAAAAGAACAGACGTACATAACGGGTACTAATATGATGCTCAAATTAGAATAAAAGATGTATATGCAATCAAACTTAACCAATGGTGCAAAAGAAATTTTTCATTTTTTTTAAAAGTTACTCTTAAGGCATGTCCTGGCAGTCCAAAAAATAATGAATTTTTTGATGTCGTTCATATTCAACCAATGAAATTTAAATCTATAATATTTAGGTTTCAATAGCCTTCGTTGGAACAAAAATATCTTCTTTGTCATGAATGGAAGTGGTAAGATAGGGCCAATCTTTTTGTTTGCTTTTTTTTGAGATGTCATTTTTATCACGTCCCGAGTTGACAAACCGTTCGTCCCTGGGGTTATTTTGCCGATTCGATCGTCCTCGCTAAGGCGTGATGTCGTACGAGTCTGGAATTGCACTCGTACAAGGCAAGAACGTTACGTTACTTTTCATATTAATATGCCAAGTTGAAACTTCACAAATCACATCAGAATATAAGACGCAGTATCGGAAGATAGAAATGCTTTTCATTCATACCTTGCAACGAAGTGCAAGTCGTAATTACATTGGATGCCGTTGTGGCTACATTGATTGAAAACCGAAAGAAATACACTCGACAAGTTGCCTGAACTAACGCTTGTCGTACCATACATTCGTCCCTTTATACATAAGTCGTCGATTGAATTGGCTTCAAAATACTTCAGCATAGGAAGAGCTTCAAAACGCCTCTCCGCACTTCAGCTTTAGTTTAGTTGAGAGCGCCCGCCGCACCTGGGGAAATTGGAGGATGAGATTAGCACACTTGCTAAGTGGACGAGACGAACCCACTCGTCTAAACCGACTCTGATTGTTATGGTAGGCATGCTTTAGAGTTTTATTTCTATTAGAACTAAATGAATTCAGTTCATATTCGATAGCCATCTTTGAGTAATAAAGCATACAGTAAAACATAGCAGTTTATCATATTTCTTACCACGACCGTGCTCGTCCCTGCATGAAAACAGAGATAATATTTACACATGCATAAGACAATAGGTGAGCATGCTACTATCTTATATGTGCGGTCATTGATGTTACACATCACGTGGGACTAACTCAACGGCATTTCGGCCCGTTCAGTCTAGGTTGTAAGCCTGACTGACGGTCCCGCAATGCATCAGTGCCGAAGCACGATTATTCATTCCCCCTAGGTCGATTCGATTCCGATGCCCCGGATACCGATTCGAGAAAAATTAACTTGTGCACAAGCTGTCCATGACCATGCCAATGCGTGAACAGATTTATATATGCAAACAGTTTTGTATAGCGCGGACAGTATTGAACGACATTATCATTTCTTCCAACTCATGCAACGATACATTTTTCCCAAGCCGTACTCCCGATTTAGCATCCCGTGGGCACCAAATTGTCCGAGGCATCATAACCCATAATCGACGTTTCGTATTATTTTGCAGCACGTGAAATAGTTTATCTTTTACTAGAACCTTAAACTTTCTGGTTTATGTGATAAACTTGTATTTTTCAGAGTAGATTTCTCTAAATCGATACGTTTTTTCCGAGTTCTTAACCTTAGTGGATTGGCATGCAAGCGTCGTTCGATTTGAATGAAATCGAGGCAAGGAATTAGTTTGCAGGACAGAGTAGAAAAGAAGGGGCCGAATCACCCACCGATTACTTTGCTCGTGACGACCGTCGAAGCGCTTCGCAACGTCAAGCTTTAGTTACGCGAGCTCCTGCAATGGCACCAACACTTTTAGAATTCCTTCTTTTCCCCTTGCTTCGAAATTTGAAGATTGTATCCAGAAAAATGACGCAAAAGCACTTCATCAAAATCCAGCGACAAAAGCTATCACGCTCCAGAACCAGAACACTGGAGAGCGGGGGCAGACATAGCCAGCTACGTATAATGAAATGGGATCCACTCCACTATACGGTCACGGCTGTCTAGATATATGAGGGTTTATCTACAAGCCATTAGTCTCTTATGGTCAATAACAAACCTAATGTCTCAATCACAAGCAAGTAAGTAGATGTTACAAGATGTAAGACCACCAAATATACAATAGTAAGGCGTTCCAAACATTACATATTCAGCTGATCATGAAGCTAGTCGTTACAAAATGTGATGACTAGCAAGAGTTTTAGTCATACATGATCAACCCTAGGTTGCCAATTATGTTACAGCCCGTAGGCAGACATTAAGTAAAAATGTACACGAGCTAACACTTGCTCGGTGGCTAAACGCCTCAAAAGAATAATTTTACAATAGAGTGGGAGAGCCAAAAAATAAACCCACTCGTTGCCAGGATTTCCTCTAGTGGTCACCATGTGGCTGGAAGGTCGGTAGATCCTCTAGTGCTGCTCCGAAATCTGGCCATACAAAACCAGCTGGATCAGACCCCAGAAAGAGCAAGTGCCACAAAGGAGGCTTCACTTAGGAACTAAAACCAGCAATTAGTACAAGAATATAATTACATGAAAGACTGTCAACCCCTTGACCAATTTTATCCTCGTATTTTTTTATTTTATTTTTATTTATTATTGTTATCATTTAATGGTCACATACAATTGTTATGTGTTATGTTAGTTTATTGAAATGCTATTACAGGGGTTCATTGAGTAATGAAGGTTTTGTCAAGAGGGGGTTTGTGCAAAAACCAAAGATTCAAATCTCTGTTTCAACCGAACCCACAATCTCTGTTTGAATTCGATATGAATTCAAACTAACCCTCGATAAGAATGAATCAGATCCTACCTTGTCTCCCCTGATTTGATCGAGTGTAGCGTACACCTATATAGAGGATTAACCGATTTCCCTTCCTCCCTAAAACCCTAAAGTTTCCCTTGCGTTCAGAAAGGTTGGAGAAGATCTGTTCGAAGAAGAGTCACCAGGAAGGGACATCCGATTTTTCAGGTAATCATCTAATGTTGATGATACTTGTGAATTTCCTGGCATTGGTAAACCTTGGGGCTGAGCTCTAGGGGTATTCGATATAATGCTTAGAAGAGTCTAAAGGAAGGGGGAGAGTAAGAATCTGAAATAATAAGTAGCTTTGTATCCTAAAATATAGGAACCACCAAGAAATACATCAGGAATAGTAGAGAGTTTATTTGCTAATAGTAGCCACAACCCTCGGTTTCTATAGGTCATGCCCTCAAATGTTGGCAGAGACATTGTTCAACCCCTGCTTGAGGTGTTCACAGTATACCATTCCATCATCATTGCCAAATTGATAAATTTATTAAATCTGATATTGATTAGATCTCACCTTCATATTAGATAAACCTTTCACACCATCTAAAATATGTCAGGAAGTATCCGTCCATGAATTGAAATATGTATACACCTCTGTGTCCGAGTCCCTTGTATCCGATTATGGGTATCAAGACCCTAGTATCAGATGTTTGGGAAACAAGCGTAAGGTTAGGAGCTACTAGCAGTACCTGAACGAAGCAAGGGACCAAATGTCTTTGGGTAGATGTATAACACTATGTGAAGTCCTGTTAAAGTGCTCTCACAAGTAAAGAAGTAAGGAACACATGAATCAATAAGTGAAACACTAGGAGATGGTTAGACATACAGAGACAGGGATGGGCTAAGACCTGAACATGAGTACACGTAAAATAGGATTGGGAGTCACAACCTGGTATCAAACAGCACTAGTCCTTACTGTGCCCTGAAGTCTGTAATGCTCATTGCACCACAAATGGTATCAGTCACAAATACCAGTCACATTCTTGTACAATTGATTTATACCCATAGAGTTACTGGATTGATTTTGACAGATACAAATTATATGTTCTGCTTTGTTTCCCTGTGACTTGGATTATGGATAGAGCATTGGTCTAAACTGCATTTAGAGACTGAAGACTTCTTATATATAGATTATTTTATTCTGAAGACCTATGATTTGTTGCTGCACAAGTATGATACTTAGAAGAGGATATCGTTTTTGGTTAATGTGGCAAAGGACAAGGTCCTTTGCGATGAAGGCTCTGTTTTGTTACTTTATAAGTATGATATGTTTTGCTATTCTTCAGAAGGTTGATTCTGACTAGACTCTAGAATGTTTGACTCTGAGTTCTTGCAAATCGTATGATCCAGAGAGATGTTAGAGTACATTTGTAGCACAGTTGGATACCAATAAAGGCTTTCCTCCCAGAACTTGTAGAATTGGTGATGTCAAAAATATCCAACTTTTGAGATTAAACTTCACTGCTAATGATACCTAGGCCTGGTCTGAACGTATATTTATGTGATAATATTGGATAAGGTTTAATTTAGCAAGTAAAATCCAGTCTTCCCATATTAATCAGTTATTGATCAAACTTGGGGCTCTAAGTATTCCATGAGCTCTGTGCCTTATGGATGTCATAGTGATTTGCTTTTGAGTTTGGATGTTAACTGATCACATTCATTCAAGTGAAAATGTTTAGGTTTGTATCAGTATAAATGGACTATGAGTTGTATGTGGTAATTATACAAGATACATCTACTTTCCTGAGAGATTCAGTGTTAACTGTGGTGGCTCGGACAGAATATTGTTTCCTGCACTGAAGTAATAGCACGGTTGCAAGGGGCTCTGCTCATATTGTTTGCATCTGTAGCTTCATCGAGTAACTATGAGTTTGACTGGACATGCAAATTTAGATTATTGTTTCCCTTAAGAACATTGTTTTCTCTAGCTAAAGGATTTTCCAGTATTGATGTTGATTTGAGCAAATGTTATTGACATATTGTAAGGTCGAGCCTTGCCCTCTTTTGGCTTGATAACAAGGCTTGCTGCTCATGTCCTGCAGGATATAAGGGTCTATCTAAGGAGGGTAGACACTGCCTTGTAAAGCTTTTACATGGATTGCGTGTGTAAGAGTAAACGATTGAGTGTATGTGTGTCTTGATGAATTACAGAAAAATAGAGTAGGTATCAGCCTCTGAATCAGGCTTGTATCAGTTGCATACATGTGACAGTTCACATGGGGGTATTAGTTTCTGTGGCATGGACCGTACCAGGAAGTGGTAGTGTAGTGTGGTAATTGGCAGCAGTCCTGGGAACAGAGACTTGCCCCTAGGTTGCAAATACAGAACAGTAGGACACCAGTCAAGGGTTAGATGAATATCAGTATTAGAATAGCATAGTTTGGTGTATGTATTTCTTGTTTTATACAGTACAGGTTATGTAGCCATGTATGTTTTATGCTTCATGTTCAAGGCTACTGCAGTTTTGATTGTATTTTTCCAGGTTTCTCCAGTCCAGGCTTAGGTGCTTCAACTGACCATGTTAACTTAGAGATGTTCAAGTTGTATGGAGTCATGGTTGCTCCTGCAAGATCTATGATATACCTTGTTTTGATGCCAGGATACTAGCATGTCTGATGCATCTTCGAATCAGAGGAACTAGAAAGCTATGAGCTATATTAGGTGATAATTGTAGATAGAAAAGTTTGGATTATTTTAAGAATGCAAAGATAGAACTTAGTGTTGTTAAACTGTACAAATATGGTACCTATTATCTGATACTATAATACATGATAATTTGGCAGAATGTGGGGAAAGGTAGCAGTCTTTACCTCTATCTCCTACTGCTTCCTTAAATGGAAGTAATTGTTCAAGGGAGAGGTATGTTTATGTGTGGTCGAAAGGAGGATAAAAACCTTGGGGACCAGGAAACTGAAATACAGGAAATTATTAAAGTGTCAAAGGTAGGGAGAACTGTTGGGTTGGGGGTAAGTTGAGTAGAAAACTGCTTAGTTATAAGTAGCAAATCCCACTTAGGACTTAGACTAAAAATCTAGTAGATAAAGTACATCTTACTTTGATTCATCCTTTTGACATCATAAATCATATAACAGGATACTTGGATCTTGATACGGATTCTGACCCGTGCCAGCAGCTCAGGACCTAAGGCAAGTATACCTTGCCTTTCTACACAGCTTTATTTACATGCACTGTCTTTATTTATTATCCGATTTTTCTCATACTATTGATATGTATCTTTCATATCTTGTTCGTATGTTTTTATCATTGCTTTAGACAGTGTTCACAGTTAGCCTTGTTTCTTATTGGTCGTGCCTTGATTGAGTCGTGCCTCCGTGTCTTGAACCTTGAAGCTAACCTGCGAGTCCACGATAGGGACGAGGGTTAGTAGTTATTGGTCCACACCTGCGAGTCCACACTAGGAACGAGGGTGATGCTAACCTGCGAGTCCACACTAGGGACGAGGGTTAGTAGTAGATGCTAGCCTGCGAGTCCACACTAGGGACGAGGGTTAGTAGTATAGGGTTTACGCCTGCGAGTCCACACTAGGGACGAGGGTGATGCTAACCTGCGAGTCCACACTAGGGACGAGGGTTAGTAGTGTATGTTATACCTGCGAGTCCACGCTAGGGACGAGGTGATGCTAATCTGCGAGTCCACACTAGGGACGAGGATTAGTAGTTCAAACCTGCGAGTCCACGTTAGGGACGAGGGTTTGAGTATTCGATTTTGTTCTCCGTCTTGACATGAGTTCTCTAGTCCTTGTTCAGCAGTTCATCTATGTGTAGACTGTATAGTTTCGTGCTTATTTTATTGCTCAGTCTTACTTGTTTATTCTGTATCTTTCTCCATGCATAATAAACTGTTAGAAAGGCTCGTTTTTATGTATCTTGTTAGTCCTCTGAGGACCTGATGATCTCTTCAGGTTAGCCGAGCTTGAGTTAGGAGCAGACCAGAGAGTTGAGCCAGCATCAGATCGCATCGCTTGCACTTGAGGTGGTCTAGATTAGCAGTTTTTATTCAGTTATTTACTCCATGTATTCTTCTATTTTCTTCCGTCTATTGGTAGTGGATTTGTGTCCACCGGACGAGACAGTGATTCTTGATATACAGTTTATTCATTATTATTCGGTTCATATCTCCTCATTGATCTTGACTGTGACATGATTATTTCTGTGGATGAGATTTAGTTTACCATATGAATCTAGATTGTCGTGACTTGTATTTAGACAGCGTACTACCGCCGACACTGCGGCGTAGGCTGGGCTTAGACACGTTTCATATCCGAAAAGCGGGTACGGGTCGTGACAAAGACAGTAACAAAAGAGCTTGATATTAAAAGAATAACAACAGTCAAATAGAGTACGAGGGAACCATTCAAGTAGCTAGGTCACAACCCTTAAACCAAACAAGGACCGGGGTTGTAACCCTTCGCCTGAATAGAACTCCGTCTCCAAATCTTGTTGGTAAGATAAACCGTATCAAGCATGACAGGTGATATACGATGAGATAGCCATGGGACTATTCAGATAACCAAGTTACAACCCGTAAACCAAATAAGGACCGGGGTTGTAACCCTTCGTCTGAACAGAACTTGGTTTCTCCCACCATTTATCGACAAGATAATATAAGAAATCAAGACATGTAACAATCTTGTACAGGATCAAGACAAGACTAGACTGGTTGAACTTCATCCATCATTCACGGCCAAGCAATAAGTACGGCTTGATACTTTAACTAACTAGGGTTATCACAGGCCTAGTTACTAACAAGATGCAGCGAGATTATTCCAAGTCCGATTACCTGTTTGTTACTACCTGAGTGATCCCAGCAAGAAAAGGAAAAGATAGCATGATATAGCAGACACATTGTAGTAAGATACATGTGTCCTAAGGTACCACACTCGACGGCGGGCTGGAAGTGCGCTCATCTCGACGGATAGCAACAAATCCCATGTATATATATATATAAGGCCGGGACCAAAGGGGCAACAGGTAACTGGAAAATTCTCCATGAACTATTTGATCAATCTAGTCATTAACCTAGCCAGATTCAGTATGAATCCCTGACCGTGGTACTCAGGGATCATACCCTAGACATGATGCAAGACACAACCGGACTAGTAGTTTATACAAGCACAATCATCCACGGTGTCCAGGCCAAGGAATTGATTTGTCAAGAGGGCGCCACGACGGGCCACTATCATTAACATTATTACTTATCAAGAGTGCGCCACGACGGGCCACTATCAAGCATTGTCAGGGTACTTGTCAAGAGTGCACCACTACGGGTCACTGTCGTGTCATGCATAGCAGGTCAAGTAGCAGGTCAAGTTATCATATCAGGAGTGCACCACGACGATATCAAGCATGTCAGTTCTAGGTCACACCATGCCAGGTACAATTGCCATTTCATTCATGTCAATCCAATCGGGATTATCAAGTTCGGGACAAAAGGCGTAAGGATATAAAATGGGCATAAAAATATACAATAGGGTAAGGTGTACGCTATAGGAACTCAAGTTACACAGGACATTACAAGTACGAGTTAATAACAACCATTAAATAATAAAATACAAGCCAGGGAAAGAGCCATGCGGTTCGAGCATAGGCGGCCAAGAATAACCTCATGCGGCCGAGGAGGGAGCAGCCCATGCGGCTGGAGGAGACTCGGGTCTAAAGGAATGCATGCGGCTTAGGGGAGTTCAGGGTCATGCAACGGAGTATCATGCGGCCAGAGGAAAGTAAGCTTCATGCGGCTGGCGGGATCAAGTTCCATGCGGCCAGGGAAGGGTGGGGCATGCGGTCATGAGTTTAAAAGTTCATGCGGCTAGAGAAAGAAATTTATGCGGTCGGGGAAATTAAGAGCCCATGCGGCATGGAACGGGAATCAGCTTATGCGGCTGGCAGGGCAGCAAGGTCTTATGCAGCTGGACGAGCCATGCGCTTATGCGGCCAGGAGATGAAGGGGGTGCATACGGCTGAATCAGAGCATTCATGCGGCTGGGAAGAAGCGGGGTCCCATATGCGGCTGAATGATCACGAGCATATGCGGCTGGGGGACTCGCCGCATGAAGAATCATGCGGTCAAGTGCTGCTATGCGGCTAAGGGGGTTTATGCGGCTTAGGAAAGGAAGTAGGCTTATGCGGCTAGATGAGCTCGGCCCTCCTGCAGCTCAAGTACTCCCAGTCATGCGGCTGAAGAGAACACTTGCCGCATGAAATATTCATGCGATCAAGTCAAGCACAGTTCATCTTCTCCAAAAATTCCGAAAAGAAGAACACCATGAGAGCCTAGCTTCCAAGCTCCATAAAACCCTCATCCCAAGTCCAAATCTGAACTTCCATAGGTCAAAATGGGGTAGAACGAAAGCCTCTACAACATGGAACCATCAAAACTCAAAAATAACAAGATTAAGTAGATCAAAACCCAAGATTTCTGAAAATAAAGTAAACTTAGATCTACAAGAATCTAGTCATGGAAAGTGGAAATGCCAAGTACTAAAGTAAGTTAAAATGCTGTAAGGAAGAGAATAAAGCAATAAAATTGGAGTTCCTCCATGAAGCAAGATGTACTTGCCTAGACCTCTCTCTCTCTCTCTCTGGTAGGTGAAGGAGTAAATGGAAGAAGAAGAAGAGGTTAATGAAGAGAGAGAAAGAAGAATAGGTTAATAAATGGTAGTGGTGGTGGTAGGTAGGGGGTTTACCCTTTGGTCCATGATGAACCAAAGCAATCCCAAACCGAACCAAGCCAACCCGAACCAAGAATAAACCAGGCCATGAAGAAAACTAAGCAAAGAATTAAGCAATACAAGATAAAATACGTACACGTATTCCAAAAATACGTAATACGAACCACAGGCATTACAACTCTACCCACCTTAAAAGAATTCTGTCCTCGGAATTTAATTAAGAGGCTAGAGAGACGAGGACAAGCTATACTATCGCAAGCAATCTACGTTACCAATCAATCATACAATCATACATGCAAGCAAGGAATCGAAGTGCAAGGCATAAGGAAGATATTATACCTCACGAGCCAAACCGATTGGGATAACGTGATCGGATATCATCCTCACGCTCCCACGTTTGACTCTCCCAAGGAGCGATGAACTCAAGCAACACGAACTAAACTGATAGTCTTGCGCTTGAGGTCTCTCTCTTTGGTTAAACAGGGACACGGGCCTCTTCTCATACGAAAAGGTTGGTACCAATAACCGTTTTCGAATTATCTAGGATATGGCTTGGGCCCGGGATATACCGTTGTAATTTAGGATACATGAAACATGACATGTGTCCCGTATAACGACGACGGAAAGCAAGACAATAGAACACAGATACCTCTCTGCCGATTCTGGATCTAGGCCTGGGCCAGGGAGAACTGCTGAGACCTCTGTTACTGAAAGGCCTGGGCCTGAGACGATAATGGACCCGAGAACGGGAGCTGCTGTGGTTGGTGAACTGGAACTGGTTCTGGTGTTGGTGCTGGTCCCATAACCGAGGGACTAGTTACTGTCGACGATGATCTGTTTCTGAATGGACAAGATCCTATCATGTGGTCCGGCGAACCACAAACCAAGCACAATCCTTATGCTCTGCGGCACTCAGTAACAACATGCCCGGGCTTCCCGCAATGAGAACAACCGGTTGCAAAAGGCCGCTTCTGCTCATGCTGCTGGAGATAGGTCGGGGCAGAATGCTGTAAGGAGGTAACCGAACCTGTCCTCGTAGCTCCAATGGTCAGGGTCCTAGCTGCTGGGGCCGGTGCTGAGGATTAGTTCATCTGGTCGTGAGACCGCTTCCGATCTCCGGTCCGGTCCGCTATCCTTCGGGAAGTGTACTCATGCCTCATCGCTGCTCGTAAGACGGCATCAAAAGTTCTATGTTCGAACTGCTCTACTACTGCCAATATGATCTCCAAATGGAGCCCCTGCTGAAATCGCTGTGCTCTGTCTAGCTCGGTTGCCACCAAGGTGGGAGCAAACCGACTCAATCTTGAAAACTCGGTCGCATATCCGTCGACCGTCCTGCTCATCTGCTTGAGATTACTAAACCTGGCCTACATGTCATATCTAACCACTGCGTCGAAGTACTTGGTCTGGAACATATCACTGAATACCGCCCACATGACAGGCGTACCCAAACTCGCTGCTTGCATGGCCCACCAGCTGCAGGCTAGATCTAGTAACTACAGGCGTACCACCGCCACCTTCTCTGCTTCAGGGGTCCTGACTGCCTCCAAGAGAACTTCAATGTCCTGTAACCAGGCATCTGCAGCAATAGCATCATCGCTGCCGTCGAAGAAGGGAGGGTTCAGGCGCTTGAAATTGTTGACCGTACTATTCCCTCGAGGACCACTTCCGCTCACATCATCTTGTACTGCTTCCTGCAAGGCATCACCTCGACGGTCCTGAGACGCAAGCAACTCACGGATGAGCCCTATCAAGACCCCATCCTCTGATCCTGCTGGCTGAACTGGCTGGACTGGGGGCACTGGTTCTCCAGAAGGCATAGCTCGGGAGGCGGCTGCTGAGGACTGATCTTGATCTTCTTGTTGTTGCTGGGCTGCCGGCCGAACTTATTTTGGATGATCAACAGGAATGATGCCACTGAAGTAATGACATCAGGAATATTAAGGAAGGACCAGGATAGAATAATGATGCAAGCATGTTATCAAGTCAGGGATCCAAGGAGATAAGAAGATACGAGTGGAGATCAAAGGCAAGTGCAGATTGAGACATCTATCCGGTAAACCCTCATATTTCTTGATTGACAAGACCTGTATGGGCCACCACTTACACCATGTCACGCCCCAGAACCAGAACACTGGAGAGCGAGGACAGACATAGCTAGCTACGTATAATGAAATGGGATCCACTCCACTATACGGTCACGACTGTCTAGATATATGAGGGTTTATCTACAAGCCATCAGTCTCTTATGGTCAATAACAAACCTAATGTCTCAATCACAAGCAAGTAAGTAGATGTTACAAGATGTAAGACCACCAAATATACAATAGTAAGGCGTCCCAAACATTATATATTCAGCTGATCATGAAGCTAGTCGTTACATAATGTGATGACTAGCAAGAGTTTTAGTCATACATGATCAACCCTAGGTTTCCAATTATGTCACAGCCCGTAGGCAGACAGTAAGTAAAAATATACACGAGCTAACACTTGTTCGGCGGCTAAACGTCTCAAAAGAATAATTTTACAATAGAGTGGGAGAGCCAAAAAATAAATCCACTCGTTGCCAGGATTCCCTCTAGTGGTTACCATGTGGCTGGAAGGTCGATAGATCATCTGGTGCTGCTCCGAAATCTGGCCATACAAAACCAGCTGGGTCAGACCCCAGAAAGAGCAAGTGCCACAAAGGAGGCTTCACTTAGGAACTAAAACCAGTAATTAGCACAAGAATATAATTGTCACTCCCCGTTCCCAGTATACATATTTTTAATACATGTACTGCTTTAATATATTTATTTAAATATTTATCATGTATTATCCTGTATTTAAATTCTTTTAAATTTATGTTAATTAATTATCTGCATTTTACTTTCTGCTTTTATTTCTCTGCTTTAGCTAGACTTGGGTTCGGCTTGGTTTGGTTTAGTTAGTTTGTTCCTCATGAACCAAACCTATCACCCCCACCTACCACCACCTTTTCATTTAAAGCCAACCCCCCTTTCTCTCTCTTCATTATTTTTCCTTCACCATTACTCTTCTTCTTCTTCCTCATCACTCCCTCCACCTACCAAATCGTAGGCAAGTACATCTTGCTTCTTCACGAGGACCCATTTTTATGGTTCCATTCTCTTTCCCTTGTGATTCTAAGAGAGTTTAGAGCTTGACATTTTTTATTTCGACCCCACTGAATACTAGTTGACTTTCATGCCTTGTCACCATTGATAATGATTGTGACCTTGACTAATAATTGATCATGCGTTCCTAGTTGGAACTAAGAGACTGGCTAGTCGTCTTTTTGAATTGAATGAATGAGACACGTTCATATTGATTATGAACTATTGAAGTCGACTGGCTAATCCCGAATATTGGCATACAGGCACATGCAGGCTTCAATTCATTTATTATTTATTTATCTTACCAAAGAAGCATGTGTACTTTATGGTCAAGGCATGATTACTCCGTGGTTAGTTTTGATTGTTGCATTACGCTATGTAAGACCTACAACCTGACCGCACTGGTATCATTGTAGAGTTGTACATATCGTACCCCGTACGAAAGTACTCATTCTGAATGACCATGACCCACGGCATAGTACTTCACTCAACGTAGAGACTATTAAGTTAAATAAAATAATGATTGTATTAAGAGAATGGATTCCCGAGTTCTTACATGGCAGTCCTCTTGGGACTAGTAGTGCCCGACAGGCCGGTTGGTCCCCACAAATGCTGCAAATCTGCCACACGGGCAGGGAGTGGTATCTGGTTATATTATCTATTGAATATTGTATATTAATGACGGGCGTCCCGCTGGGACTCGTCTAATTCATGAATGGCGCAATTGATTGACTGGGAAAACTAGCCTTGCTTGCGCATAGTAAGAACTGAGAAATCTTTTATTGCATAATTCCAGGATAACTTGGGACTCACAATAGCAAGCCGTAGTAGTTGCCTGGCCGTTTAAATTAATTTGTTTGTGTACTGTACCTACTCTGTTACTTAACTGAGATGATCAGAATATCAGGACATGACGGGCCAACTTTTGTCCTTATTTGGTTGGGAGGTTGGTTCGAAGTATCGTGATGTTGTGTGAGTCCTAGTAGATAGCAGAGATCTATTATCATATCCTCTTATTACTGGCTTCATTCCTCATATCGTGCTCCCTTGCGGTACTTGCTATTAGAGGTCTAACCTCTCTGGTTTTGCATGGCCAGATTTGGAGCCAGTTCCCGAGGATCCAGCTTACTTCTACCTCCAAGATGGTCAACACTAGAGGGATGATCGCAGGAGGACTCGAGTGGGTTTCTTACTTCTCCGCCCGTTTTGCTATCTACTTTATACTTTGCCGTTTGGTACCAACATGTTAGTCGGACCGTCTTGTACCTATTTTTGCATAATTGTAAATAAGTCAGGCTGCAGCTGCTAACAATTGTGTATACTTACTACATCATCTGGCTGTATTTTGTAAAGCCAGATATCAAGAACATTTTGACTGAGCGTTTGGGACGCCTTACTGCTTTATCTCACATGTTCTCTATTTCTGTTTCTTGTTTGAATGATTGAGACAATAGAAGTAAAGTGACCATAGGGAGACTTTCATGTAGTATGCACTCCCTCGTCTTGTAGACAGTATTGATCGTATTATACGGTATTCATCTACCCGTAATACGTAGCTGGCTGAGTCATTCCCCCGCTTTCCAGTATTCTGGTTCTGGGGCGTGACAAGGTTTTAGTGGTGGCCCATGCAGGTCTGATTTCAGACTTGTGGGGTATTTGATAGGATGTCTCAATCACACATGTTTCCCCTTGATCTCATGATTCGTTACTCTCAACTCTAGCTTGACATTCCAGTATCCTTTGACTTCATTGATCCTTCTTGTCCGGTCGTTTGATTATTCTCTTGTCCCTTTTCTTAGGGGCACCTCGTCCGCATCTGTCAGGACTGGACTGGACAACAATATGGACAACCTGACCAAGATGGTCAGCAACAAGGGCCGGTACTAACTCAGGAGACTACCCAGGAAGAAGTAATAGTGGAAGCAGCAACTGGACCGCAGTATCCGGATGTTCCACCACCACCAACAGTTCCACCTACCCCTGTGGAAGTGGACACACCAGCCCTTCTGGAAATCATGAGAGGGATGATGGTTACTCAACAACATCAGATGTTAGTCCAGCAGCGCATGCACGCTCAGTTGTAAGAGCAGAACGTACTACTCAACCAAGGGTTGCAGACAGCTTTGGAAAGAGGGACAAGGCCGGATTCTGGAGCATCAACCAGATTTTGCAAGTTCAACCCCCGCCGTTTTGAAGGAACGGAGGATGCCATCTCAGCAGATACATGGCTTAAGAATATTGAGGCTATTTTGACGGCGGCTAAGGTACCGGCAGAAGAACGTGTGGATCAGGTGAAGTTGTTACTTCAGGATCTCGTACGTGATTGGTGGGAATCAGAGGAAGTAGGTATCAGACGTCCCGTTTCTTGGGACGATTTTACAGCAAGATTCAAGACGAAGTACTATGGAGTTGTGGCACAGTTTGAGCTACAACAGAAGTTTATCAACCTCAAACAGGCCGGCAAGACGGTAGATGCTTATGCAGCGGAGTTCTGTAGATTGAGTAGGTTTTCCCCAGAGATGGTAGCGACGGAGCGCCAGAGGGCTATGAGGTTTCAGCAAGGGTTTCATCTTGAGCTCTTGTAATTGATAGAGGGGCACAATTACCAGACTTTTGATGAAATATTGACGGCAACCCGGAGGCATGAGATCACCATTCAGAGGATCACAGTTAGGACTGGAGGTCAGAAGAGATCTCATAGTCAGATTGAAGGAGGAGGGGGAGCAGCGCCCCGAACAACAGCACCATCCCTTGGCATTCGCATCCACGATGTGGCAATACGAGGGCCAGCACCACCACCCAGGCAGCAGCAACAGAAGAAGAACCAACAACCCCCAGCGGGCTGTACTTATTGTGGGAAGATGGGGCACACTAGAGTTGTATGTCGAACATTGAATGGACTGTGTCTGATATGTGGAAATCCAGATCATCGGGTTACCACATGTCCCATGAATTCGAGGTCAGGAGGACCAGGGCAACACTTTCCTGCTCTGCCAGCACCAGGGGTAGGACAGTATCGAGGACCAGCAGTGGCAGTGAGACCATTGGCCCAGCGTCCATTAATGCCGCAGACTCAGATATTTTGGCAGCAGGGACCGTCGATACAACAACACCAGCATAGACCACCCCAGCATCATCAAGAAAGGGGCCAGCAGCAGCACCAGGCTAGGCCGCAATATGGGAACCAACAAGGAGGTCGAGGGCAAGCATTCACACTCTCCTTGGAGGAGGCATTAGCATCGGAAGATGTGGTGGCAGGTAACATTCTCGTCGCCTCATATCCCGCAGTAGCATTGTTTGATTTAGGAGCATCACACTCATTTATATCTGTACAATTTGCGACACGGCTAGGAATGGAGTTCGAGGCATTGCCAGGGAGGTTGAATATACTCACTGGCAATGGGCTCGTAGGAGTTAGTAGAGTTATTCTAGCGTGTAGTATTGTAGTTTGCGGACATTCCTTACCCGCCCGGTTGATAGAATTTCCTGTTGGAAATTTTGACGTTATCTTAGGCATGGACTGGCTGAAAGACAGTCATGCGACAATAGATTGTCGTAGTGGGAGTGTATCCTTTGATATTCCAGGCATGAAGAGGTTCACCTTAGTTAGGTCAGGGGCAACTCAGCAAGAGCAGGGAGTACTAACGGCAATGGAAGAAGTTCAAGTTCTGAAGGTAGTTGAAGAATTTCTAGACGTGTTTCCCGAAGAACTTCCAGGTCTACCACCGGTTAGAAATATTGAGTTCAGCATAGAGTTGGCACCTGGAATTAAACCCATATCAGATCGGGTTTACAGAATGGCGGATTCGGAGCAGGCCAAGGTGTATCAGCACATAGAGGAATTGATGGAGAAGAAGTTTATCCAAGCTAGCATATCACCATGGCAGCACCAGTGGTACTTGTGGGGAAAAAGGATGGATCATCCAGATTATGCATCGATTACAGAAAGCTTAACGTGGCGACAGTAAAGAACAGGTACCCACTACCAAGGATTGACGACTTGTTTGATCAGTTGAGCAGAGCTAGAGTTTTCTCCAAGATAGATCTTCGTTCAGGGTACCATCAAGTGAGGGTTCGAAAGGAAGACATTCCCAAGACAACATTCAGGTCGAAGTATGGACATTATGAATTCTTAGTAATGCCGTTTGGTTTGACCAATGCTCCAGCTATATTCATGGATTTGATGAACCGCATCTTTATGCCATATTTAGATCAGTTTGTCGTGGTGTTTCTCGACGACATTCTCGTATATTCTGCTAGTGAAGAGGAGCATGAAGACCACCTCAGGAAAGTGTTGCAAGTTCTGAGAGAGAACCAGTTGTATGCCAAGCTCAGCAAGTATGAGTTCTGGACGGATCATATTTCATTTCTGGGTCACATTATATCAGGAGCTGGAGTAGCAGTGGATCCCAAGAAGGTAGAAACAGTAGAGAGTTGGCCAGTACCCAAGCCCGTAGTTGATGTACGGAGTTTCTTGGGATTGGCAGGATATTACAGAAGGTTTGTATCAGATTTTGCAAGACTTTCAGCACCCATGACCCGCTTGACACGAAAGGATATACCATTCGTCTGGTCGGCAGAATGCCAGGCATCATTTGAGAATCTGAAGCATAAGTTGATATCAGCACCTATCCTTACATTGCCAGTTGGGCTCAAAAGTTTTACGGTATATTGTGATGCGTCAGGTAAAGGACTTGGATGTGTCCTTATGCAACATGGGAAGGTGATAGAGTATGCATCTAGGCAACTTCGAGACCACGAGAAGAATTATCCAACTCATGATTTGGAGTTGGCGGCGGTAGTATTTGCTTTGAAGTTATGGAGGCATTACTTATATGGTGACCGAGTGGACATGTATACAGACCATAAAAGTCTGAAGTACATCTTTACTCAGAAGGAGCTGAACATGAGGCAGAGAAGATGGTTAGAGCTGATCAAAGATTACGACGTGGAGCTTCAGTATCATCCAGGCAAGGCTAATGTGGTAGCAGACGCTCTCAGCAGAAGAGGCGGCGCATTTATGTTGACAACGCAGAAGCACATCTTAGAATACCTTCAAGAGATGGGCATCGAAGTTATACTTCCTAACGATATAGGAATTCTGGCGAGTCTACAAGTTCAATCCGACTTGGTAGGCAGGATCAAGGCAGCCCAGGCACAGGACCCAAGGATTCAGAAGCTTAGGGCAGAATGTGAGTCAGGACTCAGAAAGGAGATGCAAATTTATGAAGATGGTACCCTTAGGTTTGGATCACGTCTATGTGTGCCTAGTGGAGATATTAGACAGAAAGTTATGACAGAAGCTCACAGTTTCCAGTATTCTATACATCCTGGAGGGACCAAGATGTACCAAGATATCAAGCAGCACTTCTGGTGGAACGGGATGAAGAGGGAGATAGCTAGGTTTGTTTTCCGTTGCTTGATATGTCAGCAAGTAAAGGCAGAACAGCAGAGGCCAGCTGGATTATTGCAACCGCTTCCTATCCCAGAATGGAAGTGGGAACACATCACAATGGACTTTGTGACCGGTTTACCGAGATCACCAAGTGGTAAAGATGCTATTTGGGTGATAGTGGACCGGCTAACAAAGGTAGCACACTTTCTTCTTTTCAGAGTAGGACAATCTATAGAAAAGTTGGCGGAGTTGTACATGCAGCAGATAGTCAGGCAGCATGGAGTCCCTGTCAGTATTGTGTCAGACAGAGATACCCGTTTCACGTCACATTTCTGGAAGAGCTTACATCGTAGTCTAGGTACCAAGTTAAGATTTAGCACGGCTTACCATCCACAGACAGACGACCAATCAGAAAGGACAATTCAGACTTTAGAAGATATATTGCGAGCTTGCACCCTAGATTTTGGAGGATCTTAGAAAGGCCACCTGCACTTAGTTGAGTTTTTATATAACAACAGTTATCAAGCCAGTATCCAGATGGCACCATTTGAAGCACTATATGATAAGAAGTGTAGGTCACCACTAGCATGGGATGATATCGGGGAGAGGAAAATGCTAGGCCCAGAAATGATTATCCAGACAGTTGAAGTGATTAAGGGAATTAGGGAGCGACTTCGAGTTGCGCAGGATCGACATCGTCATTAGGCGGACCAGCATCGTAGGCCGCTAGAATTTTTCGTTGGGGACCACGTATTCTTATGGATCTCACCTACCCGTTGGGTCATTAGATTTGGCGTTCGCGGGAAGTTGAGTCCGCGATACGTAGGACCATTCGTTATCCTTGATAGGGTAGGCGATGTTGCTTATCGTTTGTCCCTTCCACCTTCGTTACGAGAGGTGCATGACGTGTTTCATGTATCTCAGTTACGAAGGTATGTATCGGACCCAAGCCATATCCTTGATCATTCTGAGTTGGTTGTTGGTACCAACTTGTCTTACGAGGAGCAGCATGTGTCCATCTTGGACCGAAGAGAGAAGATACTCAAGAACCGAACAATTAGTCTTGTCCAGGTTGCTTGGGGTCATCACTCTTTAGGAGAGTCAACGTGGAAACGTGAGGATGATATCCGATCACGGTATCCATATCTGTTTGACTCACAAGGTATATTTCTTCCCGTGTACCTTGATTGTCTTAACTTCGCATGCTAGTCGTCCTATGAGTAGAAATTACTTAATATCGTAGATTGTTAAATATAGATATGTTACTTGCTATGGACATTGTAAAATGATTGCTTGCTTAAATTGCTTGTACTAGATTGGCCTTGATATTCTTATCCTGCTTGGATTTGAAATTTCGAGGACAAAATTTTTCTAAGGAGGGTAGAGATGTCACTCCCCGTTCCCAGTATACGTATTTTTAATACATGTACTGCTTTAATATATTTATTTAAATATTTATCATGTATTATCCTGTATTTAAATTCCTTTAAATTTATGTTAATTAATTATCTGCATTTTACTTTCTGCTTTTATTTCTCTGCTTTAGCTAGACTTGGGTTCGGCTTGGTTTGGTTTAGTTAGTTGGTTCATCATGAACCAAACCTATCACCCCCACCTACCACCACCTTTTCATTTAAAGCCAACCCCCCTTTCTCTTTCTTCATTATTTTTCCTTCACCATTACTCTTCTTCTTCTTCCTCATCACTCCCTCCACCTACCAAACCGTAGGCAAGTACATCTTGCTTCTTCATGAGGACCCATTTTTATGGTTCTATTCTCTTCTCCTTGTGATTCTAAGAGAGTTTAGAGCTTGGCATTTTTCATTTCGAAGTCTTAATCTTTGTAGATCTAGAAATGAGTTATTTTTGGATTTTGGTAGTTTTGATCTATCAAACTTCTGTGTTTTCAAGTTTTGATGGTTCCATGTTGTAGAAAATTTTATTCTACCCAATTTTGACCTTTGCAAAGTTGGATTTGGACTTATTTTGACCAAGTTATGGACTTTTGAAGCTTTGGGTTCAAACCATGGAGTTCTTGCTGTTTGGAGAAGACAGTGAGTAGTGCGCGAGCTTTTTAGCTTGTGCCACTGAGTTACGCGTGCTCTTTAGTGCAGCGCAGTCCCCATACGCTGCCTTTTGGAAGCGTATGTCTTGTATACGCTGATTTGGATGACAAGGAGTCGTATGGAGTCCATACGCTAGCCTGACTTGAGCGTATGTCTTCCATACGCTAGCCTGACTTGAGCGTATGTCTTCCATACGCTAGCCTGACTTGAGCGTAGGCGAGTCCATACGCTGGCCTGACTTGAGCGTAGGCGAGTCCATACGCTAGCCTGACTTGAGCGTATGTCTTCCATACGCTAGCCTGACTTGAGCGTATGTCTTCCATACGCTAGCCTGACTTGAGCGTAGCTTGACCTGAGCGTACGCTGACTTGAGCGTAGCCTGCTTACCCTAGATCTTCTGTAGCCCTGTATATTGATATCTTATTAGATGTTTAACGTCCATTTTATATCCTTACGCCTTTTTGCATAAACTTGATTTAATCATGATATGTTAATATTTCTGTTAAATATAGATTGTTACGTGGGATGTACCATGTGTCGTGAATTGAGTTATAGATACCCCGATTGACTGGAATTAAACCCTGAGAGTTGTAGACTCGACCCCACTGAATACTAGTAGACTTTCATGCCTTGTCACCATTGATAATGATTGTGACCTTGACTAATAATTGATCATGCGTTCCTAATTGGAACTAAGAGACTGGCTAGTCGTATTTTTGAATTGAATGAATGAGACACGTTCATATTGATTATGAACTATTGAAGTCGACTGGCTAATCCCGAATATTGGCATACAGGCACATGCAGGCTTCAATTCATTTATTATTTATTTATCTTACCAAAGAAGCATGTGTACTTTATGGTCAAGGCATGATTACTCCGTAGTTAGTTTTGATTGTTGCATTACGCTATGTAAGACCTACAACCTGACCGCACTGGTATCATTGTAGAGTTGCGCATATCGTACCCCGTACGAAAGTACTCATTCTGAATGACCATGACCCATGGCATGGTACTTCACTCAACGTAGAGACTATTAAGTTAAATAAAATAATGATTGCATGGAGAGAATAGATTCCCGAGTTCTTACATGGCAGCCCTCTTAGGACGTGCCCGACAGGCCGGTTGGTCCCCACAGATGCTGCAAATCTGCCACACGGGCAGGGAGTGGTATCTGGTTATATTATCTATTGAATATTGTATATTAATGACGGGCGTCCCGCTGGGACTCGTCTAATTCATGAATGGCGCAATTGATGGACTGGGTAAACTAGCCTTGCTTGCGCATAGTAAGAACTGAGAAATCCTTTATTGCATAATTCCAGGATAACTTGGGACTCACAATAGCAAGCCGTAGTAGTTGCCTGGCCGTTTAAATTAATTTGTATGTGTACTGTACCTACTCTGTTACTTAACTGAGATGATCAGAATGTCAGGACATGACGGGCCAACTTCTGTCCTTGTTTGGTTGGGAGGTTGGTTCGAAGTGTCGTGATGTTGTGTGAGTCCTAGTAGATAGCAGAGATCTATTATCATATGTCACGACCCGCACCCAATATTTGGGCATGAGCCGTGGGTACGTCCAGCCTACGCCGCGGAATCGGCGGTAGAGCGCTGTCTAGTCATCTCCACAGTTATCAAATACAACCACGCAGTTTATAAATTTACACAAAGATCAAGCTTGCAAATAAATCTCAACAGATGGTTGTAAGACAATATTCATGGTGAAAGGAAAGAATTGATATTTGAATAAGATCACCAAACATAGAGACCAAGATGATAAAATATAGATCTCAAAAGTGTGAAAAAGGGTCCACTACACAGCACTCATAATCCAAAATAATATGAAGATACAATGAAAATCTATAAAAGCAACATGAGCTCAAAAGGCTATCTATCTAATAAACTCCTGCGGAGGGTAGCCCCGCATCCAAGTCCTCCTGTATGATCAAGTCAGGGTCTTCCGTGTGCTCGTAATAAGTAGAACAGAACTCTTCCAACTCATCACCTAAAATGTTGGTTATCCAGTCAGGATTGGAACAAGCACACAAGCTGGAAAACTATCCTCAACATAACAGAATCGACAGTATATGAATATAACATATGTAAAGAAAACTGAGCAGTAATATGATAACATGGTATATCTAGAATGAAGTATAAATCATAGAGTAAAATGTCAACTGGGATGAATATGAAAGCATAGTGACATGTCAAATGGTGAACCTTCTACAAGAGTTTTCTACAGTGCATTGAAATATCCTTTTCGACATGTGAACGGCTAAGGGGTAAAATAAGGCAGACTGCACGTGTCGTGTGCAGTTGCTAGCATTCAAGATTAGACATATTGGGATAGAAAGGGATGTTCACATGTCTAATAGGGTATTTCCCCTCCCGAACAGTACACATGAACCCAATAAGTCACGAAAAGAGCTAAACAAGTACAGTAAATAGGGGTTCATGTTTCTCACTCGTGTGTACATTGTGTCATCAAAACAAAGAACATATGAATGTATACTGCACAAACCATCAGAATTGGAAGTAGAACAGAAAGTGTACTTGCCTGTCACCTCAAGCTGCGAATACCTACTTAATGTTGAGTTGGAGCCCAAGTGACCTGTTATGTATTTAAATATGATCAACATGTGAATTGACAAGGTACAGCTATATTGGTAATTATTGCTAATTACTTCTTACAATTCTAATTGGTTCTTGAATGACTTGGTGAATACTACTCTTGGTGGCCTCCTATCCTAGAGATATGTCTACCACTGTCTAAGCCAATGACCATTCCCTTTATATACCAAATACCCATGTCTATACATTCTTCCTATGAAGCAATGGTATCCCAAAGGCTTTGCTAATAGCATTACCTGAACCCATGTCAACCTCAGTGTAGAACATGGTGTGATTGTACCCACCTATACCCTTTCTATCTTCTTATTTAACTTAGCTCAGATTTCTTAGGTAAAATCTCTATTTGTTCAGATTTATGGGGTCATGGTCCTATCTACACATCTATCCTAGTAGCAGATGTGCACACAGGTTTGTATATAGGGCAGTCACTTCATTTATACCTGAATCTGGACAGGACAGCCATAAGCCTTTGCTGTTACTTCCAAGGTATCAGCCCATTTTTATAATAGACACAACAGGTTCATTGAAAAAAATATGATGAGTCCAAACTGTTCAACAATCAACTCCTGGGTGAAACTAACCATAGTGACAATCAACAAGCTCACTACACATATGTGCCAAGACTTGTACTGATTCGAACATTGACACCCCACAGCATGTCAAGACAGTTTCTTCCTAGTAATGGGATTCCAGTCAAATACAGTTGTCTAACTGTTTGCAGTTCAATGCTACTCAAGGGCACCACCCTGGGCAAACACTTGTTAGCTATCTACTACATTCTCCCAATCTCTGCCATTAGTTGTTCTGGTCACAATGTTGTCCTGCATAATTCCAGGATTACTGATGCAGGAGAATGAGTTCTTTTCTAATAACTTTGGGATACACTCAATTTTATGGTTTTAAAATAGTACTAGGCTTAGTACCATATTACTCATGTCCCATGAGTACAGCCTCTCTCCCCTAATGCTGTTACCAGGATTATTCATTTCCAGGCATATACCTAAACGTACAAATACATGGAAGAGTTTAACTATTCACAATGCAAGGCCATGCCCACTCTTGAGTATTTTCCTGGACTTACATACAGAGGCCCCATGCTCTGTGGGATATCCCTTGTGAGCAGTTGCTAGGGTCTGGACATGAGTACCCAGTGATCCTACCCTATTTGCAATGTGTTTTAGTTAGGGAAATTGATGCAATTACCCTGGGTGTTGAGTAACAGGGTCACCCAATATTTCAAGTAGTCTGGATATCAAGTAAGGAGTTTGTCCTACCTGCATATTATTCACAAGACTTTGCTTGTAGGTGCCCCTCTATCTGTTGTTCTGTCTAGGCACTGCACACACATCAAGTCCTGTGACTACGTACCTGTCTGTGATTTGGGTGAGGACTGGGTGTACAGGTATTATAGTCTAAAACATTATGGGGTCAAAACTATACTTTGAAGGCCTGGAAAATATGGAGTATGGCATAATTATGATTGCAAAACAGGGACTGATCAGAAAATAGGTTTGGACTGTAAGTTATATACTAAAGAAAACTCAGATTTTTGGGCCCTCTACCTACTGCTACCTCAACTAAGGTTTAACAGTGAAAGGACTGGTCAGAGGGCAGTCATAAAACTGGTATAGGCAGTACTAACTCCCCTGTTTGTCCTTGTCACTATATTCTTGCTAACACCAATTTGTGCAATGCTATTTACCAACTACTGTGTCTGGGAATTACCATGTGGTATGATATGCGACTAATACCTATTATATGCCATGCAACTGATGTATCAGAGCAACAAAATATATGCCTTAACCCATATCTGTTACTTAGCTACAAGGGCTCTCCTAATACCCACAGGAATTCACTAGCACTACTTGCTCCTAGAACGCCTAAGTTAAAACCCAGTACTGCCATTCGCCAAGACCCAATGGCCTACATGTTGCTCTTTTTTATTCCTAATTCTAATCTATATTGATACCCCTACTGATACACATGTTGGTATCCTTTTAATACCCCATCTATGTCTGACTCCTAACTATACCCCAGGTAGTCATAGGATACCAGTTTGATACCAAGCTTGAACACCAGTCCATGCGTGGACTGATCTCATACACACGGTTGTCTCAGCTAGTAAGCCCAATACCCCAAGCCACACAGAAAATCCCTGTACATACGGTAATGACACTGAATGAGCTATCTAATTCAAGAGTACTGAAATTATAGGTTGTCCCAGAAGAATTAATAGACAAAAGGGGCTGTTATAGGAACACAAGGTCTGCACAGTGTCCACTTGTGGATTGATCCCATTTGTTGTGGACAGAACATCAGTTCAAGGACCATCATGGTTCAGAAGTTTGACTAATATTAACATGAAGGGTTTATATACCCAAGGGCTGAACTATAGTTAAGGCTGGATTAATATGCTAATACTAATTTTCACTTTGTATAGGCTCGTCGAGCCTTCCTATATCACAGATGTTAATACTGTGAGACCAATAAGAGGATGAGGCCAGGTAAGTGATTAGAACATTACACGTAATTCTCCTTCCTCCCAAACGTAATATAGATGAAACAGAAATTCCCCTTCCTATTTTAAGCGAGTTCGAGTATCGTATCCCCATCAACGCCACCCTCCTATTTAACCCAGGTATTACATCAACCATGTGGTGTGCTATACTTAAAAGGAAGGAGAGTTTAGGACCTTACCTCAACGATGGAACTCTGGAATGATGATGGCGCGTATGCAGTCTCGAAGGAGAAATTCACAGAGCTTGCGAGGAGGAAGAGAGAGTTTTCTAGGGTTTGGGTCGGCTGCTACAATGATACATTTATATAATAGGGGTTTGATCTCTTATAGGAGATAAGGAGAAATCAACTTCTTCTTATCTAAGAGTTCGGGAGATCTCATCCTAATCTGTTTCAAATTCGAACAGAGCACAAAAGGTTCGGTTGGAAAGCAAATTTGAATTGTCAAATTTGCATTAAGACCCCTGGATGTTTGGGATTTTAATTAGGTTCGATTCTATAAGTGGCTGATAGCATTTAAACATAAGCTTTTACCTTATAGTCCCTACTGTTTTGGTTATTTGTGAATCACATTTTTTTTTTCAGTTTAAGGAAAGTTTAGGAAAAACCCCCTCCTACTCTATTATTTACCAAAAGGTTCACATACTACATAACACTTCACACCTAGGTTGTTAACATTATTATGCAATTGATTATTTAATAAAAAAGAATAATGATAAATTGGGAATTTCGGAACAGGGGCTTACAAACCTACCCACCTTAAAACAATTTCGTCCTCGAAATTAAGGATAGACACGAGAGTAAGAAATTTATACCCCATGTCTCGAAAAGATAAGGGTAGCGTTCCCGCATCTCGTCTTCTCTCTCAAGTGGACTTGCTCGGCGAATGGTGCCTCTACCAGTCGAGACTTGATAGGTGCTAACTAAGGACTTAGATGCAATACTATGTCTAAAAGTAAGAGTTTGCAGATATGAAGCTGTGACTGGCTCCAGGATCAAAATGGCTGAAAAGATTTAAGAAGAATGGAACCTGCATTCACACTAGGAGGTACTAGTGTCTTTTCGACTGCCATGGCATAAGCTCTGCCCTGCTGCTGCTGTGGTATCGTGGGCCTCGTCGGTGCTCCCGTGGCAGGAGCAGCTCTCTGTGTTGCATGAACCTGTGCCGCGGGGCAGTCCTTCATCTGGTGTGAACTCGCACCGCAGAATAGGCATACCCCAAGTCGTCTTCTGCATACCCCCCACGTATGGCCTGACTTCCGGCAGTAGCCGCAGGTGGGAGTCGCCTGTCCAGGCTGGCTCTGCGGGTTCTGTTGGGTGGTGGTGGTGTCTCTAGCTGGAGGCTGGTTCTGCTGCTGATAACGGGGTGGTGGTAGTTGCTGCTGAGCTACTGTCTTTCCCGGGGCATGGGACCGTTTTGCCGATCCAGTCTGGATGTTGCCTCCTCCATAGGCGTCTCGGTCCCGCTTCTGTTTGCGCTTCAGCTCCTTCTCTACGTCTTGCGCAACTTTTAAGATCTTCTCATATGTGGTGGCTTGGCTGGTGGCCACGGCTATACGGATCTCATGCGACAGTCCCTTCCTGAACTTCTTAGCCTTGGCTGCAGGAGTCAAGGCATCTGCAAACCGGCTAAGACGAGAGAACTCAGCAGAATACTCATCGATGGATAGGTTGCCTTGTTCGAGACTCTCGAACTCATTCTCCAATTCTTCGCGAGCTGCTTCAGGGTAAAACTTCTCCTTGAATAGCTCTTTGAACTCTTCCCAGGTCACGTCTGGTGCAGTGAATCTGGGCTCATCCCTGTACCACGTACAGGCGATATCATAGAGCTGCATGCTCGCATTGTCAACCCTCTGATCCTCGGGGATTCGGGCCCTCCGGAGATTGCGTTCCATGTTCTCCAGCCAGTCATCGGCGTAGAGAATTCCCTCCGTACCCTTGAACTCCCGCGGCCTAAGATCGGTGAAATCTTTGGAGGTGCCAGGACGCTGTGGACGAGCCTCCCTAGCCTGAAGGGCATCTCGGATGACGTCAGTCTGTCGGGCTTGGGAGTTCATGATCTGCTGGACAATCCCGAGGAGGGCAATATTGTCCAGCGCAGGAGGTGGTGGGGGCAGAACTGGTGCTGGATGTGGAAGGGGTGCTGCCTGCTGGAAAGGTACAGGCTGGTGGAAAGGTGCTGGTGGTGGGATCGGTGTGGTAAACTGAGGAGGTGGCGGAATATCATCACGGCGAAATCTCGTAGCCTGCAGCTGGGGAGTCTCGCCTAAGTAGGTGAAGTGACCTTCGTGAGTCGGTGGGGTTCCATTCGTGGTGGACCCACCAACGTTGGCTGGGGTGTTCGGGTGAGCGGGGTTCCTGCCTTGATCCATCTAGCTGCCACAAGGTAAAATCGTTAGTCGGTATGAAGATTCAAACAGGATGCAAATCAAAGGAATATTTGAGATCAAATGTAGAATTCAATGACGGTATTAAACATATGGAGATGGTCCTTAAAGTTTACTTCTACTCGCAGGCCTGCAGTAGTACATCTAAGTTGAGTACTACCACAAGTTTCGCTGTGTTTTGCGAAAACGGACCTGCATGGGCCACCATAAAAACGTGTCACGACCCGCACCCAATATTTGGGCATGAGCCGTGGGTACGTCCAGCCTACGCCGCGGAATCGGCGGTAGAGCGCTGTCTAGTCATCTCCACAGTTATCAAATACAACCACGCAGTTTATAAATTTACACAAAGATCAAGCTTGCAAATAAATCTCAACAGATGGTTGTAAGACAATATTCATGGTGAAAGGAAAGAATTGATATTTGAATAAGATCACCAAACATAGAGACCAAGATGATAAAATATAGATCTCAAAAGTGTGAAAAAGGGTCCACTACACAGCACTCATAATCCAAAATAATATGAAGATACAATGAAAATCTATAAAAGCAACATGAGCTCAAAAGGCTATCTATCTAATAAACTCCTGCGGAGGGTAGCCCCGCATCCAAGTCCTCCTGTATGATCAAGTCAGGGTCTTCCGTGTGCTCGTAATAAGTAGAACAGAACTCTTCCAACTCATCACCTAAAATGTTGGTTATCCAGTCAGGATTGGAACAAGCACACAAGCTGGAAAACTATCCTCAACATAACAGAATCGACAGTATATGAATATAACATATGTAAAGAAAACTGAGCAGTAATATGATAACATGGTATATCTAGAATGAAGTATAAATCATAGAGTAAAATGTCAACTGGGATGAATATGAAAGCATAGTGACATGTCAAATGGTGAACCTTCTACAAGAGTTTTCTACAGTGCATTGAAATATCCTTTTCGACATGTGAACGGCTAAGGGGTAAAATAAGGCAGACTGCACGTGTCGTGTGCAGTTGCTAGCATTCAAGATTAGACATATTGGGATAGAAAGGGATGTTCACATGTCTAATAGGGTATTTCCCCTCCCGAACAGTACACATGAACCCAATAAGTCACGAAAAGAGCTAAACAAGTACAGTAAATAGGGGTTCATGTTTCTCACTCGTGTGTACATTGTGTCATCAAAACAAAGAACATATGAATGTATACTGCACAAACCATCAGAATTGGAAGTAGAACAGAAAGTGTACTTGCCTGTCACCTCAAGCTGCGAATACCTACTTAATGTTGAGTTGGAGCCCAAGTGACCTGTTATGTATTTAAATATGATCAACATGTGAATTGACAAGGTACAGCTATATTGGTAATTATTGCTAATTACTTCTTACAATTCTAATTGGTTCTTGAATGACTTGGTGAATACTACTCTTGGTGGCCTCCTATCCTAGAGATATGTCTACCACTGTCTAAGCCAATGACCATTCCCTTTATATACCAAATACCCATGTCTATACATTCTTCCTATGAAGCAATGGTATCCCAAAGGCTTTGCTAATAGCATTACCTGAACCCATGTCAACCTCAGTGTAGAACATGGTGTGATTGTACCCACCTATACCCTTTCTATCTTCTTATTTAACTTAGCTCAGATTTCTTAGGTAAAATCTCTATTTGTTCAGATTTATGGGGTCATGGTCCTATCTACACATCTATCCTAGTAGCAGATGTGCACACAGGTTTGTATATAGGGCAGTCACTTCATTTATACCTGAATCTGGACAGGACAGCCATAAGCCTTTGCTGTTACTTCCAAGGTATCAGCCCATTTTTATAATAGACACAACAGGTTCATTGAAAAAAATATGATGAGTCCAAACTGTTCAACAATCAACTCCTGGGTGAAACTAACCATAGTGACAATCAACAAGCTCACTACACATATGTGCCAAGACTTGTACTGATTCGAACATTGACACCCCACAGCATGTCAAGACAGTTTCTTCCTAGTAATGGGATTCCAGTCAAATACAGTTGTCTAACTGTTTGCAGTTCAATGCTACTCAAGGGCACCACCCTGGGCAAACACTTGTTAGCTATCTACTACATTCTCCCAATCTCTGCCATTAGTTGTTCTGGTCACAATGTTGTCCTGCATAATTCCAGGATTACTGATGCAGGAGAATGAGTTCTTTTCTAATAACTTTGGGATACACTCAATTTTATGGTTTTAAAATAGTACTAGGCTTAGTACCATATTACTCATGTCCCATGAGTACAGCCTCTCTCCCCTAATGCTGTTACCAGGATTATTCATTTCCAGGCATATACCTAAACGTACAAATACATGGAAGAGTTTAACTATTCACAATGCAAGGCCATGCCCACTCTTGAGTATTTTCCTGGACTTACATACAGAGGCCCCATGCTCTGTGGGATATCCCTTGTGAGCAGTTGCTAGGGTCTGGACATGAGTACCCAGTGATCCTACCCTATTTGCAATGTGTTTTAGTTAGGGAAATTGATGCAATTACCCTGGGTGTTGAGTAACAGGGTCACCCAATATTTCAAGTAGTCTGGATATCAAGTAAGGAGTTTGTCCTACCTGCATATTATTCACAAGACTTTGCTTGTAGGTGCCCCTCTATCTGTTGTTCTGTCTAGGCACTGCACACACATCAAGTCCTGTGACTACGTACCTGTCTGTGATTTGGGTGAGGACTGGGTGTACAGGTATTATAGTCTAAAACATTATGGGGTCAAAACTATACTTTGAAGGCCTGGAAAATATGGAGTATGGCATAATTATGATTGCAAAACAGGGACTGATCAGAAAATAGGTTTGGACTGTAAGTTATATACTAAAGAAAACTCAGATTTTTGGGCCCTCTACCTACTGCTACCTCAACTAAGGTTTAACAGTGAAAGGACTGGTCAGAGGGCAGTCATAAAACTGGTATAGGCAGTACTAACTCCCCTGTTTGTCCTTGTCACTATATTCTTGCTAACACCAATTTGTGCAATGCTATTTACCAACTACTGTGTCTGGGAATTACCATGTGGTATGATATGCGACTAATACCTATTATATGCCATGCAACTGATGTATCAGAGCAACAAAATATATGCCTTAACCCATATCTGTTACTTAGCTACAAGGGCTCTCCTAATACCCACAGGAATTCACTAGCACTACTTGCTCCTAGAACGCCTAAGTTAAAACCCAGTACTGCCATTCGCCAAGACCCAATGGCCTACATGTTGCTCTTTTTTATTCCTAATTCTAATCTATATTGATACCCCTACTGATACACATGTTGGTATCCTTTTAATACCCCATCTATGTCTGACTCCTAACTATACCCCAGGTAGTCATAGGATACCAGTTTGATACCAAGCTTGAACACCAGTCCATGCGTGGACTGATCTCATACACACGGTTGTCTCAGCTAGTAAGCCCAATACCCCAAGCCACACAGAAAATCCCTGTACATACGGTAATGACACTGAATGAGCTATCTAATTCAAGAGTACTGAAATTATAGGTTGTCCCAGAAGAATTAATAGACAAAAGGGGCTGTTATAGGAACACAAGGTCTGCACAGTGTCCACTTGTGGATTGATCCCATTTGTTGTGGACAGAACATCAGTTCAAGGACCATCATGGTTCAGAAGTTTGACTAATATTAACATGAAGGGTTTATATACCCAAGGGCTGAACTATAGTTAAGGCTGGATTAATATGCTAATACTAATTTTCACTTTGTATAGGCTCGTCGAGCCTTCCTATATCACAGATGTTAATACTGTGAGACCAATAAGAGGATGAGGCCAGGTAAGTGATTAGAACATTACACGTAATTCTCCTTCCTCCCAAACGTAATATAGATGAAACAGAAATTCCCCTTCCTATTTTAAGCGAGTTCGAGTATCGTATCCCCATCAACGCCACCCTCCTATTTAACCCAGGTATTACATCAACCATGTGGTGTGCTATACTTAAAAGGAAGGAGAGTTTAGGACCTTACCTCAACGATGGAACTCTGGAATGATGATGGCGCGTATGCAGTCTCGAAGGAGAAATTCACAGAGCTTGCGAGGAGGAAGAGAGAGTTTTCTAGGGTTTGGGTCGGCTGCTACAATGATACATTTATATAATAGGGGTTTGATCTCTTATAGGAGATAAGGAGAAATCAACTTCTTCTTATCTAAGAGTTCGGGAGATCTCATCCTAATCTGTTTCAAATTCGAACAGAGCACAAAAGGTTCGGTTGGAAAGCAAATTTGAATTGTCAAATTTGCATTAAGACCCCTGGATGTTTGGGATTTTAATTAGGTTCGATTCTATAAGTGGCTGATAGCATTTAAACATAAGCTTTTACCTTATAGTCCCTACTGTTTTGGTTATTTGTGAATCACATTTTTTTTTTCAGTTTAAGGAAAGTTTAGGAAAAACCCCCTCCTACTCTATTATTTACCAAAAGGTTCACATACTACATAACACTTCACACCTAGGTTGTTAACATTATTATGCAATTGATTATTTAATAAAAAAGAATAATGATAAATTGGGAATTTCGGAACAGGGGCTTACATCATATCCTCTTATTACTGGCTTCATTCCTCATATCGTGCTCCCTTGCGGTACTTGCTATTAGAGGTCTAACCTCTCTGGTTTTGCATGGCCAGATTTGGAGCCAGTCCCCGAGGATCCAGCTTACTTCTACCTCCAAGATGGTCAACACTAGAGGGATGATCGCAAGAGGACTCGAGTGGATTTCTTACTTCCCCGCCCGTTTTGCTATCTACTTTATACTTTACCGTTTGGCACCGACATGTTAGTCGGACTGTCTTGTACCTATTTTTGCATAATTGTAACTAAGTCAGGCTGCAGCTGCTAACAATTGTGTATACTTACTAAATCATCTGGCTGTATTTTGTAAAGCCGGATATCAAAAATATTTTGACTGAGCATTTGGGACGCCTTACTGCTTTATCTCACATGTTCTCTATTTTTGTTTCTTGTTTGAATGATTGAGACAATAAAAGTAAAGTGACCATAGGGAGACTTTCATGTAGTATGCACCCCCTCGTCTTGTAGACAGCATTGATCGTATTATACGGTATTCATCTACCCGTAATACGTAGCTGGCTGAGTCATTCCCCCGCTCTCCAGTATTCTGGTTCTGGGGCGTGACAATAATTACATGAAAGACAGTAACAAAAGAGCTTGATATTAAAAGAATAACAACAGTCAAATCGAGTACGAGGGAACCATTCAAGTAGCCAGGTCACAACCCTTAAACCAAACAAGGACTGGGGTTGTAACCCTTCGCCTGAATAGAACTCCGTCTCCAAATCTTGTTGGTAAGATAAACCGTATCAAGCATGACAGGTGATATACGATGAGATAGCCATGGGACTATTCAGATAACCAGGTTATAACCCGTAAACCAAATAAGGACCGGGGTTGTAATCCTTCGTCTGAACAGAACTTGGTTTCTCCCACCATTTATCGGCAAGATAATATAAGAAATCAAGACATGTAACAATCTTGTACAGGATCAAGACAAGACTAGACTGGTTGAACTTTATCCATCATTCACGGCCAAGCAATAAGTACGGCTGGATACTTTGACTAACTAGGGTTATCACAGGCCTAGTTACTAACAAGATGCAGCGAGATTATTCCAAGTCCGGTTACCTGTTTGTTACTACCTGAGTGATCCCAGCAAGAAAAGGAAAAGATAGCATGATATAGCAGACACACTGTAGTAAGATACATGTGTCCTAAGGTACCACACTCGACGGCGGGCTGGAAGTGCGCTCATCTCGACGGATAGCAACAAATCCCATGTATATATATATATATATAAGGCCGGGACCAAAGGGGCAACAGGTAACTGGGAAATTCTCCATGAACTATTTGATCAATCTAGTCATTAACCTAGCCAGATTCAGTATGAATCCCTGACCGTGGTACTCAGGGATCATGCCCTAGACATGATACAAGACACAACCGGACTAGTAGTTTATACAAGCACAATCATCCACGGTGTCCAGGCCAAGGAATTGATTTGTCAAGAGGGCGCCACGACGGGCCACTATCATTATCATTATTACTTATCAAGAGTGCGCCACGACGGGCCACTATCAAGCATTTTCAGGGTACTTGTCAAGAGTGCACCACTACGGGTCACTGTTGTGTCATGCATAGCAGGTCAAGTTATCTGGTCAAGTTATCTGGTCAAGTTATCATATCAGGAGTGCACCACGACGGTATCAAGCATGTCAGTTCTAGGTCACACCATGCCAGGTACAATTGCCATTTCATTCATGTCAATCAAATCGGGATTATCAAGTTCGGGACAAAAGGCGTAAGGATATAAAATGGGCGTAAAAATATACAATAGGGTAAGGTGTATGCTATCGGAACTCAAGTTACACAGGACGTTACAAGTACGAGTTAATAACGACCATTAAATAATAAAATACAAGCCAGGAAAAGAGCCATGCGGCTCGAGCATAAGCGGCCAAGAATGACCTCATGCGGCCGAGGAGGGAGCAGCCCATGCGGCTGGAGGAGACTCGGGTCTAAAGGAATGCATGCGGCTTAGGGGAGTTCAGGGTCATGCAACGGAGTATCATGCGGCCAGAGGGAAGTAAGCTTCATGCGGCTGGCGGGATCAAGTTCCATGCGGCCGGGGAAGGGTGGGGGCATGCGGTCATGAGTTCAAAAGTTCATGCGGCTAGAGAAAGAAATTTATGCGGTCAGAGAAATTAAGATCCCATGCGGCTCGCAATGGGAATCAGCTAATGCGGCTGGCGGGGCAGCAAGGTCTTATGCGGCTGGACGAGCCATGCGCTTATGCGGCCAGGAGATGAAGGGGCTGCATGCGGCTGAGTCAGAGCATTCATGCGGCTGGGAAGAAGCGGGGTGCCATATGCGACTGAATGATCACGAGCATATGCGGCTGGGGGACTCGTCGCATGAAGAATCATGCAGTCAAGTGTTGCTATGCGGCTAAGGGGGTTTATGCGGCTTAGGAAAGGAAGTAGGCTTATGCGGCTAGATGAGCTCGGCCCTCCTGCAGCTCAAGTACTCCCAGTCATGCGGCTGAAGAGAACACTTGCCGCATGAAATATTCATGCGGTCAAGTCAAGCACAGTTCATCTTCTCCAAAAATTTCGAGAAGAAGAACACCATGAGAGCCTAGCTTCCAAGCTCCATAAAATCCTCATCCCAAGTCCAAATCTGAACTTCCATAGGTCAAAATAGGGTAGAACGAAAGCCTCTATAACATGGAACCATCAAAACTCAGAAATAATAAGATTAAATAGATCAAAACCCAAAATTTCCGAAAATAAAATAAACTTAGATCTACAAAAATCTAGTCATGGAAAGTAGAAATGCCAAGTACTAAAGTAAGTTAAAATGCTGTAAGGAAGAGAATGAAGCAATAAAATTAGAGTTCTTCCATGAAGCAAGATGCACTTGCCTAGACCTCTCTCTCTCTCTAGTAGGTGAAGGAATAAATGGAAGAAGAAGAAGAAGAGGTTAATGAAGAGAGATAAAGAAGAATGGGTTAATAAATGGTAGTGGTGGTGGTAGGTAGGGGGTTCACCCTTTGGTCCATGATGAACCAAAGCAATCCCAAACCGAACCAAGCCAACCCGAGCCAAGAATAAACCAGGTCATGAAGAAAACTAAGCAAGGAATTAAGCAATACAAGATAAAATACGTACACGTATTCCAAAAATACGTAATACTATCCACAGGCATTACAAAAGCTCTAAAATAATCATACAACGGTCCAGTCCCGTCGAAGGGACTCTTATAGAGAGCTCACTCGCCGAGACGCAGCCCGCTGCATCTAGGACTTATTCCAACAGAAGTCGTTCCATTAGTTGGATCGATTCTCGTAACGTCCGTCCAAATCGATTTGATCGATGTCGCAAGGTGTTATCGTTTACCAAGCTTAGCGATCGAGTCAGATGGCCATCTAAGTTTTCGACGGATCTGACTCGGCACAAGCATATTATGAAGTCCGTTGCCTATCGAAAGCGGGATGCTACAATTTTCTCCGAGCCGGCGAGCAACGTCAGCTAAGGGGGATTCGAACCGTGCCCATCCAACGGGATCTTCCGGTGCACCCAACGGACTACACCCACACGAACAAAATAGGACCAATCTATTGAAGCCCGTTGCTGGGCCCATTAGGGCCTCAGGGGATTAGGATATGTGGCCTGTTATATGCCATGCATGTGTTTGAGAGGGTCCAATAACTTTATATAAACACCATATAAATAGGTTTAAATTACTGGATACATAAAGTATTCTGTTTGGAGAAATTTGATCCTACGAGAAAAATGGATTATTTCTTCCAATTAATGGTGGGAGTGAAAAAAGAGAGGTTTAATTCACTGAAAAGGTACAATTTAATAACCCAAACAACTTAGTCAATTATGCAATTAATATAATCCAAAACCAGCCTAAAGTCCTTCCAGAACTGGTTGATATAACTAACGACTAACCTGTGGACAGATCAGTTAATTTACGTATGATCGACGTACTCGCAATCTGTAAGATTAGAGGTGTGCATCGGTCGATGGTCGACCTATTTGGTCACAATCGAAGTCGAACCGAAGTTAATCGGTTTAAAAATAAGCAAAACCGAACCAAACCAACCAATTGGTCGGTTCGGTTTTGAAATCGACCAATTTGGTTCGGTTTGGATCGGTTCGATGTGGTCGATTTTGATCAACCAAAAAAATGGACTGTCATCAATGTTTTTGGTACTAATGCTTATTTTGTTATGTGAAACTTTAGTCATCCCAGGAAAAAATGGAATATGTGTCAATCAATGACCAAAAAAAAATCATATGCATTCAACTAACAACAACACAACAGTAATGGAACGCGAAAATGTGCATTCAACAAACAACAGCTTCAGCTTCAGCTTGCACTTTAAAGCATTGCACGATAATTTGTAATAGTAAAATTGGAGCCGCCACTCCTCTTTGAGAGAGAGAGGCTCTTTCAAAGTGTGATGTCTGTTGTTGAATGAACCAAACAGGTCCAATACGCAAGTAAGTTAGTATACTCAACCCTAATTATTTAACACCCACATAGGATTTGGTTCGGTTCAATTTTAAACGATCTTTTGCATAACCAACTGTGAACCGAACTGGTCGGTTTAAAAAACATTGCAGCCGAACCAACCCGACCGAACTATCAGTTCGGTTTAAATCCGATATGCTCGGTTTGGTTTGGTTCGATTTAGTCGGTTTGACTTAATTATGCACAGCCCTATGTAAGATATCTATACCCGAGTCAAAATCAAGATAGTAAAAAGTTTGAATTATGGACATATGTTCAACGCACAAAATACTTGTAATAAGGATGTTAATAAAACAAGCTATTCGCGAATGCGTTCGAGTTCAACTCTTAGAAAAGTTTGTGAAATTTTATTGATATTGAGAGTAAAATTGAGATAAAAGAGCATCAACACGACTTTTATATGTAGTCGCTAAAGTCGTATATATATTCTACATTAATTAAAAATTCTAATTGTTGTGTATTGTTGGAATTTCTTCAATATTCTTCGCTTAAAAATCTGCAAACAAAATAAAATATATAAATGTTACCGGCCTCCGGAAAAGTCGCGTACGTAGCACTGCCCTAAGAGTTAGTCCGGATCTATGTACAGACTGGATCCGAACACGCATAGTGGTAAAATTATCGCTCCACCAGAATCTCTTTGCCGTACACGACTTGAAGATAGCAGCCCCGGCTTAGCTCTGCCTAGAGAAACAAAAGAAGAACGAAATATTTCGGAAAGAGCAGAATTTCTGAAGGAGAGTTTTGGCAAGAAGTTTTTTTTCCAGTATATTTTGAGAAGAAAAAGCTCATGAATATATATAGGCTATGTTGAGTACTCCAAACGGACATGTGAGTAAAAGCAATTAATCTGTCAATTAAGATAGAATTTTACAAAATATTACATGAAAAATATGTGATTCATTGAACCTAGACATGTATCCAAACATTACATAATAAATGATTTGTAACGGTAAAAAAAAATGAATGAGGAGCAAAAGGATGTTTAGGGTCTCAGCCCGAACCCGAAGAGAAAATCGGATCGACATTCGGTGTCCACGGATATAGGCACTTACCCGCACCCGTTACGTGCGCTGAACCAAATTGAACCGAGCCGGGCCTGGCCGGACGATGGCGGTAGCGCATACGTGTGGCCCGTATAGCCCCCACACATGACTTCAAAGAAGCACAAGAGAGTAAAGCAATATAAGCACACATAAGTCCACACGCAAATCCAATGTGGGACTAAAGGAGGAATAGGACTTGAGCTTTTGCTCAAAAGCAACAGTAGCTAACAACCCCTCCCCCCCAAAAGGTCAAGTTCCAAAGTAATAAAGAAAAAAATAAAGAAAGAAATAAGAGAATTTCTGGGCAGTTGAATAATATGCATAAATGAGATGGATTATGGCCTTGAATCTCACGTAGTGACTATTGTCTTTGTCTGAAGAAGAGCTTGATGGACTACGTCTTGAATCAGTCTTTTTGAACCAGACTCAGAGAATAGCACACATAGTACGCTAGAGGTACTTGGGTCTATCAGGTGGCACGTTTGATTGGCCATGTACACTTTTACACATTCATGAGAGTTGTCTAGGATCGTCCTGTCCTATAGTCACGGCCTTCACGACCTTTCATATAGGTAAGTCCTCAAGGGTTGGTAATAGGAATCAATCCTGCATATCATGCTTGGACTTATTAAGAGTTTAAACTCATCCTATCCATATCACACAAGGAATACTGTCACCATAGGGATGGGGTATCAATGTACACATGTACAGCCTCTTAGACTTATTTTAAAAAGAATTTAATCTCAGGGTCAGTGTTCCATAATAGTCACCTAGTCCAGCTTGTTCCTACCCATTGAACCGGCTTCTTGGGATCTCCAGTCAGACTCGGTTGGGTTGCCACTGTTGGTAGACTATACTATTGGCTTAACCCCACCCCCTCGATGATTCTAGGATCAATATCCTAGACAGACCCTTCGTCAAGTGGTCTGTAAGGTTCTTTTCTGACTTTATATAGTCAAGAACCACATATTTGTCCAATATGCTCTTTATTGACTTGAAGCGCAGCTGCAGGTGCCTGTTCATCTTAGCATTCACAGAATCATGCTTTAGTAGTTTTATAACAGATTTATTATCACAGTTTATAGAAATTATAGGAACAGGATGAACAGAAACATGTACATACATAATAAGATTTTTAAGCCACTCGGCTTTTGTACAGGTAGTGTCCAAAGCTATCATATCAGAGTCCATTGTACTCCTGGCAATGATAATTTGTTTACATGATCCCCAGAAGATTGCATCTCCTGCTAGAGTAAAAATATATCCAGTAGTAAATTTCACATCATGTGAATCAGTTGCCCCATTTGTATTTGAGTAACCTTCTATGATATCAGGGTGTCTAGTATAATGAAGTTTATAATCTAGAGTACCCTTAAGATATCTAAATACTATGTCTATGCAGTCCATTGTGATTGATTTGGGTTACTAGTATATCTACTTAGTCTCCCAATAACAAATGTAATATCGGTTCTGGTCCTATTTGTTATGTACATAAGGGATCCAATTATTTGTGAATATCTATGTTGTTCTATAGGTGATCCTTCATTCTTTTTTACAAAAATATTACTGTCATAAGGAGTAAGGACAAGTTTCTTGTCAAAATACTCAAATTTTCTTAACATTTTCTCAATTGAATGTGCTAGGGATAGAGTATAACCTTCTTTGCATTTGGACACTTGCATTCCTAGGATCAAGTTTGCTACACCTAGGTCTTTTATATCAAACTGGTTTGATAAATAATTCTTAGTGTTATTTATCAGTTCCAGTGAAGATCCTAGAATAAATAAATCATCAACATACAAGCATAAGATGACACAACTTCCATTTGTATTTTTAGAATACAAACATTTGTCATATTCATTTGGCACAAAACCAAATTCTATAATAAAATTTTCAAATTTGTTGTGCCATTACTTGGGAGCTTGCTTTAGGCCATAAAGAAATTTTACTAATCTACAAACCTTATTTTCTTGACCTTTAGCAATAAAACCTTCAGGTTGCTCTCTATATATTTTTTCTTCTAAATCTCTATTTAGAAATACTGTCTTTACATCCATTTGATGGATCAACATATCATGAATGGAAGCTAAGGCTAGAAGAGTTCTAATAAAAGTGATTCTAGCTACAGGTGAGTAGGTATCAAAATAATCTAATCATTTCTTCTGGGTGAAACCTTTAGTTACTAATCTAGCCTTGTATTTCTCTATAGTACCATCGGCTCTAAGTTTCTTTTTGAAGATCTACTTACAACCTATGGGTTTACTACCTAAAGGTAGGTCTGCTAAAAACCAAGTATTGTTCTCCATAATGGAGTTGTACTCATTGTTAATAGATTCTTTCCAGAAAGGGACATCAGGAGAGGATATGGCTTCTTCATAGGTTGAGGGATCACCCTCTATCAGAAATGTGAAGAATCTTTCTCCTAAATTCTGTCACCCTCACTTTTCCCAGTTAGGGGTAAAATGGTAATTTTCCATTTTATAATATTTTTAGGAATTTTATTTCATGAATATTATTATTTAAATATATTAGGAGTCGGGTTCGAATTTTATCGCATTCCGAGTTAATTCGGGACCCCGGTGAATTTCGACTTGAGTCGCAATTAGCCTGTTATTTAACCATGGCCCACCACACTAAACTTTAGGGTTTAGGAGTTTGGACTAGTTCCCCCATGAGTAATTAAGTTTAATTATGATTTTTATTTATTTTTAGCATTTTTCAAAACCCATTTTGGATTAATTTTGCATTAGGCTTAGGGAGGGGAAAACTTGTAAATACAAGTGCCCCTACCCCTTGGCACCATGGTCGGCCACCTATAGGGCCACCCCTCCACCTCTTTTACTTTCTCACTAAGTTTCTTCTTCTTCTCCATTACTTTCTTTCCAACTCCTTCTTCCTTTTCAAATCCACTTTTAGGTATGATTTTTAAACCCTTTTAAATTCCTCCTTTTGCATTTATTCCTTCACATAAATGATAGAGGGGATCATTCTCTACAAGTTGACCATAGCCTTTGTAGGTTCCCTTAAAATATAGGTTAAGGATTTATTATGGTTTAATCCTTTTATATATATATATATATATATATATATATATATATATATATATATATATATATATATATATATATATATATATATATATATATTATTTTTTTATATATATATTATTTTTTATTTTTTATTATATATATATATATATATATATATATATATATATATATATATATATATATATATATATATATATATATATACACATTTGTGCATGTTTGGGTGTTTTTATATAGGTATGTATATATATATATTGTATATGTATGTATCAATGCTTAGAGTTGTGCGTTAGAACTTATAGTTGTGCATTAGAGCCTTAGAGTTGTGCATGAGAGCCTTGTAGTTGTGCAGGAATGCCTTAGAAGTGTGCAGAATGCTATTCAGAAAAAACTGTGCAGTAGAGCCTTAAAGGTGAGCAGAAGTGCCTTAAAGGTGAGCATGAGAGCCTTAAAGGTGTGCAGGTTGTCCCAGTGTGCTAAAATCCGAAAAATTGAGTATTTTGTGTGTTTGTGCTTTATGTGCGTGTGTAAGGGAAATTGGAGAGTGTGTGTGTTTATATATAGATAGATACATAGAGAAGATTAGAAGAAGTTTAAGAATTAGAATAAGTTAGAAGAATAGGAAGAAAAGTGAGAAATAGAAAATAGAGGGGATCGAGTTAGAGGGCGAAACGGAGCTCGGAGTATCGGAATGAGTTGAAACTTGGCGTGGGGAAAGAATACGTGAATTAGATTTTGTGGGTAGGCTCCCGAGTAGAAATCGGGGTTGTAGGGTGCCGGTATCGCGCCGTACCATTGCGTATCTTGAAATATTCAAGATATCGGCAATGGACCGTATCGTGGACTAAATGTCCACTTTACTTACGTATCTTGGTACGTAATATATGTATAGGCTTGTATCTTACTACCCTAGGAAGCTCGGATCAAAATACCAAGCGTAGGTAGGCTAACTTGATCATTGCCTAAGCTAGAATTTTACCTTTTTTAAGGGCAAAATAGGATATTAGCCTACGGCCAAGATTTGAGTTCGAAGTCCAAGATGGACTTGGATATGGGTTGTAGAGGTTGGTAATAGTTAGAAATAGTCACCTAAACCTAGTCTTGACCATGGTTGACTTTTTAGACCAAAAGTCAACTATGGGTCAACGCTTTACCCAATTTAGTCCCAAATTTCTTTAGACTTGTGTAGTTGACCAAAAGTCAACTATTAGTCACCATTGACCTAGGTTTGACCTAGAGTTAACTAGAGTTGACCAGGATTGACCAGTTGACCAAAAGTCAACTGTAGGCCAACTCTTGACCCCGTTTGACTTTTTTCGACTTGTTTTGACCTGTGATGACTGGTATGACTTAGGATTGACTTGGTTTGGCTTAGATTGACTTGATATAACTTGATTTGACCTAGATTGACTTGACATGACTTAGTGTGACTCTGTGAGACCTAGTTTGACCTAGATTGCATATCATTCATTATGAATCATTCCTAAACTTGTTTAAACCTCAATTAACTTACAGTATCTCATCTTTAGGTCTCTGATCTCCACTCTGAGCATTGATATATCCTACAGCTCAGGACAACAGGCGAGTACATTCACTGATAGTTTTTATTGTCTTGATATTTGCTATATCCGATTCAGTCGTAGTGTCTTACTTGATTCTCAGACACGATAGTTCACGGACTAATATTGTCGGATTTCTGTCATGATATGTCATTCCTGGATTTCTTAGGATACTTGTACTTGCTTGGTCTTGATTCTTGTACTTGTATTGACGCCGATTCCTGAAGAGGACTTGCTCCCCTCTTAGGGAATCCTGCGTCATGACGTGCTATGTCCGGATCCGTATACTATTCGGGAAAATAGGGAAAATTATAGATAGTGTGATCAATGCCCACCTTGAGTTACTACTTGTATCATAGCTATACCCTCGCCTCACGATGGGTATAGCCTGACCTGTGCTACTACTTGCTCCATAGCTTACCATCCAGGCCGGACCGAGTCTACGTACTTGTAGCCGGTCGGTTGGAAGCCTGATTCTTGACCCATACCGATCACATTAGGCTATAATATTCGAGGCACATTTTATATTTACTTTTCTTGTCATATATCCTGTTCTGTTCTATATTCAGTACTTTCTTACCATGCATGATATACAGTTACTCACATGCTTTACATGCCTTTACATTGTACCTTGATTAGAGACTAAGTTCTGCTCGGGAGAAGAGTTACAACCCCGGTCCTTGTTTGGTTTAAGGGTTGTAACTCGGCTTTCGAACGGTTCCCAAGTCTTCATATATCTTTGTCTCGTAGTTCATTATACTGTCTCTTATAGAACTTGTCAATTCACATGGAACTGCTGTTAGTGTTTGTACTTGCTCATTTTTCTGACAGGATACCGTTATGATATATTATTGATGACTCTGAGATGGACTGCTCGACCTATTATGGGCTCGAGTTAGATGGAGTAGCCTTGGATCGTGGCCTTATAGTAGAGCCACTAGATTTTGTACTTTCAGAGTAGTGTAGGTTAGCTAGGTTTGACTGGACTGCGATCCAGCTAGCTTTATCAGACTGTAGTTCTATATTCTATTTTGATACCCTGTGATGTTGTATATATCTGGGCTTGTATTAGACTGTGGACTTATTACTCTTTTATCTATCATATGTCTTTCCTTCTGAGCTATCTACCTTAGTTTTATTCTGTGATTGAGACTGTATTATTATGTCACCTCCATTCGGAGAGTATATACTGTACAGGTACATTTAACTGTTAGCCGTAGTATTTACAAAAGTTATATACAGCGTTCTACCGCCGATACTGCGGTGTAGGCTGGACGTACCCACGTGCTCGTGCCCCTCATAAGGGTGCGGGTCGTGACACGATTTTGTGGTAGCCCACGCAGGTCCAGTGTCGCAATTAGTGCGATCTCGTAATGGTGCTCGACTTAGAGTACTAATTACGAGCCTGCAATTTGGACGTAGGACCTAGGACATGATAGGAGTTTCTCAATCACACCTAGAAAATTTTTGATCTTTTGATTATCATGATTATTCACCTTGTATTAAATTAACTGTCCTTCCTTGATAATCTACTCATGTGCCATATTAATCTCTTGTTTCAATTCGTCTCCAGGATGATGAAGACGCATTCGCAGGCCTCTGGATCGAGTAGCTTGCCCGAGAGATCTGACCCGGTCGAAGAGGAGGTTCACGAGACTGCCCTCAGTAATTCTACTATTCCAGAGACCCCGGCAGTTGCACAGGGAGGTCTACCACCTCCACCCCAGAGGGTTACGGCCGTTGTTCCAGAGATATACTGCCACCACCACCAAAACCGACGGATACACATCATTTGTTCCTTCTCCTTCAGCAGATGATGGAGACACAGCGGGCCCAGGCAGAGGCATCGCAGCGCCAGTCGGAGGCATTACACCATCAGATCGAGATGCTGAGACAGAGTATGGAGAACTCGCATCAGCTTGTACTGGCAGCAGTAGAGAGAGTGGCACCGGGTACGATACAGGGCCCTACTAGCCAGCAGCCGTGCCAGCAGCAGTCCAGGCCGGGGACAGTATTAGACTTTAGGAAGATGAGCTCCAGGGACTTTACAGGCACAGAGGGCATCCTTTATGCAGACGACTGGCTAGAGGATATACAGCGGAGCATGGAGCTGGCAGAGCTTCCTAGAGCACTTTGGGTTTCGGCCGCAGCCAGCCGATTCTTCGACATTGTGCTGACATGGTACCGCACGGATCCTCGTACGTCGGTGAGAGGGCTGACATGGGAGAACTTCCGGAGGCTCTTCAAGGAGAAGTTCTTTCCGGACGTGGCTCTTACAGCATTGGAGGGCCAGTTCGTGGGTCTAGTGCAGGGGAACTCGTCGGTGGATGAGTATGCAGCTGAGTTCTTCTGTCTTAGCAGGTTTGCTCCAGATATGATCCAGGATGAGGGGCAGAAGGCTCCTAAGTTCTGCCGGGGACTTATTCATGCAGTGCGCACCCGCACCTCGGCTCACCGTGACGCGACGTTCGATCAGATATTGATGGACGTGCAGATTGCAGAGGAGGACTTCGACCTCAAGCCGAAGAGGAGCGGAGATACTATGGGGGCGAGTTCCAGTGCAGGACCGGCCAAGCGTCCCCATATTCAGCAGCAGCAGAGGCCGTTTCAGCTGCAGCAGCCTCTGTTGCAGATTCAGCAGGCACCGGCGCGTGCCCAGCAGCATCAGGATCAGGGCTAGAGGCAGACCCAGCAGTGTGCTTTCTGCGGAAAGACGGGGCACAGCAGAGACGTGTGCCGGAGGAGGCTAGGCGCTTGCCTATTCTGCGGAGGAACCGACCACCAGCTGAAGGACTGCCATGTTCGGGCAGCCAAGGGAGGCCAGGACAGGGTGCAGCCGGCTAGAGGACCAGCGGTTCAGCAGAGGGGTCCTCCACTTCAGACCCAGCAGCAGCATTTTATTCAGCACCAGAGGGGAGCACCCGAGGGCAGGGTGTTCGCTTTGGCAGCAGAGGAGGAGGTAGAGCCCGTGGGAGATGTTGTAGCAGGTCATGTTCTCTTAGATTCTTTCCCTGCTTTTGCCTTATTTGATTCTAGGGCGACCCATAGTTTTGTGTCTGTTTCTTTTGCTTTGAGACACAATATTATCGCTGAATATATGGGTAGGACTTGCAAGATTATGACCGGGGGAGGTATTATCCCGGTTAATAATATTTACAAGGGGCAGAGAGTCGCTCTGAGAGGCCGGGACTTGAGTGTGTGTCTGCTCGTAATGCCCTACCGTGGTACGATATGGTACTCGGTATGGATTAGTTGAGCATGCACCATGCTAGCATTGATTGTTGAGCAGGCAGAGTTCTTTTTAGGACGCCGGGTGAGCTAGAGATCGAGTTTGCTCGAGGAGCAGCGGAGCCGGAGGCTGGATTCTGTGGAGCTTTGTTGGCGGGGCAGGATTTGCCACATCCGTTGATTACTGAGTTCTCGGATGTCTTTTCCGAGGAGTTGTCGGGGATGCCGCCAGACAGGGACATTGAGTTCTCCATAGACTTGGTACCGGGCGCCGAGCCCATATCATAGCATGTCTATAGGGTGAACAACAGCGAGTTGATAGAGCTGAAGAAGCAAGTCGATGAGCTGCAGGACAAGGGGTTCATCAGATCAAGTCCTTCGTCCTGGGAAGCGCCAGTCCTGTTTGTGCCGAAGAAGGACGGTACGTCCCGCATGTGCATTGATTACCGGGCGCTCAACAACCTCACTATCAAGAATAGGTACCCTTTGCCGAGGATTGACGACTTGTTCGATCAGCTAAGTGGGGCAAAGGTCTTTTCGAAGATAGATTTGAGGTCCGGGTATCACCAGCTGAAGGTGAGGCGGGATGACATTCCCAAGACGGCATTTCGGACTCGGTACGGCCAGTACGAGTTTACAATGATGCCATTTGGGTTGACCAATTCTCCCGCGGTGTTCATGAACTTGATGAACAAGGTATTCCATTAGTACCTTAACAAGTTCGTGGTGGTCTTCATAGACGATATCTTGATCTATTCGAAGATGCAGGAGGAGCATGAGGAGCACTTGAGAGTTGTGTTAGAGACTCTGATGAGGGAGCAACTATACGGAAAGCTTTCGAAGTATGAGTTCTTCTTAGACCAGGTGGAGTTCCTAGGTCATGTTGTGACCGAGCACGGGATTTCAGTAGACCAGAGGAAGATTTCGGCAGTGGAGTCTTGGTCTACGCCCAGTTCAGTTGTCGAGGTTCGGAGCTTTCTTGGTTTGGCTGGCTATTACCGGAAGTTTGTCTAGGACTTCTCGCAGATTGCAGAGCCGATGACTAGACTCACCAGGAAGGACGTGGAGTTCGTCTGGACTGTTGAGTGTCAGGCTGCATTCGATGAGCTAAAGAGGAGGTTGACTTCAGCTCCGATCCTGACTTTGCCATCTGGGTCAGGAGGGTTCTCGATCTTCAGCGATGCTTCCAGGAAGGGTTTAGGGTGTGTTCTTCAGTAGCACGGGAAGGTGATTGCCTATGCATCCATGCAGTTGCGCCCTCATGAGAAGAACTATCCTATTCATGATCTGGAGTTGGCTGCGATGATATTTGCTTTGAAGTTATAGAAGCATTACCTGTACGGAGAGCGAGTTGAGATCTTCACAGACCACAAGAGCTTGAAGTACGTGTTCACTCAGAAGGAGTTGAACATGCGGCAGAGGCGGTGGTTAGAGCTGATGAAGGACTTCGATATATCCTTGCAGTACCATCCGGGGAAGGCCAACGTAGTTGCAGATGCCTTGAGCAGGTATCCAGTTGCTATGTTCTTGACGACAGATCGTCATTTGTTGGCCGACCTGGATAGTTTGGGTATCGAGGTCATCATTCCGGGCATGGAGATCCAGATATGGGGTTTGCAGATTCAGTCTGAGCTGATGGATAGAGTCAGGTCAGCGCAGTATGATAATGATGCCCTGAGGAGCATCAGGGAGCAGGTGAGGATGGGCTTGCTTGACGATTTCTCTGTAGCCGAAGACGGGTCGTTGCGGCACGGTACTAGGCTGTGCGTTCCACGTGGAGAGCTTCGGGAGGAGGTTCTTCAGGAGGCACATCGCTCTCAGTATTCTATGCATCATGGAGCCAATAAGATGTATAGGGACCTGAGAGAGCACGTGTGATGGTATGGCATGAAGCGCGAGGTAGCTCAGTTTGTATCTCGTTGCCTTGTGTGTCAGCAGGTGAAGGCCGAGAGGCAGAGACCAGGTGGATTGCTACAGCCGCTACCTATTCTCGAGTGGAAGTGGGAGCACATCACCATGGACTTTGTATCTAGACTTCCACGGTCGCCAGGAGGGAAGGACGCGGTTTGGGTCATAGTTGATAGATTGACCAAATCGGCCCACTTTTTGCCTTTCAAAGTGGGTTTGTCTACGGAGAGGCTGGCTGAGCTGTATGTTCGTCAGATCGTGAGATTGCACGGAGTTTTGATGAGCATAGTTTTAGATCGGGATAGCCGATTCACTTCCCACTTCTGGAGGAGTTTGTAGGCTAGCTTGGGCACCTCGCTCAAGTTTAGTACTGCTTATCATCCTCAGACAGACGGGCAGTCGGAGAGGACCATCCAGACCTTGGAGGATATGCTTCGCACATGTGTGCTAGATCTCGGGGGTTCTTGGGAGGACCATCTTCACCTGGTAGAGTTTGCTTACAACAACAGCTACCAGGCCAGTATAGAGATGTCACCATTTGAGGCTCTATATGGACGGAGATGTCGTACTCCTTTGTCTTGGGACGATGTCGGCGAGCGGGCGCTTCTTGGGCTGGAGATAATTGTGGATGCGGCCGAGAAGGTCAGATTGATTAGAGACAGACTTCGGGTGGCTCAGGATAGGCAGCGGCATTGGGCCGATAGTCACCGGAGACCGTTAGAGTTCGAGGTTAGTTTCAGTTCTTGTCGTATTTGTTGTGATTGTTTGTTAGTTGTGTGTTAAGTTTTTGTCTTGTGTCTAGGTTGGTGACATGGTATTTCTGAGGATATCCCCGACACGTGGCACTATTCGCTTTGGCGGCGGTGGGAATCTCAGTCCGCGCTACATCGGACCTTTCACCATCTTAGAGAGGATCGGTGCAGTAGCCTACCGACTGGACTTGCCTACCAGGCTCGAGGGAGTGCACAACGTGTTTCATGTATCTCAGCTGAGGCGGTACGTGGCAGATCCTAGCCATGTATTGGATCATTCAGCGATACAGGTGGGACCTACTCTCAGCTATCCAGAACAGCCGGTGGAGATTCTGGATCGCAGGGAGAAGGTGCTCCGGAACCAGGTCATACCCTTGGTTCGGGTTGCATGGAGACATCACTCTCCAGGTGAGTCTACCTGGGAGAGGGAGGACGACATGCGAGAGCGTTTCCCTTATCTTTTCGCGTCCTGAGGTATAAATCTATTTCCTTTATTTCTGTTTGTGATTTCCTGTGCTTGTTGTCTTCAATTTCGAGGACGAATTTTTTTAAGGTGGATAGACTTGTCACCCTCACTTTTCCCAGTTAGGGGTAAAATAGTAATTTTCTATTTTATAATATTTTTAGGAATTTTATTTCATGAATATTATTATTTAAATATATTAGGAGTCGGGTTCGAATTTCATCGCATTCCGAGTTAATTCGGGACCCCGGTAAATTTTGACTTGAGTCGCAATTAGCCTGTTATTTAACCATGGCCCACCACACTAAACTTTAGGGTTTAGAAGTTTGGACTAGTTCCCCCATGAGTAATTAAGTTTAATTATGATTTTTATTTATTTTTAGCATTTTTCAAAAATATTTTGGATTAATTTTGCATTAGGCTTAGGGAGGGGCAAACTTGTAAATACAAGTGCCCCTACCCCTTGGCACCATGGCCGGCCACCTATAGGGCCACCCCCTCCACCTCTTTTACTTCCTCACTAAGTTTCTTCTTCTTCTCTATTACTTTCTTTCCAACTCCTTCTTCTTCCTTTTCAAATCCACTTTTAGGTATGATTTTTAAACCCTTTTAAATTCCTCCTTTTGCATTTATTCCTTCACTTAAATGATAGAGGGGGTCATTCTCTACAAGTTGACCATAGCCTTTGTAGGTTCCCTTAAAATATAGGTTAAGGATTTATTATGGTTTAATCCTTTTTGAGAGTGGTATATATATATATATATATATATATATATATATATATATATATATATATATATATATATACATTTGTGCATGTTTGGGTGTTTTCATATAGGTATGTTTATATATATATATATATATTGTATATGTATGTATCAATGCTTAGAGTTGTGCGTTAGAACTTATAGTTGTGCATTAGAGCCTTAGAGTTGTGCATGAGAGCCTTGTAGTTGTGCAGGAATGCCTTAGAAGTGTACAGAATGCTATTCAGGAAAAACTGTGCAGTAGTGACTTAAAGGTGAGCAGAAGTGCCTTAATGGTGAGCATGAGAGCCTTAAAGGTGTGCAGGTTGTCCCAGTGTGCTAAAATTCGAAAAATTGAGTATTTTGTGTGTTTGTGCTTTATGTGCATGTGTAAGAGAAATTGGAGAGTGTGTGTGTGTGTGTGTGTGTTTATATATAGATAGATACATAGAGAAGATTAGAAGAAGTTTAAGAATTAGAAGAAGTTAGAAGAATAGAAAGAAAAGTGAGAAATATGAAATAGAGGGGATCGAGTTAGAGGGCGAAACGGAGCTCGGAGTATCGGAATGAGTTGAAACTTGGCGTGGGGCAAGAATACGTGAATTAGATTTTGTGGGTAGGCTCCTGAGTGGAAATCGGAGTTGTAGGGCGCCGGTATCGTGCCGTACCATTGCGTATCTTAAAATATTCAAGATATCGGCAATGGGGTGTATCGTGGACTAAATGTCCACTTTACTTAGGTATCTTGGTAGGTAATATATGTATATAGGCTAGTATCTTACTATCCTAGGAAGCTCGGGTCAAAATACCAAGCGTATGTATGCTAACTTGATCATTGCCTAAGCTAGAATTTTACCCTTTTTAAGGGCAAAATAGGATATTGGCCTACGGCCAAGATTTGAGTTTGAAGTCCAAGATGGACTTGGATATGGGTTGTAGAGGTTGGTAATAGTTAGAAATAGTCGCCTAGACCTAGTCTTGACCACGGTTGACTTTTTAGACCAAAAGTCAACTATGGGTAAACGCTTTACCCAATTTAGTCCCAAATTCCTTTAGACTTGTGTAGTTGACCAAAAGTCAACTATTAGTCACCATTGACCTAGGTTTGACCTAGAGTTGACCAGAGTTGACCAGGGTTGACCAGTTGACCAAAAGTCAACTGTAGGCCAACTCTTGACCCCGTTTGACTTTCTTCGACTTGTTTTGACCTGTGATGACTGGTATGACTTAGGATTGACTTGGTTTGGCTTAGATTGACTTGATATAACTTGATTTGACCTAGATTGACTTGACATGACTTAGTGTGACTCAGTAAGACCTAGTTTGACCTAGATTGCATATCATTCATTGTGAATCATTCCTAAACTTGTTTAAACCTAAATTAACTTATAGTATCTCATTTTTAGGTCTCTGATCTCCACTCTGAGCATTGATATATCCTACAGCTCAGGACAGCAGGCGAGTACATTCACTGATAGTTTTTATTGTCTTGATATTTGCTATATCCAATTCAGTCGTAGTGTCTTACTTGATTCTCAGACACGATAGTTCACGGACTAGTATTGTCGGATTCCTGTCATGAGATGTCATTCCTGGATTTCTTGGGATACTTGTACTTGCTTGGTCTTGATTCTTGTACTTGTATTGACGCCGATTCCTGAAGAGGACTTGCTCCCCTCTTAGGGAATCCTGCGTCATGACGTGCTATGTCCGGATCTGTATACTATTCAGGGAAATAGGGAATATTATAGATAGTGTGATCAATGCCCACCTTGAGTTACTACTTGTATCATAGCTATACCCTCGTCTCACGATGGGTATAGCATGACCTGTGCTACTACTTGCTCCATAGCTTACCATCCCGGCCGGATCGAGTCTACGTACTTGTAGCCGGTCGGCTGGAAGCCTGATTCTTGACCCATACCGATCACATTAGGCTATAATATTCGAGGCACATTTTATATTTACTTTTCTTGTCATATATCATGTTCTGTTCTATATTCAGTACTTTCTCACCATGCATGATATACAGTTACTCATATGCTCTACATGCCTTTATATTGTACCTTGATTGGAGACTAAGTTCTGCTCGGGAGAAGAGTTACAACCCCGGTCCTTGTTTGGTTTAAGGGTTGTAACTCGACTTCCGAACGGTTTCCAAGTCTTCATATATCTTTGTCTCGTAGTTCATTATACTGTCTCTTATAGAACTTGTCAATTCACATGGAACTGCTGTTAGTGTTTGTACTTGCTCATTTTCCTGACAGGATACCGTTATGATATATTACAGATGACTCTGAGGCGGACTGCTCGACCTATTATGGGCTCGAGTTAGATGGAGTAGCCTTGGATCGTGGCCTTATAGTAGAGCCACTAGATTTTGTACTTCCAGAGTAGTATAGGTTAGCTAGGTTTGACTGGACTGCGATCCAGCTAGCTTTATCAGACTGTAGTTCTATATTCTATTTTGATACCCTGTGATGTTGTATATATCTGGACTTGTATTAGACTGTGGACTTATTACTCTTTCATCTATCATATGTCTTTCCTTCTGAGCTATCTACCTTAGTTTTATTCTGTGATTGAAACTGTATTGTTATGTCACCTCCATTCGGAGAGTATATACTGTACAGGTACATTTAACTGTTAGTCGTAGTATTTACAGACGTTATATACAGCGTTCTACCGCCGATACTGCGGCGTAGGCTGGACGTACCCACGTGCTCGTGCCCCTCATAAGGGTGCGGGTCGTGACAAATTCTTTTTAATCATTTCTCTTTTACTCCTTCTAGGTTCTATGACTTGTTTAGGCTGAGAAATAGATATTTGATCATGAGAACTAGTATATAGAGTAAGAGAAGGGTTGGAGGAAGATGAAGAGGTTCTATCATTGAAGGAAAATATATTCTCAAAGTAAACTGCATCTCTAGCTTCTATTATTGTGTTATTAGAGATTTTATTTACTTCAGAATGGGTTACAAGAAATCTATTGGCATTACTATCTAGGGCATATCCTATGAATACAATATCTACAGTTGTAGCTCCAATCTTCCTCTTTTTGGGTTCAGAAATTCCTACCTTAGCTAAACATCCCCAAACTTTGAGGTAATTAATCCTAGGGGTTCGACCTTTCCATAAATAATATGGTGTCTTATCATTAGTCTTACTGTCCTAAATATTATCATGGGCACCTGAGCTGAGAAGTATGGCATTTACCATGTATAACACAGTGCGATTCTTTCTTTCAGCAACTCCGTTGGATTGTGGTGAATAAGAAGCAGTAACCTCATGAATAATTTCATGCTCTTCACAGAAGTTAGTCATTTCATTTGAGGTGTACTCTCCACCACGATCTGATCTAAGTATCTTAATCTTCCTATCTAACTGGTTCTCAGTTTCAGACTTATAGACCTTGAATCTGTCTAGAACTTCATCTTTAATCTTAAGGAGGTAGGTATAACAATACTTTGAATAGTCATTTATAAAAGTAACAAAGTATTTTCTACCGCCTCGGGTCAAAACCCTAATAGAATCACAAATATCACTATGGATAAGTTCTAGGAGTTCGGAATTCCTATGGACATATTTGAAAGGTAATCTAGTGTGTTTGGCTTGAACACAGATCTCACATTTGTGTTTATCATCTATAGGAATCTTAGAAATAAGACCTAAGTTTATCATTCTTTTAATAGATCCTAAATTTGCATGACCTAATTTGTCATGCCAAACATTTGAGGATTCAACATTTGCAACAAAGGAATGATTTAAAATTTTATTCATAGTACTTAAAATAAAAAGACCATCATTTACAAATTATTTTTCTATAAATAAGTCATTCTTGGAAAAGATAACTTTATTATCCTCCATTACAATCTTGTATCCTGAGGCTACAAGTAGAGATCTACTAACTAGGTTTCTCCTAACTGACGGCACATAAAGCACATCATAGAGAGGTAAAAAAATTTCCGATGTCATCTTCAGGTCTATTCTTCCTCTTTCTACAATCTGTGCTGTTGAGCCATCTCCTAAGGTCACACCTCCTCCACATAATTCTTGATAGTTTGAAAAACATGAACGATCAAAAGAAACATGAACATTTGCTCCAGAATCCAACCACCAATCATCAGAATGGTAAGAAATGCTTACTATAGGTTGATAGCTTACAGACCCGAAGAAGCTAGAAAACCCATTCAAAGTCATGTTAGCCTCTGGCTTGTATGAGCCTATCCCTTTGAAGGAGGTCTCCTTGGTGATTAGGCTTAGGTTTGCCATGGACTTCTATATGGTTTATCTTAGCTATGGAATCAGATATAGCTATGGACTTTAACCGAATCTGTTTTCTGTTCTAAATCTCTTTAGAACTTAAGAATAGGTTTCTAAAGTCTGCATAAATTATTTACTCGGGATGAATATTATTGTGGGATAATAGTTTGAATAATATTGATAATCAACCTTTAAAAACTTTAGCCTTTTCAAGTTTTGATAAGGTTGGGTTAGCTGTAGGGGTCGGATCCCAGCAAGCGGAGCTGCGGAGGTTCACTAAGAATGCTTAACTACCGGTCGCTTAGACAATTTACGTCTTGTTGACAGAAGGGCCCTTTCGGCTTGTACCCAAACAAATCTCTACTTTTAAAACTTTAGAATTTAAGGGGATTTGTAAAATCAATAATTATTTCCTTTCCTAAAATAAAAAATTGCATAGTCCAAGACTAGTATGTCACAAATGTATTGATTCACTAATGTTCATGAGAATGGCCAATTTTAAAATCACAAATGATTGTAACAATTGGTCCTTATGAAGTAACGAAAAAGAATTGTCTAGCAATAATTTAATGAAATGCTTGACAAAAAGGAAACAATATTTTGAACAATATCTAACCAATATTTGTTAAATAATATGCTTCTTAAATAAGGACAATTATATAAAAGAATCTTGTCTCGCAAAAATTTATAGTAAGAAAATTATTAAGTATCAACAAAGTTTGCTAAGACAATTATTTTCTACAGTGGACAATTAAGAAGATTTTGCTTTGGTAGGCAAATATATATATATATATATATGTTTGAAATGATAATTTGTGTACAACAACAGTGAATATTTGTAACGACAGTAATGAATATTTCTTAAAAATAAGTTACAACAAGGAACTTATTTAAGACAATGTAACAAATTGTTATATAGACAGTAGCAATAAATAATTCCCTAAACAAAATTCTCTAAACAAATGTATAGAATGTATTAAATGATATGGTGGCCTCAACCAATTAATAAACTGTAGCAACAAAAATTCTCTAAACAAAAAAAATTCTCGTCAACCAATTAATTAACATTATCAATATATTTTGTTTTGAAGAGATTCAATGTGCAGTAGCAAAATTAGGTAAGCAAATGTTTGCTAAATAGAAATTTTAGTAAATGTTTGGTACAGTAAAACGTTTCTGAAGGGAGTCCAGACTAGCATTTCAATGCGATGCACATTTATATGGTGCTCAATCCAACTTAGGGAGACTACCCACAGACGTTGGATCGGTGGATTTAGGATGTTCTTATATGATCGGATTAATGTGTAATGGTATTATGTCGGTAAGTAAAATGTACAGTGAACTAACTTCAGCACTAGTGGTTTACTAGATAGAAGGAATCAATAATTAGGAATGTTCTATATTATCAGTAATGGTATATATTATAATATATCACTTACAAATAATATACCACTAGTAAGAACTTAAACAACTTTTGTATTTTGTGAGAATTTAAACAGAACATAATTTTAAGTGAGCAAATGTACAATGAACTTTAACAGAATTTTTAGTGTACGAATTTTTACTAACAACTTTTAACTGAAGAAAATATTTTTAAAAAATGGATTAACTTTTAGATTGTTGAAATTTCTTCAATATTCTTCGCTTAAAAATCTGCAAACAAAATAAAATATGTAAATGTTATCGGCCTCCGGGGAAGTCGCGTACGTAGCACTGCCCTAAGAGTTAGTCCGGATCTATGTGCAGTGATCCGAATACTCATAGTGGTAAAATTTCTGCTCCACCGGAATTTTTTTGCCGCACACGACTGGGAGAGAGCGACCCCGACTTAGCTCTACCCAGAGCAACAAAAGAAGAACGAAATGTTTCGGGAAGAGCAGAATTTCTGAAGGAGAGTTTTGGCAAGAAGTTTTTTTTTCTAGTGTGTTTTGAAAAGAGAAAGCTCATGAATATATATAGGCTATGCTGAGTACTCCCAATGGACAGGTGAGTAAAAGCAATTAATCTGTCAATTAAGATGGAACGTTACAAAATATTACATGAAAAATATGTGGTTCATTGAACCTAGACAAGTATCCAAACGTTACATAATAAATGATTTGTAACGGTAAAAAACAAATGAATGGAGCAAAAGGATGTTTAGGTTCTCAGTCCGAACCCAAAGAGAAAATCGGATCGGCATTCGACGTCCGCAGATGTGGGCACGTACCCGCACCCGTTACGTACGTCGAACCGAACCGAACCGAACGAGCCGGGTAGGACGACGGCGGCGGCCCGCGCGTGTGGCCCGTAGGGCTCCCACACATGACTTCAAAGAAGCACAAGAGAGTAAAGCAATATAAGCACACATAAGTCCACACGCAAATCCGATGTGGGAAAGAAGGAAGGGGACTTGAGCTTTTGCTCAAAAGCAACAGTAGCTAACATGTATTACATAGTTAAAAAAAACATTTTAACTATCTAAACATATAATAAGTTATAAAATATATTCAATAGTCAAGTTATATTTAAATTAAGTACATAATATTATCTAACTAAAATATATATTCAAAATATTTGAAACATATCTATAACCAATAATAATTAAATATAACTAGAAATTTTATCTAATATTTCAATAATGTTATATATTTTTTTTAAGTACAACGCGCTCGCGCGCGCGCACACACACACAAATACACACACACACACACACACACATATATATATATATATATATATATATATAAAAAGATTAATTTTGAATTTAAATTTGCCTTAATTCAATCTTATTAGTGTTGAGTGCGTCTACATAGAAGTGCAGACTGAAGCAACGCGTAGACGTCCGATTGGTCGGACCCATGCACTGACGTTAGCAGCAAAGCTAATTTTTTGTGGGTCCCGCGGCAAAACAATCCGTAGACGTTACGTTGTGTCAGTTTTAGCCGCATGATTGCCTGGTTGCATTGGTTTGTTTAGAATTTTTCATTAACGTTGGAGTTGTTCGGCAGCCGAGCTCGCAAAGAGGCAATAATTGACGAGTCCATTTTTGTTCACCTTACCCTCCAATAAAGAATTGTCACGTGTCAAATTCATTCAACATAAACCACTATGAAAGTGGTTTTGTAAACATTCAAAATGTTTTGACTAAAAAATTTGACACATATCAATCCTTTATTGAAGGTGAACAAACACCCTAATTTTGATGGATGAACAAACAATGGACTCAGTCACTGACCTAGGTTGTCTGTGATGAGCTTTATATATTTTTGAGCGTCTATGTTTGTCGGTTCTTTTTATATCATGTTTTGCAAAGAGACAAAGTGTACAATTACAAAAATGTAACTCTGAAATTTATGTATCCAATAAAGTAAATAAAAAATAAAAAATCAAGATAAATAAATAGAAAAAAAATTTAAGATAGCGACATCAAAAAATTATTTAGCAAGATAGCAAGCACAGTTCAAATATTATTTAGCAAAAATAACATATTGGACCACCATCTCATCAATCATCTTCGTTTTCCAATAGACCAAACTTAACTAATAAATCAAAATTATTAAGATTTTTTGTTCTTGACATTGTTTGAAAAATTCGGCCTAGTATGAGTCATTAAGTAATATTATTCATCTCACCAAAGTGTTCCTCTAAATCATCCGTCCTTATGTGACTGCTGATGTGATATCTGATATGACAGATAACATGACAAAATTTAACCAAAAATATTAATGATCTAATTTATTTTAATGTTAATTTTAGTGTTAATGTTAATTTTAATGTTAATGTTAATATAAGTTTTAATTTTTATGTCAGCAGCCACATAAGAAGAGATTATTTGATGGATAATTTGGAGAGATAAACAGCATCTTTAACTCATATATATATATATATATATATATATATATATATATATATATATATATATATATATATATATATCCCTCAACACCGGAAACTCACACAACATTATATAGAGTGCAATTTGAAGTTTCTTACCTTGGCAAGCAATTTTAAGCGAGTAAGCAAACCCCTGCTTATTGTAGTTTTGCTAAATATTTTACAAATCCAAAATAGTGTCATTAGTAGCATACATGATATCAAATTCTGCTTCTAAGGATCATGACTTGCAAAATAATATTAAACTCCTAGTAATATTGGCTTGGTATACAAAAAGAGTTTAGAAAATAGAATATGATATATGTAAAGTTACTTTTATATATAAGAACTTGTAAATACTCAATTTAACTGATCCATCATGTTAATAAAGGTCATGTTGACATATTTTTACAAACTGGACAGAATTGATATTATACCAAATAATCAAATTTTAACTAAATCCTTAATTGCTAAAATTTCTTATATTTAGCTCTTTGGGTATGCATAAGAATTTAAAAATTGAAATTTTTGCAAGTGTATGGTTACCTCATCCTATAGAAACTTACAATTCATTTTTTTTTTGACTATATAATGAAGTCCAATTATATTAAATAGGGATACATCACATTGTGGACAGATTTGAGATAATTGAAAGATAACTATCTCAGTATTATACAAAGAGGTATAAAGTTCATATATGCACATTTTAAGTGTAAAGTTTTGAGTCCCTAAGTTATGTCAAACTTTTGAGTGTCCATTTGAATATAGGTACATGAGTTGTGTCAATAAAATGTGTCAAGGTATATATATATATATATATATATATATATATATATATATATATATATATATATATATATACACACACACAGTTCTAGAGTTGAATCCACACACGATATCACTTACAATATGAGTCAAAGTGTCCTTCCATTCCGTGTCTATGTATTGTGTCCAACTTACATGTTCATACAATTTATGTATATATAATTCCTAGGATTGTATTTCACACATACAATTTGTATATATATACATACGTATCACATATAGATTTGACTTCCTGAAGATGCGAGAGAAGGTTAAATATTGAAAACTTATAGAGATAAAGTTATGCAACTTATAGATGCCTACAACCATCTAATTTAACTGGCTAATTATACTAAAACATGATAATTGAATATTCTTATGATATGGACAGATTTGAAATAGTATATTAACCTGTCATTCCCTTTTTTTTTTTTCCTTTCCTAGACATCAAACCAACACGGTTTATACACAGCCATGGTAAGAAATATGAAGGCTACTTTTATATTGATTTTGTGTCAATTTGTGGATATGTATAAGTGTGTTGTGTCAATATATATATAATTTTCAGAAATGTAAATTAACCCAGATTTATTCAAAATAATTTAGAAGATCAAATTGAAAAATTAACAAGAGAAAGATGGAAGAGAAAGGAGGACTTGCCTTGGGTTCTTGAGTTGGACCTAGGATTTCTCCAAACTTCTTCTAAATTAAACCCCTAATATTGATAATTTCAGCAAATAAATAATTACCGAAAATTATAACCAAATTTGTCAAGGATAAACAAAATATTGAAGAAGGAAATTTATACCCAGATGGAGTTGGGGAACTAGGACTTGGTTCTTCCATTCTTCTTCATCTTCTTCTCCAATTTCTTCTTTCTTTCTTTTTTTTAGCAGAAAAGGGGGTTTGGGTTTAGGTTTAATGGTGGTATGGGAAGTGGTGATGGAGATAGAGATGATGGCGGTGAAGGTGGAAGTGGTGGTGGTGGCCGGCGACGGCTGGTGGCGCCGGTGGTGCGCCAGCGGCGGCGACAGGCGGGCGGCGCCGGCGGCCGGCCGACGACGGCGGCTGCCGCAGCAGCAGCAGAATGCATATATATATATATATATATATATATATATATATATATATATATATATATATATATATATATATATATATATATATAGACACACACTTCACGTTCTTTGCTCGACACTTTAGAAATTGTTGAAAAAAATTAAAATTAAAATTTGTTATAAATAACGCAGTTTCGTGGAATCAAACCCACACAATCAAGAAGAATGTCTCTCACCTACACCACATGAGCTAAAAGTTTTCAGCTATAGTTAAATAATATCAGCTAGTTAAACAATTAGATATTATTTATTTATTTTTTAATTACGCGAGAATATACATACTGATTACGGCTAACAATTTTTAAGCTTTCTTATAAAGAGTACTAGTAAGTTAACATGTCAAATATTTTTTTTTCTACTTTCTCATATTGTTAAAAAAATAGTTTAAATATATTTGAATTAAAATTTGTTATATATATGTTTATATTTTACTTATAATTTGTTATAGATTTCTTTATATTTTAATCAAACATCCTAAAGGAAGTCATGAGTTTTTAAAATTTAATTTCAAAGACTTGGCCATTAATAGCAGACATAGCAGTTAGATTACATGCATCTCAGTAAATAGTTTTCTTTAATCAATACTAGTAATGTGCATGTGCAAATGCGTGTAATGTCCCGCTACGCACGGTGCATTACGCTGAGACGTTGACTCAAAGAGTCGCGTTGACCGAATGAAATGTATCGATGCGAATCGATACGAGAGTTACGTTGTCCCGAGCAATGCATCGAACTAAGTCGATGCGAAGAGTTGCATTGTCCCAAAGAATGCATCGAGTTGAATCGATGCGAAGCGCTACATTGCCCCGAAGGATAAGTGCGTTGAGTTGGCTCGAAGATTCTAAGAAATCAAATCGACCCAAGGCGCAAGTCCGAATCGATGCAAGTATTGATTTTATTTGGTTTCATGTGCAGGCTATCCGTTTAAACTGAAATATTAGAGGTCGGTATTTTGCCTCATTCGCAACGGGTCCGTATGTCACGCCCCAGTACCGAAATACGGAGAGTGACTAGGCCAGCTACTCCATATGAGGTATATATAAACGTCATACGGTAATCGTGGCTGTCATGAGACTAGGGGTGCATGCTATAATCAAGTCTCCTATGGTCTCATAGAGTATCTATGTCTCAATCAATAAAGCTAGAAGCATAATTAATGAACATATAAGATAAAGCAGTAAGACATCCCCGACGCTTCATCAAAATGATCATGGGGAACTAGCTTTATAAGTTAGCTAGCCCAGAGAGTCATAGGTACATAATCGTAGTCAGCTGCAGTTTGATTTAATTACAATTATGCAAAAAGGCAAAATATTCAGAACAGCTTGCTAAACAGGTGCCGGTGGCTAAACGCCAGAACTTAAGTAATGATACTAGAGTGGTGGAGAAGAAATCCACTCGAGTCCCCCGCCCGTCATACTTCTAGTATGCACCATTGACGTCAGGGAGGAAAGTCGAATCCTCTGGCTCTGCTACGTGATCTGGCCAAATAAAACCAGCGGGGTCAGCCCCGAATATCAAGTACCACAAGGGAGCACAAAAGAGTGAGATAAAAATCTAAGCATAATAATAAATAATAATAATAATAATAATAATAAAAATCTTTCGGTTGTAACTTGGTCCACAGCCTCTCATAGCACGATAGCCCAACCCAACAACCAAACAAGGACATGGGTTAGACCACGCACCATGACAGTCCATGTCCCTCGGCTACTATCAAAAGGTACAATGCACAGTAAAGTCATTTTTTCCAAGCGGTCATTCATTCATGCGGCTTTCTATATTTGGCGGGGTTATCCCCGCAATGCTGTTATAGGAATCCTCAGATTGTGTCGTTCCAGCAAGACTAGCCAATCCAATATATATATATATATATATATATATATATATATATATATATATATATATATATATATATATATAAACGTAGCACCTTGATCATGCACCCGTCCCCCGTAAGGCTACCGCACTAAAACATATAACACATAGCACACAGGAGTCGGATATGATCATCCACCATAAGCGGATGAAACCATGTCTGTGGAGGCCAACCCAGCACGTCAGGACGGAACCTGGGGTGGCTAGTGTGGCACGATCTCGCGATTCTTTCTGCCCAATGCATCTACCAGATTAGTTTCCTAGTTAACCCTAGGTTAATCTCGAGATTCACATGTCGTGGTCATATGCTCATTCTCCTAAATGTCGTACATAGTACGAGTACCCCAAAAAGGGATCCATACTGGCTCAAGGAGTCATACATAAGGATCCCTCCTTAGTGTAATGAAATACGCTACACAAACTACATCATTACTAACGACCATTCATTATGTAAGTACTGGAGGCATTGGATGTACTGACATATATCGTGTAGGAATACTTCACACATGAGATAGCACATCAGGGCTCACGTGAATTGTACCTCAGTACACATATTAGACCAGCACACACATAGATAGTTAGGTCGGGAATGAAGGTCGAGCCATAAGATGGAAGAGAAACTAGAAGGCAATGTACACTTAGGGTATGAAGCACACGTAAGTCATGAAGTGGCACAAACGGTGCATTGGCAAAAGACGCATAGTGCATGGTGCAAGGTGCGCGAGGTGCAAGGTGTAAGGTGCACGAGGTGCAAGGTGTGCGAGGTATACGAGGTGCATGAGGTGCACGAGGTGCGTGAGGTGCATGAGGTGCACTAGGTGCATAAGGTGCGCGAGGTGCAAGGTGCGCGGACCAAAAGGTGCGCGAGATGCAATGTGTACGGACCAAAAGGAGCGCAAGGTGCGCACGAGGTACGCAGGTTGCATGAGGTGCACGAGGTGCACGAGGTGCACGAGGTGCGTGAGGTGCAAGGTGCGCGAACCAAAAGGTGCACGAGGTGCACGAGGTGCAAGGTGCACGGACCAAAAGGTGCATGAGGTGCAAGGTGCACGGACAAAAAGGTGCACGAGGTGCAAGGTGCGCAGACCAAAAGGTGTGCGAGGTACGCACGAGGTACGCGAGATGTAAGGTGTGCAGACCAAAAGGTACACGAGTTGCAAGGTACACGGACCAAAAGGTGTGCGAGGTGCAAGGTGCGCAGACCAAAAGGTACGCGATGTGCGCACGAGGTGTGCGAGATGTCGTCCCTACCAGCAAACTTTTGGCCATGGAGTTTTAGAAACTTTTAACATCCATAACTTTGGCTGTAGGACTCAAAATTGGACAAAATAAAGGTCTAAACTGAATGAAATTGAATTCTCCACAACATGGAACAAATAGTTTTCGAAAAGAGTAAGTTTAATAGATCAAAACCATAAAAACACATAAACCCTAGTTTTTGGAACATAAATCTAACTCAAAATTAGCCATCAAAATCGAAAATACCAAGTACTAAACTTGTAGGAGATGATGAGAAGAACAATATAGACAAATCCTATAAAAGAAAAAAAAATCAAGAAATAAAAAATGCAATAATCTCTCCATTTGGTGCAATGTGTACTTGCCTAATAGTAGTGGTGGCTGAGGGAAATGAATGAAAAGTTATGAGGAGAGAGAAAAGAGAATATATATATAGTAGTGTTGTGTTGGCTTAAGAAAATCCTAATCTTAAGCATGCTCTTAACCATTTTAACTAATAACATGATTTGTGGCTACATGCAACAACTAATAGAAAAATAAATTAAAATGGTGCACATGCACAAAATACCATATGACATATACAGGAATCAAGAAGGCAAATACGTATATCGGGAAAGGGGAGTGACATCTCTACCCTCCTTAGAAAAATTTTGTTCTCGAAATTTCTGCAAAGACAAGATAGAGAAATCAAGGCAAGCAAGTACATTAATTATAAGACCAACTACACATACAATTATATCAAACCTATCAGTCATTAGAGAACAACCATCCACCCTAGTGGGTACAATTCAAGCATGAAAACATGTTTCGAAGGCATAAGAATAAATATACCTTCTGAGTCGAACAAGTGCGGATATCGAGCTCTAATCTCTTCCTCGCGCTCCCATGTCGACTCTCCTGGTGAGTGATGGCCCCAAGCAACACGGACAAGACTAATAGTCTAGTTCTTGAGCACCTTCTCTCGCCGATCTAAAATGGATACGGGTTGCTCCTCGTAAGTCAGGTCAGTACCAATGACCAGCTCAGAATGATCGAGGACGTGACTCAGATTCGGGACATACCTACGCAACTGAGACACATGAAACACATCATGTACATCATGTAGCGAAGGCGGAAGGAAAAGACGATAAGCAACATCGCCTACCCGAGCGAGAATTTCAAATGGACCAACATATCTAGGACTAAACTTTCCTCGGGTTCCAAATCTAATGATACCCCGAGTAGGCAAAATTTGCAGAAATACTTGGTCACCAACACCAAACTCTAGAGGCCTACGATGTTGATCTGCCCAGTGTCGATATCTGTCATGCGCAACTCGAAGCCGCTCTCTGATCAACTTGACTGTTTTCACGGTCTGCGTGATCATCTCTGGTCCTAATAATTTTTGTTCTCCCACATCGTCCCATGCCAGAGGGGACCTATATTTTCTTCTATATAATGCTTCAAATGGTGCCATCTGTATACTTGCCTGATAACTATTATTGTAAGAGAACTCTACTAAATGAAGATAATCTTTCTAAGTACCGCCAAAATCTAAGGTACAAGCTCGTAACATGTCTTCCAATGTCTGAATGGTTCTCTCTGACTGCCCGTTCGTCTGCGGATGATAGGCTGTACTGAACCTCAGCTTGGTACCCAAACTTTGATGCAAACTCTGTCAAAAATGAGAGGTGAACCGGGTGTCTCGATCTGATACTATGCTGACTGGAACTCCATGCTGCCTCACTATCTGCTTCATATATATTTTTGCCAATTGCTCAGTAGACTGCCCTACTTTGAAAGGAAGAAATGAGCAACCTTCGTGAGCCGATCCATAATTACCTAAATTATATTTCGACTAGTCGGAGATCTAGGTAAACCGGTCATAAAGTCCATTGTGATGTGCTTCCACTTCCATTCCGGAATGGGAAGCGGTTGTAACAATCCTGCTGGCCTCTGCTGCTCTGCCTTGACTAGCTGACATACCAATCACCTAGAAACAAACCTCGCTATCTCCCTCTCTATGTCATTCCACCAAAAGTGTTGCTTTATATCCTGGTACATCTTTATGTCTCCGGGATGGATGGAATAAGAAGAACTACGAGCCTCAGACATAACTTCATGTCGAAGGTCTCCACCTGGTATGCAAAGACGGCTTCTGAAACTAAGCGTACCATCTTCATGGATTACTAACTCCTTCCTGAGACCCGATTCACACTCTGCTCGAAGCTTCTGGATCCGCGGATCCTTCGCCTGGGCTGCTCTTATCCTCTCTACTAAAGTAGGCTGAATCTGCAAACTGGCCATAACTCCTGTATCTTGCGGCAAGATCACTTCAATTTCCATTTCCTGAAGATCTTCCAAAATATGCCTCTGCGAGGTTAAAATAAATGCACCACCTCTCCTGTTCAAGGCATCTGCTACCATATTTGCCTTACCTGGATGATACTGTAGATTCATATCGAAGTCCTTCAGTAACTCCAACCATCTTCTCTGTCTCATATTTAAGTCCCTCTGGGTGAATACATACTTCAAGCTCTTATGATCAGTGTAAATTTCCACTCGATCCCCATATAAGTAAAGCCTCCATAACTTAAGTGAAAACACCACTGCTGCTAACTCCAAATCACGGGTTGGATAGTTCTTCTCATGATCCTGAAGCTGTTAAGATGCATATGCTATCACCTTACCATGTTGCATCTATACACATCCAAGTCCCTTTCCAGATGCATCACAATATACTATAAACCCACCCGACCCTACTAGAAGCGTCAAAATCGGGGCTGAGATCAATCCCTTCTTCAACTCTTCAAATGATGTATGACACTCTGTTGACCAAACAAACTCTATATCCTTATGTGTCAAATGCGTCAAGGATGCCAAAATCCTGGCAAAGTATGCCACGAACCTCCTGTAGTAACCTGCCAATCTCCAGAAACTACGCACTTCTGCTACCGTCTTCGGAACTGGCCAATTCTCTATTGCCTCAACCTTCTTCAAATCTACTGACACTCCTGCTCCAGAAATAATGTGTCCCAGAAACGAAATACGATCCAACCAAAAATTGTATTTACCAAGCTTCGCATAAAATTGATGCTCCCTCAAGGTCTGCAAAGCTGTCCAAAGATGTTTCTTATGCTCTTCTTCATTGCTGGAATAGATGAGGATGTCGTCTATGAACACTACTACAAACTTACCCGAATATGGCATAAAGATGTGATTCATCAAATCTATGAATACTGCTGGGGCAATAGTTAGTCCAAATGGCATTACCAAAAACTCATAATGTCCATATTGCGATCTAAATATTGTCTTGGGTATGTCCTGCTCCTGGACCCTCACTTGATAATATCTATATTGAAGATCAATCTTAGAGAGTACGTAGGCCTTACTTAATTGGTCGAATAAGTCGTCGATCCTTGGTAACGGATACTTGTTCTTTACGGTTATTGCATTAAACTGTCGGTAATCAATGCACATTCGCGTCGATCCATCCTTCTTGGGTACTAAAATCACCTGTACTGTTCAGGATGATTCACTATCTCGGATAAAGTATTTTGTCTTCAGTTCTTCTTCATGCTGGTACAACTTGTCCAACTATGACGGTGATATCCTGTAAAATCTGTCGACCTTAGGCTCCGTTCCAGGATTTAACTCAATGCAAAACTCCACATCTCTCACCGGTGGTAAACCTAGAAGCTCATCTGGAAATACATCAAAAAACTCTTTGACCACTCTTAGAATCTGCTCATGCTCTGCCAATGCCGCTGCAACTATGCCCTGGTGTCGACCCTCCAATGATCGAACAAAGACAAAATCCTCAATGCCAGGTACATTAAATACTACCCTACCTCCTCAACAATCTATCATCGCATGACTGTCTCTCAACCAGTCCATGCCTAGGACAACGTCAAAGTTGCCCTAGAAAACTCAATCAAAGATGCGGGCAATAATTGCCCACACACTACGACTGGACACGCTAAGCACACTCTGCTAACTCCTACGAGCCTATTACCAGTGAGTATATTCATCCTATCTGGCAATGACTCGAACTCCAATCCAATACGTGTCACAAATCGTACAGATATAAAAGAGTGGGTAGCCCCCGAATCAAATGATGCTATTGTAAGAAAAGAGGTAACAGAAACATTACTTGCAACCATGTCGCCTGAAGCTAGTACATCCTCCAGAGATAAGGTGAAGGCCTAGTCCTGGCCTTGCTGAGCTCCCTGCTGTTGTCTTCCTTGACCAAGCTATTACTGTGGCCTCTGCTAGCCTCCCTGGTTCTGCGCCTGGCAAAACGTCTGAGCCTGCGTTGGCAGACGCTGGGCTAGTGGCCTTATTACCAATACCGATCCTCTGTTCGGTGCTGCCCCCGGAGCTGGCAACGCTGGAAACTGCTAAATTGGCCCTCCTGGCCTCTACATCATAGCACAATTGGCAATCATGTGGTCTGAATTGCCATACCTCATGCACAACCCATTAGTTGAACGACACACATTTCTAGTGTGCCCTCCCTTATCGTAGTAAGTACATCCAATAGGCTACCCTTGGCGCTGCTGCTGGTTCTTCGGCTGCTGATGCTGAACTGGTGCTGTTATCTCTGATACTGTCGTCCTCCGCGGTGCTCCTGACTCATAAATATGGATGCTGGATGCTGGTGCCGATGTTCACTGCACTGCTCCTTCACCCCTACTCTGGGTATGAGACCTCTTCTGGCCTCCAATCCTTGCCGCTAAGCTTTGCTGGGTAAGCTCATGCCTCTGTGCTGCCGTTAAAACAACATCAAAAGTCTGATAGTCGTGCCCTTCCACTAACTATAGAATCTCCAGATGAAGTCCCTGCTGGAACCTTATAGTCTTTTCCTGCTCTGTAGCTACCATCATCGGTGCAAACTGACTCAACCTGCAGAACTCCGCTGCATATCCATCCACCGTCTTGCCAGCCTGCTTGAGACTGATAAACCTCTGCTGAAGCTCATACCGTGCAACTACGCCAAAATACTTGGCTTTGAATCTAGTACTAAAGCTATCCCAAGGAACAGGATGCCCCATTCCAACCTCTTTTGATGCCCACCAGTCGCGAGCAAGATCATGAAGCAATAATCTGACTTGGTCAACGTTCTCATCTGCTGGAACCTTTGTTGCTGTCAATTTGGCCTCAATATCCTGAAGCCAAGCATCTGCCGTAATGGCATCCTCTGTGCCGTCGAAGTACCTTGGGTTAAGTCGAAAAAACCTCCCGGACGCTCCAGAATCATTCCTGACACTCCTCTCAAGGGCTAACTGTAATTCCTGGTTCTGTAGCACATTATGTTCCTGCTGTTGGGTATGCTGTTGTTGGTGGGATGCCACCTGAGGCTGCTGAGTGGCCAAAAATACTCGGATGACCTCTAGGAGTGCTGCAGTATAAGGTACCGTCGTCGTTGCCGGCACCGTTGGGGGTGTAGGAGCTTCGGGAATTGGTTGCTCTACTGGCTTTGATACATTTTCTACCCGAATCTGACTAAGAGGAGGCATTCCTTTCTGAGGCTGCTGTAGGTCCTAAAAATCAAGTTGCACCCATCAAAGAAGTCATAAAAATCAAATTAGACATCCTTCAAGTGAACTGTGCAGGATATAGATTGCGTACCAACTCGATTGCACAGGCTGAACTGTGCACTCATCCAAGTGTACAAGCTGACGTGGCCTCGTCATCATTACCTGACAGAGAATCAGATCTTCTGACAACTGACTGTACGGAGAACGAGGAAACTGTTCGTTTATCGTGCAACACAGCGCTCGAAGACAGCTGTACATGCAGCACAATTGACCAGACTCTTTGCAGCGCAGTCCATCCCAGCGCAACCTGAAGCCAGCACAACTCAGGTGGTGCACTCCATCAAAACAACTGACAAAGTACACGTGGCCTTCATGCCATCAATGACTCACCACGTGGTAACCGTCTGTACACGATCATGCACATTTCAATCAAATAATGCCATGTGTCCACTACAGTTGGCCCACGATCAAATAATTGCCAGCGCAGTCTGATGCCTGCGCGGTCCAATGCATGCACAATCCATCTTGCGCAGTCCAGAATAACTAAAAAGTAGTTATTTCTAGAACTCTATAAATAGAGTTTCAAGTCCTTCCTAGGGGGGATCACAGATATCACACATCATCACCAGAGATCAGGAGTTTTTGCCAAAGTGCTGCTGCAATCTTCAGAGGCTACCGTCTTCAAAGTTCACATCATCCAAGGGATAAAGCGATCGTCATTCAGATCGGATTCCTATAGTTGTACTTTTCCAGAATTCTTGTAATCTTCTTACAAAATTTGTTGAAATAAAGATCAACTTTTGTTTTTGCAAACAAAATGACGACTCTGCCGGGGACGACTTTCTCCTCTGACGAGGAAGTGACAACTTAATGTGACGTTGCGTCTATCGGAAAGACGCAGAAGATGCTGGTTGTAAAGGTCAACCAGACGGCCTACGAGGCGATGATCAACTCCAGGACCACCCCTCGCACTGCAACAACTTCTTCCACGAGCAAAGTTCATCCAGTGTGGGTCCCCAAGACTGTTGTGCAGTCTGTTTCTGCTGCTCAGCCTGCTGCGCAGTCTACTGCCTCTGTTCCCAAGACTGCTGACTCTGCTGCGCAGTATGCTACTCCCCTGGCCAGTGCACAACCTACTTCCTATGCTGCTCTGTCAAAGTGCAAGACTCCTATTCCTCTGGCGCAGTTGGCTGCAACCCTACCTGCGCAATCCACCACTCCAGCAACCAGAGTGCAATCTAAATACTCTAGCAACAAGACTCCTGCTGCGCAAGTTGCTGAAACTGTAGCCAGAAGACTTTCTGCCAGAGTTACTCATGCGCAAACTACCAGTACGCCAACAACCACTTCAATCCCTGCGCAAACTGTGCCAACACAGTCTAAGAGAGACAGCCCTTTGGCTAATCTCTCCTCTTCTCATATCAAAGGAAAAAGCTCTACTCCTCTTCTCAAACACCCTGTTGCTCCTGTGCAATCCACTGGGGGTAGTCTTTTGACTATTCCACCTCCTCCTCAGAATAAAGGAAAAGACCCGTTGGTCTTTTCTCAAACTTCCTCGTCCCACGACTTGGAAGACAACAGAGGAAAACGCTCTTTAGCTAACCCTTCTTCAAAAAACAAAGGAAAAGGCCCTTTGGTCTTTTCTCAGTCTTCCTTGGTTTTTACCGTAGAAGATCAACCTGAACGTGCTCCGGCACTAATCAGTACAAGGACTCTCTCCAACAAGGGTTCTTCTTTCCTCCTTGCCAAAGAGAAGTGTACTGATCAAAGATGAATTTTGCCTACTCCGGTAGCAGAGTTCCAAGATCTCCCAACTCTCAAGATATTCCGTTCAAAACAGGGAAAATTGCTAGTGTCTCAGACAGAAACCCCTGGGGGTGAGTTTGCTGATCTAAGAACTTATCTCAATCGACCAACTTCGGTGAAACGCAAACAGCCAATGCCGAAGACCAACCAGTATCATAAGCAAACTTCCAGGATCAAAAATTCGGACACCTATGCCAATGAAGTGAGTACTTCCCTGTACACTCAAGGGACAAAACATCTGAAGAACCGAAACCATGTTCCGAATGTTGTCAAAGAACACATCCCTCGAACTTCTTCTCGTCCCGTTGTTGTTCCCGATCTCCGAGAACACCTCAAGCAAAAAATGGGACAACATCTCAACACCTCCAGTGCAACCACTTGGACACCATTATAACCACAAAGTTGTTATTAAGTGTTGTTGTCAGACAACAAGACGATCTGTCTTTGATCGTTTGAACTTTGCAAACTCTGAACCTATGTCAGAAGATGAAGACGAAGTTCTGTACGCTTCTGTCAACATGACTTCCAGAGACACTGGGGGTAGAAAGTGCTCCAAGCACGGCAAGCCTCGCAAGCCAAGCCAGCGGTTTTTGGATCTACTCCAAGAATCTTCTGATGGAGTATTCCAATATACCCGATCCCGAAGCCGAGACACAATCGGTCAAAGGAATCTTCTTCAAGATCCTTCTGGTCATCTTCCTCTTTCTCACTCAGGAGATGATTCTTTCTCTGACTACGATGCATACAATAAAAGTTCGGAGCAGACAGTGTCCTCTACTGTACCTAAAGAAGTGACAGCTTATGTTGTCACTGAAGATCCCGATGCTTCCAGTTCAGCTAGCCAAGAACAGCGAATCGCTGCATTAGAAGACAAGCTGAAAACTATGGCCGAAATGGTTGCCAGTATGCATTCTATTATTGTGGCCCAGCATACAGTACCACTGATCGTACCTGCTGTGAGTCCTGAAATCATAGCATCGTCGGTGCCTATCAATACAGGACTGGGGTAGCATCTCCTCAACCACCTCATGTACAGATTCAACCCACTCCCAGTCAGTCAGGTGCTGAGGGTAGTTCTTACCACGCTGTCCCTTCCCCCAATATCGTGACTCAGTCTGCTCCTTCTACATCAGTAGAAGATGCCAATGAAGCTGTCAAACTCCTGCACACTCAGTTCGAGGCCTTCAAAGAGAAGGACAACTTGCAGAGGTTTGGGATCAAGCAACCTTACCCAGTTGAATGGAAGGAAGTCCCGTTTCCTCCGAAGTACAAGATTCCAACAATCTCGCTGTTTGATGGCAGCACTTCTTCCAGTCAGTTCATTAGCCATTTTGAGGTAATGACTGTCCAACTTCAGCCAAATGACGCACTTCTTACCAGAGTATTCGTCGGCTGTTTAGCCAGCGTAGCATACGATTGGTACAAAAGCTTGCCCGATGGTTGTATCACCTCCTTTTCAGGTCTGAAACAAATCTTCTTGGAACGATTCTATGAGGGGATCAACGACATGACTATGTCAGCCCTCAATAAAATCAAACAAAGACACAATAAAACTGCTGAGAGTTTCACTGAAAGGTTTCGTCGGGAACCTTTAAAAATGCCTCCTGGAACTCCGGCCGCTGTCACCATAGACACATGCAAGGCCAATCTTTTGCCTATCATCAGCATGTGGACGGGGTCTACTCAGTTCCAAGATTGGCCATCCTTTATTGTCAACGCTAAGCAGCTGAAGTTAGCGCCGACAAATTCAAGCAGCTAGGGGTACAAATGTCTAACCCCGACAGGGATGCACACCATACATCGGGTGGTGGTAATCGCTAGAATAACCACAAGGGAAAAGAAACTTTGAACATCAACTTGAAGAACAAAGAATCTCTGGCGGTCAATGTGGCTCCACCTACGTCTGCTTCTACTCCTTCAGCACCTCCACCAAGGGAACCTCGTCCAAAAGTAGAGTACTCGTTTGACGAGAATGACATCGTGAGCATCTTTGATTGCTTGATCAAAAGCAATAAGCTCTAACTCCCGGATCCGAAGAAGCCTGATGAAGTCGGTAAGACTGATCACCCTAAGTACTGTGTCTATCACAGGTTCATTGGGCATCCCACTCGAGCATGTTATGTGCTCAAGGGTAAAATTCAAGAGCTGGTCAACGCTGGTGTTGTCACTCTGCAGCAAGACGAGAAGACTGTTACCGCAAACATGGTCTCAGTTCAATTCGGTGATTTCCCTCCGCAGATGATACAGCATGGTGTCATTCCTATCCCTAAAGCTACACTTGAGATTGAGAATCTCCCTCCTCTATGAAGTGAAGGTCTCGTCCCCTTGTCTCTTGACAATGGCAAGATTATGTGGATCCACCCTGATCTTGCCTCGGAGTTCGAACTTCCCTCTTCTTCCTCCAAAAAGAAAGATCGCTCCAAGGAAAAGACAAAGACTTGCAATATGGTGTCATTTGACCCCATAGTTGACGAAGAAATCTTGCTGGGCACCAGATCAGAAAAAGCCTATCTAAAGGATTATCCCGAAGCTCAGGAGAATCCTGCTTCTTCTTCTGAGCCTGCTCTAGTACAGCCTGCTTCTACTGAGGGCAACCCTTCTGCCTCCTCACCAGCGGTTGTAGAGGCTACTCCTCCCAAGCCGACAGTCGCTGACAATGGCAAACAACAAGTCCATTTCAATAAACCTTTGAAGAAGTCATCTCCTTCCGGACTTGAAAAGCCTTACAACTTTGATATCTTGGCTCAGTTAGCCAATACACCGGTCCGGCTGTCAATCTTCGAGCTCTTGTGCCTCTCTAAAGAGATTCAGAAAACTCTAAGTGAGGCTCTCATGCATGCAGAAACTTGTCTAGCCCTGCTAAAGAAGCCGAAAGTAGAACCAGTCTCTTGCCTTCATTGTCATAGTGTGTTGGAGTTAATTCCAAATATAACTTTCACACAAGATGACATACTGATAGAAGATAATAGGCACGACCATCCTTTATACTATACAGGATATGTCGACTCAATGAAAGTCGATCGTATTCTGATAGATCCAGGGTCAGCCCTCAGCATCATGCCGAAGACAATGTTGGATGCATTGAAGATCCCAGTGCATAGTCTCTCCAGTACAATCACCACCATCCTCGGGTTCAACCAGGGAAGGAGCGAGCCTCTGGACAAGATTCGTCTAAAACTCCAGATAGGCAATCTTCGCACAAAAGTGACCTTCTACATTATTGACAACTATGGTTGTTCTTATAATGCTCTGTTGGGGAGACCATTCCTGCATGAACATAACATTGTTCCTTCGACTCTCCATCAATGTTTAAAATATGTCGATGACAATAGAGAGGTTCAAAAGGAGGTTGCTGATCTCTATTCTTTCAAAGGCGTCGAAGCATACTGCAACGATGCTCGTATGTACAAGGATGAATTCATGAAGGTAGTGCTGTCGCTGGACACTAAAGAAGAATAAGAAGCAGTGCCTAATGACACTCTCATTATACCTGTCAAAGGGCGTATTTCTCGTCCTCAGTCTTCTAAACCACTGGCTATTCACTTGCCGGTCCAGAAGCAACCAACTGATGATGATCAGGATAAAAAAGAGCTCACCTCTTCTGAGCCACTTGTTATCGACTTACGTCGTAACAAGGAAAAAAGACAGCTCACCTCTTTTGAGCCCCTTGTTATAGATTTATCTCATAACAAAGATAAAAGGGAGCTCACCTCCTCTGAGCCGCTTGTTATTGACCTCCGTCGTAACAAGGCCAGTCCTCCTCCACGTTCTTCTTCTCTCCCTCTTGTAATCAATCTGACCAAGCCTGCTAAGGCTAAAGGTCCTGCTGTAAATATAAATATACAAATCAATGAAAAAGCATCTACTTTCCAGTATACTGATGTCATTTATCATGCTAAGTGCTATTTGGATATGTTAGATAGCTTTCAGTCATTTACAATGTGAGTTGTACAATCTCTTCAAACAGAAGTCTTACTCGAACATCCCAATGATTCATATCGTATTGTTCCCGCTCGAAAGAAAGGCGAGAGTCCAATACTTTTTAGTAAAGAACCGAAACAACAATTCAGCTATACGGATGCTAGCAAAAGTAACGATATGGGACATCTTCAATTCCGTCGTTACAGTCAACAATCAAAAGACATCATCCGAAAGATGGGTTATGACTTCAAGAGTGGCCTCAACTACGGTAAGGGTAGAAGAACTCCTATCCGTACGGCTGTTCCAAAAGGAAAATCAGAGATGTACTACAGCAGGACCAAAAGAGGTCTCGGATATTCTTCACCTCCGGTATTATCCCCAGCAGCCTCTGAATCCGATAGCGAGGAGCGCTCTAACTCTTCTGATTCCAGATCATGGGATTCTGACACCAGCATCAGTCAAGTTCATCGATTGACTGTATCTTCTAACATGGTCTTTGTCGAACTTCCAGAAGGCTATGACGAGGATGTTGAAGAAAATCCCGAAACTGATCCTTGGGCTCAACGAATGGATACCCAATGGGAACTCCGATTCGAACAAAGGGAACCTCCTACTGAAGATCAATTGGTTCAAATTGATGTAGGAGAAAGCGGGTCACCTCGTCCAATATTTATCAGCAAAAATCTTCCAGAGGCAGATAAGCAAAAATTAATTCTTCTTATTCAAGAATACATTGACGTCTTTGCCTGGAGCTATAAAGACATGCCAGGTCTAGATCCCAAAGTTGCTACTCACAAACTGAACATCCTGCCTAATACAAAATCGGTCAAACAGCAGCAACGGCGCTTCAAGCCAGAAATGATGGACGCAATCGACGATGAAGTCAAGAAGCTCATCGCTTGTGGCTTTATTCGAGAAGAGCAGCATCCTGATTGGGTAGCTAATGTCGTCCCAGTTCTAAAAAAATCGATAAAGTTCGAGTCTGCATCGACTTTCGGGATCTTAATGAAGCATGTCCAAAAGATAAATCTCCTCTCCCTTTCACGGACGTCATGATTGACAACACCTGTGGGTTCGAAAGAATATCTTTCATGGATGGATTCTCCGGATACAATCAGATTCGGATGCATCCTGAAGATGAAAAACACACTTCTTTCTGCACTCTTCGCGGAGTCTACTGCTATACTGTTATGCCATTTGATCTCAAGAATGCTGGTGCAACTTACCAACGAGCCATGAGTACCATCTTTTGAGATCATCTGCATAAGACTGTCGAATGCTACGTCGACGATACTGCTGTCAAAAATTGTCTAAAGGAAGATCACATCCAAGACTTGAGAACTATCTTCAACCTCATGCGCCAACATCAACTCAAAATAAATCTCACCAAGTCATTCTTGGGTATCTCTAGTGGCAAATTTCTTGGCTTCGTCATTACCTCTAAGGGTATACACGTGGATCCCGAGAAGATCAAAGCCATTCAAGAGATGCGTCCTCCACGCAACCTCAAAGAGCTACGAGGATTCTAAGGTCGACTTACGTACATCAGGAGGTTTGTTTCGAATCTATCTGGACGATGTAGGCCATTTACTCAACTAATGAAGAAGGGTGTATCTTTCGTTTGGACCGAAGAATGTCAACGAGCATTTGACGACATAAAGCGGTATCTCATGAACCCACCAGTCTTGGTGCCACCGATCTCTGGCATACCGTTCTTAATGTATGTCCGTGCTATGGATCATTCATTGGGTGCTTTACTTGCCCAAAAGAACAAAAAAGGTCATGAATAAGCCATCTATTATCTCAGTCGTATTATGGTTGGTGCTGAACACCGTTATAGTCCGGTCGAAAAAGAATGCCTAGCTCTTATGTTTGCTGTTCAGAAGACTCAGCATTACATTATTGGCCAAACTATTCATGTCATATCCTCAGTTAATCCTCTTCGGGTACTGATGAAGAAACCTATCACACTCAATTTTCGGCTGGCTACATGGGCCATTCTGCTAGCTCAATATGACATAGTATATGTTCCTCAAAAGTCTGTCAAAGGTCAAGCACTGGCGGATTTCTTAGCAGCTCATCCTGTTCCAGAGACATCCAAACTCTATGATAAAATTCCAGATGAGACATTAGAATCTAATACAATCTCCGAAGAATTTCCTACTTGGCGTCTATTCTTTGACGGTGCATCCAGGATTGGACCCAATGGTGCCATTGTCGAAGGAGTTGGAGTTGTCCTTGTTTCTCCAGACGGGTCAGCCATTCAAAGAGCATACTCCTTAGATGATCCTTGCTCCAACAATGTGGCAGAATACAATGCTCTACTCATCGGTCTTCAGCTAGCCAAACAACTAGACGTTGAGTATCTTGAAGTCTATGGTGACTCCAAGTTGGTTGTTAACCAGGTTAGAGGAACTTATGAAGTTCGCCATCAAGATCTAGTGCCTTACTTTGAAGCGACGATCAACATGGCTACATCATTCAAAGCCTTCTTCATTGAATATGTACGCCGAGCTTGCAATACTGAAGCCGATGCTTTAGCTAATCTTACAGTAGTCTTAGCCATCCCTATCAAAAGATAGCAGGTAGTGGTTATATCTAATCGAGAATTGTTCTGCGTCGAAAACAATCGTAATATTGAGTTTAGTAATCTTACTGAAGTCAATGCTATCAATGAAGATTGGAGAACTTCTTTCATCGACTTCGTGGTCCATGACATACTCCCTGAAGATCCCAAGGAGGCAATGAGTATTCGTCGGCAGTCTCTCCGATTCTACTATAATCAGACTACCAAAACTCTTTACCAGCGGACTTATGACGGTCTACTCTTACGCTGTCTTGCTGGTGATGAAGCGAAGCAAGTATTACGTGAAGCTTATGACGGTATTTACGGAGCACATCAACCTGGTCCTAAACTACAAGATCGCATCCGACGCATGGGTTACTACTGGCCCTCTATGGTATCTGATGCCATTGAATATGCGAGGAAATGTCGAGCTTGTCAAATCCACGCAGATTTCATTCATCAACCATCGAAATTTCTCCATTTGACTGCTGCTTTCTGGCCTTTTGAAGCTTGGGGGATGGACATCATAGGTCCCATCAATCCTCCTTCTTCTAGGGGACATCGATTCATACTGGCAATAACCGACTACTTCTCCAAATGGGCCGAAGCTATACCATTGGCTGAAGTCAAGACCAGCAGCATCATCAACTTCGTCAAACACCATGTCATCTATAGATTTGGTGTACCTCGACGAATCATCCACGACAATGGACCTCAATTCATCAGCCAAAAGTTCACAAGGTTCTGTAACGATCATCGAATTGACAATGTCGCTTCGACAGCCTACAATCCTGCTGCTAATGGCTTGGCTGAAGCTTTCAATAAGACTATCATCAAGCTCCTCAAGAAGTTTGTGTCCACTAACAAACGAAACTGGAGTAAAAAGCTTGGAGAATGTCTTTGGGCCTACCGTAGTACGGTCCGTACCCTACAGGCTGTACACCCTTCTCTTTGGTGTACGGCTGTGAAGCAGTTCTACCCCTAGAACTTCAAATTCCGTCTTTGAGGATTGCTATCGCCAACGAGCTCACTACAGAGAACAACGAACTTCTCCGACTTCAAGAATTGGAGGCACTCGATGAAAAGCGGCTTTTGGCTCAACAGCATATTGGGTTATACCAAGCCCGTATCTCAAAGACTTTCAACCGCAAAGTTAAAGTCAGAGCCTTTCAGAAAGGAGAGCTTGTTTTGACAGTCAGACGTCCTATGATTATGACTCACTCGAGCAAGGGCAAGTTCGATGCAAAGTGGGACGGGCTATATATCGTGAGCAAAGTCTTCTCAAATGGAGCCTATCAACTCACAGAGCTAGATGGTCAAGTTGCAATGATGCCTATCAATGGCAAGTTCTTCAAAAAGTATTATGTATAAATGTAAAAAAATATTACTTGTAATCATCAGACAAGTTCATAAATAAAATTCAATTTTATTTTAACTTGAATGATAGTACATAATATCAAGGAAGGTCACTATCATCCTTCTCAAAATTGGGACGCGGGCCACTACCGTCCTCATTGAAGACATGATCAGCAAAAGAGCCGAGAACATTCTTGCTGGAACCCACCAGGAACTTGCAAGCAGCTATCCTCATGGTCTCTTCTTCTTTAGTCTTCCCTGGTTCAAGAAGGAAGTCCAAGATGTCCTTTGATGGCTTGGGTGCAGATGAACCTTCGCCCGCTGCTATCTGCTTTGGCTTGGCCGGTTCGAATGGATGTTCTCCAGTACCCGCTTCTACCTTCGAGGCGATCTCAGCCTTCTTGGATGTATCTCTAGATGACATCTTCATGTTGAAAAGTGAAAGTGACCATCCCATCTGATTTTCTGTTCTATTTATAGACATAAATTCATACAACAACGAAGCGACACATGCATCTGACGGTTCGTCCGTTTATCACAATTATTTGACGGTTTGTCCGTTCATCATCCGACGGTTCACCCGTTCATCACATTTATTTGACAGTTTGCCCGTTCATCATCCGACGGTTCACCCGTTCATCACATTTATTTGACGGTTCGCCCGTTCATCATCTGACGGTTCACCCATTCACATATCCATCTGACGGTTCGTCCGTTCATTTAATTCATCCGACGGTTCGCCCGTTCACACATCCATCTGACGGTTCGTCCGTTCATTTAATTCATCCGACGGTTCGCCCGTTCACACATTCATCTGACGGTTCGTCCGTTCATCATCTGACGGTTCACCCGTTCATTCCATTCATCTGACGGTTTGCCCGTTCATTTAATCCATTTGACGGTTAATCCGTTCATTCTGACGTTCATTTAATTCATTCATTTCGTTCACATATTTTGACGAATTATCCATTTCGTTCATATCAGCAACTTGTCATCTTTGATTAAGTTGTCTATTGAAATAATGATATTCAATAAATTATATTTGCCACGTCCACATTACCTCTGAGCAGATATAATTGAATATGATTATTTTCCAAAATCAAGAAATATATCATGTCATGCACCTCTGAATATATTTTCTATTTTCTATTATTTATATCTGAATAAGATATACAATAAATAATAGAGCCACCAAGAATAATGTCTTTTATTGATCAAAAATTTAAAGACATTACAACATTACACATTACAAAAAGATTGAAGATTCAAAAATCTTTCTCATTCTGCCGGTGGAGTCATTAAGTTGATCATCTGCTGCTTCAAAGATTGTAGCCGCTCCTCACGAGATTCCATCACCCGCTTCCTAGCTTCTTCCATCCCAGACTTGTCGTCAAAAGATGACAGAGTTAATATTCAGCGAGAGATTTCTTCTTGATGAGTTGCGACATACTCATCTCTCTCCTGAGTCAGAGCATTCAGCTGTTGAACTGCAACTTGGTGTTGTGCGGCCTCGTCCTCCAGAGCAAGCTGGACAAGTCTCAGCTCTTCTTTAAGACGGGCAGATTCTGATTGCAATTCCGCAACTTTTCTCTCTTTCTCGTCAGCAACAGACGCCACTGTCTCCACTTTGTAATTATATTCAACAGATTTATTAGAGAAAGTGTCCAAAAGAACTTGCAGGTCAACCTTTGCAACTGCAGCTTCTTGTGGCATCCTTTCGAATTCAGCTTGAACCAAGAGATCCCTCTCTCCCCTATTCAGCTCTTTTTAAATTTTAACCGATGCCTCCAGCTCATCTAGTACGTGTTCAAGAAAAATAGTCTGAGCTTCGTCGCCTTGATGACGGATGGCATCGATCAAATAGGAGGTCGAACCTCTGACAATGGAGAAACCAGCTTCTTCTTTCCCTATCACCCTATCTACTAAGGGTTTCAAAGAATTAAAGAAAAGGTTGCTAAAGGAGCTGACGACAAAACGGTTGGTAGCCAGAGCACCCGGAGTAGCAGCTACTCCCATAGACGTGGAAGCAACAGCAGGTGTCTGTGAAGACAGTCGTTCAGCTTCTTCTCTTTGAGTGGACGGCTCTTTAGCCAGAGGAGCCATCGTAGAGCTAGATGCTCCTCCCAGATGCTCTTCTGCAAAATCAAACGAACCTTATCATTGCTTGTTGTTGTCATCAGCAACTATTTGAAAAGGATCAAAAGATCAAAGGCAATCTTACCATGACTTGCCCCAGTAACAAGCTTTTCGTCTGTTGGCACAGATTCTAATCTAGCAGAGGTAGCCTCAGACATCACTGCCTGGCTACTTTCGGCCTCAGAACCACCCAAAAAATGTCGGCTACCGCTAGCGATAGCCGTTACTGGCACTATGTCTGTGCACACGGGAGGAACCGAGGAAGTTTCAAGTTCTGCATGGGTAAAAATGTAAATGTCAGCTATTTGAATCTATGAAAAGAGGGTGGATAAAATCATTTAATACCTTTTGGATCAGTAGGAGTAATTTCGGCAGGTGCTACTTCTACATCCGTATTCCTTTCCAGAGACACATATACCTCCACATCCGCTTCAGGATTCAGTGTGTCGTCTACGGCTTCAGGAGACATATGAACATCGGTGCCTTCTTTGGGATTTAATGTATCATCAACATCTTCTGTCGATGTATCTTCATTGCTTATGCTGTCCTCTGGATCTTCCTCGCTGGCAGTTGCGGTAGCAGCTTGATCGACATCAACCTGCAGACCGAAGTCGCAATCATTTAAAGCTTCAATCATTAGACGATCTTCTTCTTCACGGAGCCCTCCTGGTGTAGTAGGAATCTGGGTAGTTCTCACCGCAAGAGAAGAAGATCACAAAATTTCATCATCCCTCTGCCCAGTTTTATCTCTCAGCTCAGCTTCAGCCCCTAGCTCAGCTTCATCTCTTTGTTCAACCTCATCCCTTGGCTCTGGAGAAGGAGTCTCCTGCCTAGGCTCGGAGGCAGGTGTAGGGGATGACATGGTTATTCCAGCTACAGCGCTGGCTACCACTGAAGACAAGATTTGTCTTGGAGGGGTGATCACCCTCTTTCTCCTTCTAGAGGCCAGTTTCTTTCTATGAAGAGGTCTTTCGGGACTCTCTACATCTACTACGTCGACCTGCTTTGGAAGAGAGGTCGGTGTGGTCGCTTCTTCTCGGGTCGACTCGGCCAATTGTCGAGACTGCGACCTGGTGGTGACCTTCTCGGATGGGTCTAAGATAAGTTTCTTCTTTGCAACCGGAGAAGAAGGTTCATTAATCCTTCTATTTCTCTCCTTGGTTGGAGATTTGGCCACTTTCAAAGAAACCCTCAGTGGTTTATTAACCTCCTCAGGGAAGTTAGCTTCCCTTGAGGCTTCCAAGGGATCATCCACTGGCTCATGTTGCTCATCATTTCCTGGAGCTAGCATAGCAGTTGCTCCTTTCTTCAAACACGCCGCCGTCGCGAAGCTATCTACAAGATTGAAGTTCTCGGCAAAAGTATTTGCAGCTATGTAAAAAAGTGAATATGTATATAATATTCGAGGGCCATAATCATTCTTGGTCGGCATCGAGAACACTGTCCTTGTGTCTCGAGCGTTGTAATAGGCCCATGCTCTGGCACCATCAATCAGATACCCCTTTCCTTGTAGGCAAGTTATAGCGTTACCTACATGGAACTGGTCGTAACCAAATTGACGAACGAAGCAGCTTGGCAGATATGGTTCCAAGAAACACTCATCTTCAAATCTATACACCAAGTGCGACGGCCTGATCGACCTCAGCCAGTCAAATGCTGCCCGACCCAACGGCTGCCTCCCAAGGTCAACTAGATTTGTTGACATATGTTCATAACCGGTTGGAGGGGCAACGCCGTAAAAATTCTATCCCTTTCCAAGGTTCAAGGCACGTCTGCAATCCTTCAGACTAGTGTATATCCACTTGCTCCGGGAGAATCTCCGCAGATAGCTACCGCCGACTGCTCCCATGTCGGGGTTTATCAATGACGGATGGTACAGAAGTAACCATCCGAACAAATAGGTGTAAGGCAACTCCAGTCGAGGGAAGTTCCCCTTCTTATCCTTCTATTTGAGCATGGAGTCAACATAAAGACGAAGACCTGCGTTCACTCTACAGGTCATCGCCGACAGCAAATCCATCCGGTAGCCAAAGACTAACCGGACAGCAGCAAAAAGCACGCCGCGGTTGAAGCGGTCCACGGTGCTCGCTCCGGGTACGACGAAGCGTCGGAGCCAATATGTCAGAAAACCCGCCAGCTGGGCTTCTCTTGACATGGGTCTGTAGCCCATTCTCATAAAACTCTCAACAAAATCTCCGGTCTTGAGTGGAGGGTATTGAAGTTCGTCATTTACTTTGATATCCATTTTCTTGTTTTCTTCCATCAATCTTATTACTTCACTGTGGCTGAGGGGTTGGAAGAAAGTCGGGTTGCAAGTATAATGGTCCTTAGTCTTTTTCTCGATGATATGATTAAGAAAAAGATAAGACAACCACTTTGATGAATAACAGGTGCCGGAAGAACCGCTCTTATAGTACATGGAGCAAATTTTGTAGTGGCATAGTAGTTCGTCAAAAACGGCCACCATCTCTGCATTTTCTCGACGTAGTCTGTCTAACTCGTCGTTTGTTGGAACATATTCCTCATAAGGGAAGTCTTCCGTTGGTAAGCACGAGATGTATTTCATCTCATGAAGGGCTAATCCAATTTCCCCGCAGGGTGTCATGAATGTCCCTGTCCTATAATTGTACCTCTCTGCCAAGGCCAGAAACAGATGAAGGTTTGGGAGGAATCCATATACAGTAGCGTATACCTCCTGATATAGCTCGATCTCTTTGAGCTTGTCTTCGAACTGAACCAATATCCAATTGGTTATGCAGTTCCACCTTTTGTTGTCTGGGTTCACCAGACCTGTCAACCGGATGTCCTGATCCGGGTATCTGCCCTCAACCTTTGCATATTCATTAGCAAAGATTGGCGTCCTCACCGGCAGCAGCAAAGAAGAGTTCTCTGGAGGGATGCAGCCATGCTTCAACCCTCTGAGCAAAGTGCTATGACGCTCAGAGGAGCTATAGAACATATCCCTATTGTTTGGGCCTTTCTTTACACAAATATTCCCTGTCCTTGCTTGCTGGAGGGAGGTAATATCCCAGTCCATCCTCCTGGGATGGCTTGCATGGGCATAGCGGGCTAGAGGGAGGCATCTAGCAATGTCCGGTAACAGGATTATTTCTCCTTTCTCTGGAAGAGTCTCTGCTCAACACGGGGTCTTGGCTGAGAACTCTTGTCAATAGCTTCACCAAATAAGTACAGGGGTTTCTTATGGATAATGGCATCGGCAGTCTGCAGAGGCTGCCCATTCATCTGCCCATTCATCAGACTTAATAAAGTTTTATTGTCCTGAGCTACCAAGATGGCTTGGCGGGAGGATGGCAGAGTATATTGGAGAAATAGCATATGGGACAAATCTTCTTTAAATTCTGGTTCAGCAAGAGACCCTGCAAAGATTTCATACTCTGGGTCCTCTCTGATGTTAACTGCATCAAACAGAAAGACAGAATTCAGTATATGCAAAATCAAAGATTCTATCCAAAATTAGCAAAGTGTGCAAGCATCACATTGCGCTGTCTGCAAAGCATCAGATTGCACAACAACAGCTTCTATGCACAAACTGTCCAGTTGTGCCAACTCATCTACTTGCGCAAACCATCAGATTGTGCTGAGTAACTTTCGCAAAGCATCAGTTTGCGCTGGACAGCCTTGTGCAAATCAGCAGATTGCGCTGACTTTTGCCAGCATGTTCTAACCGATTGCGCAAGAAAATAGTCTTCATAAAAATGAAAACTATTGAGTTTGTTCAACCGAAACCCTAAACAGGGCGGCGTAGTATAACCAAATCTCTAAAAAGAGATAGGTTTTGGGGATTCAATCATATCGAAGAACCCTAAAAAGGTTTTTTCGATCGAGTAACTATCTTGCAAAGCTGGGTAACCAACTTCATGTCGCGAAATGTGCGACACAGCACAAGTCGAAGACTCGGCGGGGGCCTTGCCCTTGTCGGCGGTGGAACGTTTCGGAGCCATCTGAAAGTCGACGGAGAAGAAGGAAGGAAGTCGGAGTAGGCTCGAGAATTTTTCTCTCTCAAGCAAAGTGAAAACAAGTAAAGAATGCAAGAAGAACAAAGAGAACTATTTATAGTTTTTCGAGAGCAACGGTCGCCTCAGATTGCACCGAAGAAATGGAAGCTAACTCCTCCAATTGTGCAGACAAGTCATTACTTGCGCAACTTGATTTTTTTAATCAAAATTCAAAGTATTTCGAAGCTTTGACTATCTTCAAACTTCGAAAACTTTGAAGGGGGCCTTGTAGGTCCTAAAAATCAAGTTGCACCCATCAAAGAAGTCATGAAAATCAAATTGAACATCCTTCAAGTGAACTGCGCAGGATGTAGATTGCGTACCAACTCGATTGTGCCGGCTGAACTGCGCACTCATCCAAGTGCGTAAGCTAACGTGGCCTCGTCAGCATTACCTGACAGAGAATCAGATCTTCTGACAATTGACAGCACGAAGAACGAGGAAATTGTTCATTTATCGTGCAGTACAGCGCTCGAGGATAGCTGCACATGCAGCACAATTGGCCAGACTCTTTGCAGCGCAGTCCATCCCAGCGCAACCTGAAGCCAGCACAATTCAGGTGGTACACTCCATTAAAACAACTGACAAAGTATACGTGGCCTTCATGCCATCAATGACTCACCACGTGGTAACCGTCTGTACACGATCATGCGCATTTCAATCAAATAATGTCATGTGTCCACTATAGTTGGCTCACGATCAAATAATTGCCAGCGCAGTCTGATGCCTGCGCGGTCTAATGCATGCACAATCCATCTTGCGCAGTCCAGAATAACTAAAAAGTAGTTATTTCTAGAACTCTATAAATAGAGTTTCAAGTCCTTCCTAGGGGGGATCACAGATATCACACATCATCACCAGAGATCAGGAGTTCTTGCCAAAGTGCTGCTGTAATCTTCAGAGGCTACCGTCTTCAAAGTTTACATTGTCCAAGGGATAAAGCGATCGTCATTCAGATCGGATTCCTATAGTTGTACTTTCCCAAAATTCTTGTAATCTTCTTACAAAGTTTGTTGAAATAGGTGTGCATGATGTACAAGGTGTCTGAGGTATGCGAGGTGTGCGAGGTGCATGAGCTGCACGAGGTATGCGTGGTACAAGGTGCACGGACCAAAAGGTACACGAGATACAAGGTGCACGGAACAAAAGGTACACGAGGTGTGCGAGGTACATGAGGTGCACAAGGTGCGCAAGTTGCACGAGGTGCACGGGGTGCACGAGGTGCAAGGTGTGTAGACCAAAAGGTGCACAAGGTGCAAGGTGCACGGACCAAAAGGTGCGCGAGGTGTAAGGTGCACGGACCAAAATGTGCGCGAGGTGCGCGAGGTGCAAGGTACGCGGACCAAAATGTGCACGAGTTGCAAGATACGCGGACCAAAAGGTGCATGAGGTACAAGGTGCACGGACCAAAAGGTGCACGAGGTGTCATCCCTACCAGAAAGCTTTTGGCCATGGAGTTTTAAAAACTTCCAATGTCCATAACTTGGACTATATGACTCAAAATTGGGCAAAATAAATGTCTAAACTGAATAAAATTGAATTCTCTACAACATAGAACAAATATTTTTTAAAAAAGAGTAAGTTTGATAAATCAAAACCATAAAAAGACATAAACCCTAGTTTTTGGAACATAGATCTACTCAAAACTAGCCATCAAAACCGAAAATACCAAGTACTAAACTTGTAGGGGATGATGAGAAGAACAATATAAAAAAATCAAAAAATAAAAAATGTAAGAATCTCTTTATTTGGTGCAAGGTGTATTTGCCTAATGGTGGTGGTGGTTGACGAAAATGGATGAAGAGTTATGAGAAGAGAGAAAAGCAAGAGAAAATATATAAAGTAGTATTGGGTTGGCTTAAGAAAACCCTAATCTTAAGCATGATCTTAACCATTTTAACTAATGACATAATTTGTGGCTATATACAAAAACTAATAGAAAAATAAATTAAAATAGTGCACATACACAAAATACTATATGCCATATACAGGAATCAAGAAGGCAAATACGTATATCGGGAACGGGGAGTGACACCGCAAAACCAAATCACCGCCTCGCAACGGGCTGGGACTTGGACACGGTAGGCCGAAATCGATCGAGTATTTTAATGAAACAAGAAGTGCTCGAATGGCTAAGTCAGAAGATTTGGCCGTGCAACAAAGTTATAAAATCGACCCGTATCGGCTCGACAAACGACAAGGCGTATCGGCTTAAGGTGTGAGGACTGACTCTTTTTTTTTACTCCTTCATGCCTAAGTAAAAATGTATCATTGTATGCTAAGTTAACCTATCGACGCCATGGGCGTGGGGCGATCGAAAGATAAATCATAGTGTGTGTCGAACACTAGTTAGAACAATTGAAGTAAAACGTGCATCAAATGTACGAGTCGCTACGGAATATTGGATATCGCAAAGGCGAGCGCCTCGGTGCGTAAGCCACAAGAACATGGGATAAATATATTCGACGAGTGCCTTCGTGCACGAGCCATTCTGTGCCTTCGCGCACGAGTTAGAAAGGCTAGCACATTGAAAGATTATGAAGGCGAGCGCCCTAGCGTGCAAGCCACGAACGTTGAACATTAAGGTTAAGAATATGGAATTATGGTATCGAGGCGTGCATCGCATGTACGACTCGAAGAAATGAGAATAATTATGTCAAAGCGTGGCTAGGTGCACGAGAATAATAAAAGATGGCTTCGTTGCAAAGAGAACAGTTATGGCATGAAGGTGACGGAACTGTCAGATGTGACATGATACCTCAAAAAGTATTCGAGACCTTCGGGTCGTTCGGTTGACGAACATTGAGTTAAGGTATGATGTCATCGAACATTGAAACGGAGTATGGAATATGAGAACATAGAAATTTAATGAGAGAAATACGAGATGATAAAGTCCGAGTCTCGAACTCAAGACTATGTTTGGTTGTTTGAATAATAGTGTGTTGCATGGTCGAATGGACTTGAGAAAATGATGTGATAATCTTCCGTGCACGGGTGTTTCCTTCAAATGGGTTGCACCGAGGTACCAGAACCGTTCGACCTAGGAGGGATATAATCTTTGAGGGACGCACATCCATAAGTATATTAGCGACCGCTTAGTGAGATGTAAAAAACCGCAACTGATGGTATACAATGGAAGATCTCCGTAATTAGGATAGCAACCCACTACGAGAGGCGCCGGGCTACTCAATTTGAGAAAGAAAAGAAAGAAAAGAAAGAAAGAAAAGAAAAAAAATAAAAGAAAGAAAAGAAAATAGTAACATTTAGTCCATTCTGGCACGGATACGCCAATGACCTTTATATAGTTAAGGAACGATGGGTTGAAAGTACAGGCACATATCTATCCTGTACACATAGATCCTGCATAGAGAGCACTTATAACATGACAGAGAAGGAATAGGGCATATTCACCTTGCGTCGGTGCAAGGGCGAGTGCGTCTATGTTGGTAAGAAGTTGTGCCACGAAACAAACACAAGATTGCTTGCCTGCTTGCCTATTCAATTTGAAAAACATGCCATGATAACATGCTTTACTGCTTTCGAATATGCCATGAAATCGAATCTAAGGAGAATATAGCAAGATCATAAGCTAAGTTGCATGATTCAACATAAATACTAAATGTCGGTTTAGAAAATGGGTCTTTTCATCAGTGCATGCAAGAATGAACGTACTGATCCCCCACCAGCTTTCATGCAGGGTACAGGGAATGGATTGCTCGTGGCGAAGCTTCGCTTGATCGTACAAAGGCATGGATTGCTGTAGCGTTTGAAGCGTGCGATCACATTGACACTCGGACTTGCAATAGGATTGATGCGGCCGAGATATAGAAGGCATGTTGTATGGAACGATAAAATCCTTTGTGGACAAGAGAGAACTTGAGTGTTGTAGCCAATCTGGCAAATTCAGTTGGGCTATTGAAAGCCTTTGTAATCTCAGTTCATTATCAATAAAGAGAATTGTTTCGTATACTCTATTTTCTTCCGTTGCTAATATTGTGAGGACCCTAATTTTTGGGAATTATTTTTATTTTATAGTATTTCTAATTATTAGGGTATATTGTATATTTAATTAGGATTTTATATGTACTTTTTGTGTCTTTGATTGTTGGAGCACAAGACATGCCCATCTCTCGAAACGTCCTTTATGAGTTTTGTAGTAGACAGGATGACCTTCAATTTGATATATCATGTCCCATCCGAATTTGTCCCCTAGCATCCTTTTGACTTCGTGCAACTTCGAGTCAAATTTAGACAATTAGATTATTTACCATAATTCCATACCTAGCTTCCCATGTGAGTTCGAAACTCGATATAGATCAAAACCATTTGACCAAATATATGGTTTTGACCCATTTTGAGTCTACGACACACATGCTAAGGGTGTGCCACTCAATCGAGTTTCTATGTACTATTTAATTTTGAATGGCACAAGAGACTCATTAGTTGATTTTTCGAGTTCGACTTGACTAGAAAATATATTTGGACCCTAACCTAGCCAACCCCACTTATAGAGCCATGATAGGTTGCCATGGCTTAGTATAATTATTTTGATATTTATTTTGGGATGTTATACATCCAAATAGATTTATATACAATTTTGCATATATATGATTATATTTATAATAGCCTAATATTTTATATAGATATGGCCTTAGTCATGGTTAAGTTCTAAGATGCATAGCGACTAGGAATTTTGGTGCAGTTAGTGTAGTTGTGTGCTTTGACTAGTATATTAGCCTTGCTAGGGAAGGCCCGGCCATAGCTATGTCCCAAGTAGGAAAACCAGGTAAAATTGTGACTTAACCCCCACCGATGATTTATTATTAGATTATTGACTTTCTAGGAGACCCGGTTGTACCAATTTAGTCCCGACTTGACCCGAACCAAATCCAAATATAAAAAAACATGTAGTATACTCTCAAATACCATCATGTTGATATATATTTTGTATATATATCTTATTCATATTATTATGTTTTTAATTTTGGAAAGTTTCTATTTATAGGAAGTGTCTACGTGTAATCCTAGTGTAATCCTTGTTGGCATTAGTTTATATTTGACCCAAAGTCCAGCACAAACCTATGTAGGCATGTTGGCATTAATATATATTAATAACCATATATATTTAATATTTATTCAGATTTAGATTGTATTTATATTTAGAAATCAAACTAGTTTCATATTAGGAAACCCTCCATGCAAATCTTCTTTGTATTTTAATTAAATCCAAATTTAATATTTAAAACTTATGTGCTTCTTATCTAATAGCAGCATATAGATTTCAAATTATGCCTCCTTCAATAATGACCATTGATTATAATATTTAAACAAATTATATTCCAAATTTAGCCTTATTGATTATCCTACTACTATCCAAATTATCTTATTCTAACATGTCCAATCTAATCATACTTAAATTAAATAATACATATCTATCTTAATTATATTTATATATGAATATATGAGTATCTCATAATTCTTATATTAAAAATCATGCACACTTTCTCTTTTTCGTCCAAAAATATTCTCCAAATTCGCTAGAAAAGTCAGCCACGTTTTTACCCGACAAAGCAACTTAGAAGGACCATATCTCCTAGCTTGGGACTCGAAACGCGTCCCTTTTTTTATTAGAAGCGTATCGAGGTAAGCTTTTCAAAAAATATTTTAATAGAGAAAATTCGTTCTGTAGGTTTCTGTAAAAAAATTTGAGTATTAGATTCCCGAAAAATAAACATGTTTCGATATTTTTGCGATTCCTGAAGATTTCGGAAACGAAAATACAATCCGTTTAGTTTTTGGGAAAGCTGATACAAAGATCTATACCATCTCCTAACTAAATAAATCTAATAGGTACAATATTAATTATAATTAGATAATAGACTATTTTCAGCATGCGGAGATGTTTGTTTGGATCTTAGTTCCTCGGCAGCCATTGTTCCACATACTTTTCTGTCTGATCTTCATCACCACAGTGCTCACGACCCAGGCAAGTACACCTTGCCAAACTCTACAGTATTTACATGCTTTCCTATATTTTTAGTTTTTCTTGCTTTGTTGCATATCTCTCTTGTTTCCCCTCATGATTCTTTCTAGTTACACGTGCACGTAGATTTTGATTTTTCTTTCTATACTACTTGTTCTATCTTTCCTATCTTGTTCATGTATAGTGATAGTATTGATATGCATGTTCTATATTTTTTCCTGACCTATTTGACCTGTACTGAACTTGGACATGACTAGATAGGCTTGACTTCCTAGTACCTTAGGAGAGAATGTTTTATTAGCCGTGGCTATCCTCTATTGTTAGTGCCTCCCCGGGCTACGATAGAGAACCTATTATAGGACTGTTAGTGCCTCTCCGGGCTACGGTTTTAGCCATGATTAATATTACATTCTCATGACATGTCACCATCTATAGAGTTCTTTTTCCTGTTATTCTTTCCTCGATTGGTTATTCATATATTTCTTGCATGAGAATTACTGTACAGTAGGCATGTATATTATGTGTCTTGCTAGTCCTCTGAGGACCTGGTGATCTCTCCAGGTATTAGTTGATGGTACGGTACACTGATGGATGATGTTTGCTACGTCGAGACTTCAGGTATACATAGTGTATTTTTATCATATCTTCCGTATTTCGATTTTGTCCTATATTTGATACTCGTTGTTATTATAGCTAGTCTTTTACAAGCTTCATTTTTATCTAGCTTGTTCATGATGAATGTGCTATTGGGGATCCACTCTAACATATTTATCTAATCTAGAATCAGTGTATCATGGCCTGATCAGCCTTACTGCACTTGATTCGTCATATTTATCTTTATTATGTGGATTGAGATATAGTTAATCTAGAATAACCAGACAACTTATACGTATTCGAGCTGGACTGGAGTCCTTTTGATACGTAGCTGGCATGTATACGTATCTTAGTCCTACGTATTTTGGGACTGAAGCGTTACATGTTTTTGTGGTGGCCCATGCAGGTCGAGTTAGCCGTTTCGGTTACGTTACTGTACCGAGCGGGCCTGCGACCTGATTAAAACCTCAAAAATCTCAATCCACAACTGCCTTGACAAATCTTTTGGAAATTTCTCTACCGCCCTTGAACTTCGTATTTGCTCCCGATTACTCTTTCTTTGCTTTCTCGTATCATTGCTTCTCGTCCCTTCCTATTTCGGAGTGACGAATAATCGTGCTATATAGGATTTGTCAGAAATTCTTAAGTTATAGAGTAAGTTAGTCTACTTATTGTATTGTGATTGCTTGATAGATAATGGGGATTAGAGATGACATATGCCATAGGGCATCATGTATTTAATGAGGTAGTTTAACCAAAGGTTGGTAGACGTCCTCAGTATCGAAATAAATATATGATCATGCTTGGTTATGCTCTTATGGTAGTCACTAGATCAAGAATAGAATGATAGTTTTAGTATAGAGACTGACCCTCTAAAAGAAGAACCTAAGCATAGCCTAACCTAACCCATTACCATTATGCCATATCACTTGTAAATTTAGAATGAGACAGATTGGTAGGTATCACTTAGCTTGGTCAGGTGGAAAGAGACTTATATAGTTGTGGTAATAATATGGTTAGGAGGACAAGCCTTCAACATAATCGTTGCAAGACCGCCAAAACCAAGAAGAGCGAGTAAAGATAACCATCTATAGTTTTACGATATAGATATTGCAAAACCAAATTGTTTAGGCTTGATTATTACTTGACTTATTAGGAGACACTGTAGTGACCTAGCGTATCCCTTAAACTATTCCTAGTAACACTAGCGCGGTTTTTCGTTACTAAGGGTCCTTATTTTAATTTCGAGGACGAAATTCTTTTAAGGTGGGTAGATTGTGAGGACCCTGATTTTTGGAAATTATTTTTATTTTATAGTATTTCTAATTATTAGGTTATATTGTATATTTAATTAGGATTTTATATGTACTTTTTGTATCTTTGATTGTTGGAGCACAAGACATGCCCATCTCTCGAAACGTCCTTTATGAGTTTTGTAGTAGACATGATGACCTTCAATTTGATATATCATGTCCCATCCGAATTTGTCCCCTAGCATCCTTTTGACTTCGCGCAACTTCGAGTCAAATTTAGACAATTAGATTATTTACCATAATTCCATACCTAGCTTCCCATGTGAGTTCGGAACTCGATATAGATCAAAACCATTTGACCAAATATATAGTTTTGACCCATTTTGAGTCTACGACACACATACTAAGGGTGTGCCACTCAATTGAGTTTCTATGTACTATTTAATTTCGAATGGCACAAGAGACTCATTAGTTGACTTTTCGAGTTCGACTTGACTAGAAAATATATTTGGACCCTAACCTAGCCAACCCCACTTATAGAGCCATGATAGGTTGCCATGGCTTAGTATAATTATTTTGATATTTATTTTGGGATGTTATACATCCAAATAGATTTATATACAATTTTGCATATATATATGATTATATTTATAATAGCCTAATATTTTATATAGATATGGCCTTAGTCATGGTTAAGTTTAAGATGCATAGCGACTAGGAATTTTGGTACGGTTAGTGTAGTTGTGTGCTTTGACTAGTATATTAGTCTTGCTAGGGAAGGCCCGGCCATAGCTATGTTCCAAGTAGGAAAACCAGTTAAAATTGTGACTTAACCCCCACCGATGATTTATTATTAGATTATTGACTTTCTAGGAGACCCGGTTGTACCAATTTAGTCCCGACTTGACCCGAACCAAATCCAGACATGTAGTATACTCTTAAATACCTTCATGTTGATATATATTTTCTATATATATCTTATTAATATTAATATGTTTTCAATTTTGGAAAGTTTCTATTTATAGAAAATGTCTACGTGTAATCCTAGTGTAATCCTTGTTGGCATTAGTTTATATTTGACCCAAAGTCCAACCCAAACCTATGTAGGCATGTTGGCATTAATATATATTAATAACCATATATATTTAATATTTATTCAGATTTAGATTGCATTTATATTTAGAAATCTAACTAGTTTCATATTAGGAAATCCTCCATGCAAATCTTCTTTGTATTTTAATTAAATCTAAATTTAATATTTAAAACTTATATGCTTCCTATCTAATAGCAGCACATAGGTTTTAAATTAAGCCTCCTTCAATAATGACCATTTATTATAATATTTAAACAAATTATATTCCAAATTTAGCCTTATTGATTATCCTACTACTATCCAAATTATCTTACTCTAACATATCCAATCTAATCATACTTAAATTAAATAATACATATCTATCTTAATTATATTTATATATGAATATATGAGTATATCATAATTCTTATATTAAAAATTATGCACACCTTCTCTTTTTCGTCCAAAAATATTCTCCAAATTCGCTAGAAAAGTCAGCCACGTTTTTACCCGACAAAGCAATTTAGAAGGGCCATATCTCCTAGCTCAGGACTCGAAATGTGTCCCAATTTTTTTGTTGGAAGCGTATCGAGGTAAGCTTTTCAAAAACATATTTTAATAGAGAAAATTCATTTTGTAGATTTCTGTAAAAAAATTTGAGTATTAGATTCCCGAAAAACAAACATGTTTTGATATTTTTGCGATTCCTGGAGATTCCGGAAACAAAAATGTGATCCGTTTAGTTTTTCGGAAAGCTGATACGATGATCTATACCATCTCCTAACTAAATAAATCTAATAGGTACAATATTAATTATAATTAGATAATAGACTATTTTTAGCTTGCGGAGACGTTTATTTGGATCTTAGTTCCTTGGTAGCCATTGTTCCACCTACTTTTCTGTCTGATCTTCATCACCACAGTGCTCATGACCCAGGCAAGTACACCTTGCCAAACTCTACAGTATATACATGCTTTCCTATATTTTCAGTTTTTCTTGCTTTGTTGCATATCTCTCTTGTTTTCCCTCATGATTCTTTCTAGTTGCACGTGCATGTAGATTTTGATTTTTCTTTCTATACTACTTGTTCTATCTTTCCTATCTTGTTCATGTATAGTGATAGTATTGATATACATGTTCTATGTTTTTTCCTTGACCTGTTTGACCTGTACTGAACTTGGACATGACTAGATAGGCTTGACTTCCTAGTACCTTAGAAGAGAATATTTTATTAGCCGTGACTATCCTCTATTGTTAGTGCCTCCCCGGGCTACGATAGATAACCTATTATAGGACTGTTAGTGCCTCTCCGGGCTACGATTTTAGCCATGATTAATATTACATTCTCATGACATGTCACCATCTATAGAGTTCTTTTTCGTGTTATTCTTTCCTCGATTGGTTATTCCTATATTTCTTGCATGAGAATTACTGTACAGTAGGCATGTATATTATGTGTCTTGCTAGTCCTCTGAGGACCTGGTGATCTCTCCAGGTATTAGTTGATGGCACGGTACACTGATGGATGATGTTTGCTACGTCGAGACTTCAGGTATACATAGTGTGTTTTTATCATATCTTACATATTTTAATTTTGTCCTATATTTGATACTCGTTGTTATTATAGCTAGTCTTTTACAAGCTTCATTTTTATCTAGTTTGTTCATGATGAATGTGCTATTGGGTATCCACTCTAACATATTTATCTAATCTAGAATCAGTGTATCATGGCCTTACTGCACTTGATTCGTCATATTTATCTTTATTATGTAGATTGAGATATAGTTAATCTAGAATAACCAGACAGCTTATATATATTCGAGCTGGGCTGGAGTCCTTTTGATGCATAGCTGGCATGTATACGTATCATAGTCCTACGTATTTTGGGACTGGGGCGTTACAAATATCAAATCAAAGATAACCATTTGAGAACTTGTCATCTTGCCTTGTACGAGTGCAACTCCAGACTCGTACGGCATCACGCCTCAGTGAGAACAATGATTCGGATAAATCGATGCGAGGACGAGCAATTTTCTGGGTCGGGGCATGACAAATTGGTATCAGTGCTCTAGGTTCAATTTTCTCTGGACGCTCGCTTCATGACAATTCTAAAAGTTGCCCACCGCCATCAAATCACTCTTGACTCTACTCAATGCTGCACTGGATGTTCCATACAATAAGTCTAATATAAATCATATAATTTTATCGCATGTGTTTTAGAAATTACATGATGTTTGCTGAGAAAGATCGTGAAGCGTTTCGTTGCATTGAGTACAACGAGCCGTGAAATATTGTTGCTGCAAGTACAACACGTTGAAAAATGTGAAATAAGATGTTCGATGTTGCAATGCAACAAAGGTGAATGGGAAATAAAATGTTACATGAAGTGCAACGAAAGAAATAAAAAGTTGCATGAAGTGTAACGAGTGAAATAAAATATTGATGTATCAAATTGCAACGAGTTGATGTGTGAATGATGCGTGCAAGGATAATAAAATTTGATATCAAATATGTTGAACGGATTCGAGTATTGGCTTTGAATGTCACAGATAAATACTTGCACGAGGTGCAATAGTTATCGGAAATAAATCATTGCACAAAGTGCAACGCATATCAGAAAGAAAATGTTGCACACTGTACAATACGTATCGGAAGTAAAAATTTTGCACGTGGTGCAATGTGTGTCAAAGCAAAATCGCTGCACAGAGTGCAACGGATATCGAAAATGAATCGTTGCACGCGGTGCAACGGATGGAAACAAAAAGTCATAAATCGATAGAAACGAATCGTTCGGCAGCGCATCAAACTTGAACTTGTATTGGCGAATGTATACATTAGCCGAATTATGTCGAATTTTGATGTAATCAAAGTTACGGTTGTGATCAAGCACGATCACTGCGAAAATCGTGAGTCGGAAGAGATTGTTGGTTCATACCGAGTATGATACGACGGAAATGGCTTGATTCCAAGTGGTATATACCATACCACATGTGCCATGAATGGCTCGATTCAGAGTGGTATATGCTACACCACTTGTGCGATGTATTCCATCGATGCAATATGAGATTTATGGAAGTTTTGACCACAACGAACGGAGGAGTACCAAGACCCGATTGGAAAATTTGTATGACGATGTGTTGATACAAGTGTTCTCCAAAAATCGGTTGGAACGATAAGGCGGGACTCGTATCAATGAATGATACGTTGATCAAAAATTTATAAGTCAGTCGAACGACCGAGACTAACGAAACGATTACGCCAGAAAGCAAAAATTGGATCGACGGAATAGGAAACTTGAACTTGTAAACGAGTCACACGACTTACGATCTCGACAAAAATGTTAGAACACAAAAAGACAACTTGGGAAAATTTGATAAAAAATTTGATGAAGAAATTTTCTTGGGATATGCGACGAAAAGCAAAGGATACAGAGTATTCAATAAGAAATCGCTTACTGTTAAAGAATCAATCAACGTCAAGTTCGATGAGTTAAATGTCGAAAGACAATACGAAAGTGACAATGAAGAAGAAACTCCAACAACAGAAGATACCTCTACGTCATATCTGGAAAGCTTGTCGAAACATATGCGATTTACACCAGACTATCCCGAAAACCTGGTAATCGGTGATGTGTCAAAAGGCGTAAGCACTCGTTCCAGCTCAAGACAATTGGTCATAGCAAATGTTGCATTTATTTCCAAAATTGAACCTAAAAATATTTTAGAAGCATTTTCTGATGAATTTTGGATTTCTGCTATGCAAGAGGAACTTAACCAGTTTGAACGGAATCAAGTTTGGAAACTTGTTCCCAGACCTATTGATCATCCGATCATTGGTACTAAGTGGGTGTTCCGAAATAAGTTAGATGAGAATGGCTCAGTCACACGCAACAAAGCACGTCTAGTAGCTCAAGACTATAATCAAGAAGAAGGAATTGACTATGATGAGACATATGATCCAGTTGCTAGATTAGAGTCCATTCGTATGCTTTGTACTTTTGCAAGTTTTTATGGTTTCAAACTTTTTCAGATGGATGTTAAAAGTGCGTTTTAAATGGTTTTATAAAAGAAAAAGTTTTTGTAAAACAACCTCCGGGCTTTGAAGATTTTAAATTTTCTGATCACGTATTCAAGCTTCGGAAAGCTCTTTACGGTCTCAAACAAGCACCTCGTGCATGGTATGAGCGCCTTAGTTCTTTCCTACTTGAACACGGTTTTTCAAAAGGGAAGGTTGATTCAACTTTGTTTATAAAATCTTTGGATAAATATATTTTATTAGTGCTGATATATGTAGATGACATAATCTTTGGAGCTACTAATGAGATGCTATGTAACGAGTTTGCTAAGTGTATGCAGAGTGAATTCGAAATGAGCAAGATGGGAGAATTAACATTCTTCCTTGGACTGCAAATTAAGCAGAATTCACAAGAGATATTCATTAATCAAGCCAAATATACAAAAGACTTGCTAAAGAAGTTCGATATGGAAAACGTTAAATCTATTGGAACTCCGATGGCAACGTCTATAAAGCTTGATATAGATGAAAGCGGTACACCGGCCGACATACGTAAGTACATAGGTATGATTGGTAGTTTACTATACTTAACTGCTAGTCGTCCAAACATTATGTTTGCTGTATGTTTATGTGCTAGATATCAGGCTTATCCTAAAGAATCACATGTAAGTATTGTTAAGTGTATCTTACGATGTCTTCAAGGAACTTTAACAACCGGTCTTTGGTATCCCAAATCTGATTCGTTTGACCTGATAGGTTACTCGAACGTAGATTTTGCTGGATGCAAAGTCGATCGTAAAAGTACCAGCGGTACATGTCATTTTCTAGAAAAGTCCTTAGTCTCCAGGTTTTCTAAGAAACAAAATTCAGTTGCATTATCAACTACTGAAGCTGAGTATATAGCTGCAGGATGTTGTTGTGCATAAATTTTGTGGATGAAACAAACTCTGGAAGACTTTTAATTATCCTTTCATCATATTTCCATTTACTGTGATAACACTAGCTCTGTAAATCTTACTAAGCATCCCATATGTCATTCACGCACTAAACACATAGAAATTAGACATCACTTTTTGAGAGACCATGTTTTGCAAGGTGATATTGTTTTAGAATTTGTTGATACTAAATATCAACTAGCTGACATCTTCACAAACCCTTTGGCTGAAGATCGTTTTAACATTATATGAAGAAAATTAGGAATTCTGGATGTTGAGATAATATAATATAATATTATTATTTAATGAACATGAATTCGCTAAATTTATTTTGGTTATAAGTCGAAAGGGCCCGTCTATCTCACAAGTGTAAATAACCTGAAGCGACACGGTGTACTAGTCTTTGGACTACCGCTAGCTGGGATCCGTACCCTACAGCTAACCCAAAGTAGCTATAGCAATTTATGGGAATTAATTAATAAATATTAAATTATTTTCTTCAACACAGTTATTTCTAAATTATTTTCGTATTTATGTTAAAAACTATCACACTGTTTCCAACCCTGCCTTGAAACCCTAGTGACCGAGCTCGGTCATAGTTCAGGCCGAACTCGGACCGAACTTCGTCTGGGGGATTTCGGGCAGAAGCTGTACAGCCGACCCCTCTTCTATTTAAAACCTCTTCATCATCATCTTCTTCCTCAAGTACCACCAAACCCTACCGAAAAACCAAACCCTAACCTCCTTGTTCTCCCTCATCCAAGCTGTTCAGGCTTTCAAACTTTGGATTCAGAGCTCACTCGAGGTTCTCTTCTACTGTTTACCATCAATTTTGGTATATCTTCCTCTTTTCTTTTCGTGCTATTTTTCATATGGCTCCCAAGCAATCTATTTCTTCTCAAAAGAAGAAGAAGGTTGATGAAGGTTCGTCCTCAACCCCTCATGAGGTGGCCTCCTTTTCATTTTACATTCCTTCGAGACCCGATGGAAATTTCTACGATGAATTTATTTTTGTGTCCCAAGAAGCTTCGGACTCTTGGTTCACAAATTTTTATAAAAGAAAAATCTGTCCGGGTGCTCCTATCAACTTCACATTATTTTCTGATCACTATAGTGTATTCCAATATCATCATTTGCTAGAGTTAGTTCAATCCACTTTTTTTGTTTATACAAATGCCATTCGTATGTTTTATTGTAATTTTTCGGTTACAAAAGGCACGTGAAATCTAAAGTTGGTGGAGTCGACATTGAGTTCGATGCCGATGATCTCGCAATCACTCTCCACGTACCCAATGACGGGGAAGCACTTGTAGAGATTACATCAGTTGAGTTTCCCGAGGGAACAATTTTTTATTCCTTTCGTGATTCGCTCTGTGAACAGAATCCTAGACCCCATGGCACTCTTCGTCCTTGACACATGAACAACTACTTTTATGATCTCCATCTGTAACGTCCCAGTCCCAAAATACGTAGGACTAGGAATGTAGACATGCTAGCTGTATTCATACGAAGTACACTCCAATATATGGAACCCTCGTATGAATACATAAGCTGTAAAATGCAGTAGAACCATAACTAATCTCATCCACACAAAGTAAATGAATTAAAGATATCATATAATGAGAGTGAATTGTGTTGATATAATATGGGCGGAGACAAATCCACTACCAACAAGTAAATAAAAAAAATATGAGTAAAGAAATGAATTTGGCGAGCGAAACAAAGACGATCCATGTGCAATCATCCTCGAAAAAATAGCGATGATCACGACTAGAGCTAAAGCACCTGCGAAAGACAATAGCACACACCAGAAGAGATAACCAGGTCCTCAGAGGGACGTAACAAGACACATAATATCATGCCATATAAACTGAACAAATATTGCTCAAATAAATAAGTCAATTGAATTATAACATGGTCTAATACGCACCTACTGAACGAGCGTACCATCCCCCCAACCAAACAAGGACAGGAGATGGTAAACTAATTCACGGTGACGTATCTTTCTATGCTATGAATCCAATATGGTATCCGGACCCCAACAAGGTTCAATACCTTCTCATCGAAGTAGTGAGTCACACCTACAACCAAACAAGGACAAGATGTGACAAACTAGTCCACGACAAGTTATTGTTCCAAACCACGGTCATATACAAGTACCCAAACCAAAAGTACTAGCTCGTACCTAACGGATAAAGGTACCTATCCATTCTAAGTGAAATGTAGTTAAGAACAACCCTTCCTGCGCATGGACCCTGGCAAAATAGGATCGGCATAGTCCCCCTCTTGGGCACCAGAGGCCCCATCAGTAAGAGCATGACGTTCCGCAGAATCGTCAGTGGCCGTCAGTAATCATGGGTCATCAACCCCGTATCTCCAGCGGAGAGTCCGGGTCACAAGGGAAGTGCATCGAAGCCCATATGCTAAGGAATTGTCCTCCCCGCCCAATGCCTACTGTGTTGTATCCACAATACAAAACCACTATAACCGCTAAGTCAAACTAGTATGCAACCTCTATTTGCGGTTATTCCTGTCGCACGGCTTGTACGTACTGGTGGCCAGCCAATCACGCACTTCCATGTTCTACATGCGACACACAACTTCGTGGTACAACGTGTCAAGGCCAATGAATGCAACACACAAAGGTGGTCCCTTAAATCTAGGTTTAATGTGTAAGAAAAATAATACATAGCAGAAAATATAATGAACAGTAAGTTCTAACAGTTATGCCATGTATCACAGTTTATTTTGTATAAAGAAAATAATACTAATGCATGAAATATGAGCTAAAATAAATAAACAACAAATGGCAAGGTGTCTTGTCTGATGTCCGAGTGAGGTAAGATGATGTCCTGGCGACGAATCAACAACAGCGCACAAAGAGGAAGGTGCAGGAACAACTTCAGATGCTGAAAATAGTCTATTATCTAATTATAATTAATACTGCACCTATTACATTTATTTAATAAATTCTGAAGTTAGGATATGGTATAGGTTTTTGTATTAGCTTTCCGAAAAACTAAACAGATCGCATTTTCATTTCCGGAATCTCCCGAAATCGCAAAAATACTGAAACACGTTTATTTTTGGAACACTAGATACTCAAACTGTTTTGTAGAAATCTATAGAATGAATTTTGTCTATTAAAATATGTTTTTGGAAACCTTACCTCGATACGCTTCTTTTAAAAAAAATTGGAGGCGAAACGGAGTTCGGAGCTAGGAGATATTGTCGTTCCAAGTTGCTCTTGCTGCTAAAAAATGGGCTGAATTCTAATGACAAATTTTAGAGTTTCTATTGGACTAAAAATAATTTTGAATTATTGCTGATAGAAGGGGGATGTATTGGGTTTATATAGGTATTTATTTCAGATTTATATCCTAAATTAGATAGGATTTGATTTGAATAAAAAACGATCTAATTAATGCTAGATATGATTCCAATAGGATAAGAATTTCTAATGGATAAATCTTTCCATAAATTTAAATCAAATAAACTATTTAAAAAATAAATCAATTTGATTCAAACCTTTAAATGATCACCATAATAACTTTAAGTATTATTCTATATTATCAAATAATTCAAATCATATGAATCCAAATCCAAATCAAACTCAACATAATAAATTTAAAATAATATCTAATATAAATCTAAATCAATTTAAATCTAATTAAATTCCATCCTTTAGTTTAAAATCAATCAAATTTCAAATATAGATATTAATTTAACTATTTAATAAATCTATAAAATCAAATCAAGATTTAAATCGCCACAATAATTTCAAAATATATTTTTCAAAAATACTAATAATAATAATTTCAAAAATTACATTATTATTTAAAAATAAACTAATAAATAATTACAAAATATATATGTATGTCCAAATAATATTTACATAAATATACTTTTCTAATATACCATTTTATAGGAAAATTATTTAATATTATATCTGTATAAATGAAAGGCTTTTCATAATTAAAATCATAAACTTGGAAATTTAGGTACGATATCTAAAAATAATTATTATCAATATTATTTCGAAACTATAAAAATAGAAAAAATACTTTTTTAAAAATATGTACGCTCGCACATAGTCGTACTCGTCGAACAATTACGAAAAATAAAATTTTGCGCACGACGTACAATGCAACTACGCGATGTACAATATACAAAAATAAAAAATCAGTATCAAATTTATTTTAAAAAAATAGTAGAAATTTAGGGGTTTTACATCCTACCCAACTTAAAAGATTTCGTCCTCGAAATTAAGAATTAGTAGGGGGTGAGAAGGCACAAAGGGGTAGCGATGAGGAAAAATCAATTCACAACGTTCAACACAAGATGCATTAGAAAATCGTGATTTAGATAAATACGAAATAATCGTGGATATGGCTAATTAATGCAAGAGTAAAAATGATCAAGGGTTAAAGTTTAATCAAGATAACCTACGATAAGGAATAATACGGTATCAAAAGAAAATAAATTAGAGACTTTAAGATATGGTTTCGTGGAAGTAGGTTGATGGCACGATTGGGAGAACGATTAGATTCGCTCCTAATTTAAGTGATTAGGAGGTCGTAATAGTAAATATAGGGAAACGAGCAGCTTAGGATGAAGATACAACAACATCGAGTGAGGATGGTCATAGTCATTAGGAAGGATAAAGGAAGTTCTAGTATAACGCCATTGTCCTTCTAAAATAGGTGAAGGCGAAAGTAGTATAGAGTTCGAATAAGGCGTTATCGAATACAAATTCTTGGTTCAAAGGCGACCGAATAATACAAAAGGAGTTGTCAGGATAGTCGCGGATGGGACTCTAAAGGACAAGTTTAGCTATGTCCCCATCCACGTAGAACGATAGATATAAGCGAACCAAAGTGCACTCGGTTGATCAGACCATCATGCACCGGTTCTGAGTAGACAATACGTTAGTGGACATGCCCAAATAACATATGTCTTGAAACAAGCTTGATAAAAGAAAAACTTACAAAAAATAGGCTACATTAGTATCATTAGTCAAGATGGGAAAAACATAGGCACGAGAGATTAAGATTGAAAGAAAGCAGAATGATTCTAAGTCATCTCCTGTGTTGGTCTCTATACAGTCGTCCTATAGTCTTCTTGTCCAAGTCCTTGGTTGACTAGATGGGTTAGGGTCCTCTAAATTCTTGAATCTAAGTAGACTTGCTAAGATAGGTCCCAAGGACAAAGTGGTTGCTAGGTCATAAGGCATTCTACCCAACTTAAAAGAATTAACTAATGGTGTTTGGAACATCTAACTAGTAGGGTCAATCTCTAGCAAGCACGAAGGGAAGATAAGGATAATGATAGAAGGAATCAAGCAAGATGCAATCGATGAGTCGAACTGTAGTTCGAATATGGAATCGAGGAAAGAGGTCAAGTATGTGGATGAGATCCTAGACTTCTAATCCTATTCGCAGGCTTGCTTGGTACGGTAAAGTAACCAAATAATTTATCTTAACCTGCATGGGCCACCACAAAAACATGTAATGCCCCAGTCCCAAAATACGTAGGACTAGGAACGTAGACATGCCAGCAGTATTCATACGAAGTACACTCCAATATATGGAACCCTCGTATGAATACATAAGCTGTAAAATGCAGTAAAACCATAACTAATCTCATCCACACAAAATAAATGAATAAAAGATATCATATAATGAGAGTGAATTGTCTTGATACAATATGTTGGACGGAGACAAATCCACTACCAACAAGTAAATAAAAAAATACATTAAAGAAATAAATTTGGCGAGCGAAGCAAAGACGATCCAAGTGCAATCATCCTCGAAGAAATAGCAATGATCACGACTAGAGCTAAAGCACCTGCGAAAGACAATAGCACACACCTGGAGAGATAACCAGGTCCTCAGAGGGACGTAACAAGACACATAATATCATGCCATATAAACTGAATAAATATTGCTCAAATAAATAAGTCAATTGAATTATAACATGGTCCAATACGCACCTACTGAACGAGCGTACCATCCCCCCAACCAAACAAGGACAGGAGATGGTAAACTAATTCACGGTGACGTATCTTTCCATGCTATGAATCCAATATGGTATCCGGACCCCAACAAGGTTCAATACCTTCTCATCGAAGTAGTAAGTCACACCTACAACCAAACAAGGACAAGATGTGACAAACTAGTCTGCGAGAAGTTATTATTCTGAGCCACGGTCAGATACAAGTACCCAAACCAAAAGTACTCGTACCTTACGGGTAAAGGTACCTATCCATTCTAAGTGAAATGTAGTTAAGAACAACCCTTCCTGCGCATGGACCCTGGCTAAATAGGATCAGCATAGTCTTTCTCTTGGGCACCAGAGGCCCCATCAGTATGAGCATGACGTTTCGCAGAATCGTCAGTGGTCGTCAGTAATCATGGGTCATCAATCCCGTATCTCCAGCGGAGAGTCCGGGTCACAAGGGAAGTGCATCGAAGCCCATACGCTAAGGAATTATCCTTCCCGTCCAATGCCTACTGTGTTGTATCCACAACACAAAACCACTATAACCGCTAAGTCAAACTAGTATGCAACCTCTATTAGCGGTTATTCCTGTCGCACGGCTTGTACGTACTGGTGGCCAGCCAATCACGCACTTCCGTGTTCTACATGCGACACACAACTTTGTGGTACAACGTGTCAAGGCCAATGAATGCAACACACAAAGGTGGTCCCTTAAATCTAGGTTTAATGTGTAAGAAAAATAATACATAGCAGGAAATATAATGAACAGTAAGTTCTAACAGTTATGCCATGTATCACAGTTTATTTTGCATAAAGAAAATAATACTAATGCATAAAATATGAGCTAAAATTAATAAATAGCAAATGGCAAGGTGTCTTGCCTGATGTCCGAGTGAGGTAAGATGATGTCCTGGCAAAGAATCAACAACAGCGCATAAAGAGAAAGGTGCAGGAACAACTTCAGATGCTGAAAATAGTCTATTATATAATTATAATTAATACTGCACCTATTACATTTATTTAATAAATTCTGAAGTTAGGATATGGTATAGGTTTTCATATTAGCTTTCCAAAAAACTAAACGGATCGCATTTTCATTTCCGAAATCTTCCGAAATCGCAAAAATACTGAAACACGTTTATTTTTGGAACACTAGATACTCAAACTATTTTGTAGAAATCTACAGAACGAATTTTGTCTATTAGAATATGTTTTTGGAAACCTTACCTCGATACGCTTCTTTTAAAAAAAACTGAAGGCGAAACGGAGTTCGGAGCTAGGAGATATCGTCGTTCCAAGTTGCTCTTGCTGCTAAAAAGCGGGCTGAATTCTAATGACGAATTTTAGAGTTTCTATTGGACTAAAAAAAATTTTGAATTATTGCTGATAGAAGGAGGATGTATTGGGTTTATATAGGTATTTATTTCATATTTATCTCCTAAATTAGATAGGATTTGATTTAAATAAAAAAATGATCTAATTAATGCTAGATATGATTCCAATAGGATAAGAATTTCTAATGGATAAATCTTCCCATAAATTTAAATCAAATAAATTATTTAAAAAACAAATCAATTTGATTCAAACCTTTAAATGATCACCATAATAACTTTAAGTATTATTCTATATTATCAAATAATTCAAATCATATGAATCCAAATCCAAATCAAACTCAACATAATAACTTTAAAATAATATCTAATATAAATCTAAATCAATTTAAATCTAATTAAATTCCATCCTTTAGTTTAAAATCAATCAAATTTCAAATATAGATATTAATTTAACTATTTAAGTAAATCCATAAAATCAAATCAAGATTTAAATTGCCACAATAATTTCAAAATATATTTTCCAAAAATACTAATAATAATAATTTCAAAAATTATATTATTATTTAAAAATAAACTAATAAATAATTATGAAATATATATGTATGTCCAAATAATATTTACATAAATATACTTTTCTAATATACCATCAGGAAAATTATTTATTATTATATCTATATAAATGAAAGGCTTTTCATAATTAAAATCATAAACTTGGAAATTTAGGTATGATAGCTAAAAATAATTATTATCAATATTATTTCGAAACTATAAAAATAGAAAAAAATATTTTTCAAAAATATGTACGCTCGCACATAGTCGTACTCGTCGAGCAATTACGAAAAATAAAATTTCGCGCGCGACGTACAATGCAACTACGCGATGTACAATATAAAAAAAAATAAAAAATCAGTATCAAATTTATTTTTAAAAAAATAGTAGAAATTTAGGGGTTTTACACCATCGTATGGTGTTCTCCACTATCCTTCCTAAGAATATTGCCACAGATAAGATTTCTTACAAGGAACTCTCGACAATTTATCATCTTAACTTTCATGTTCCCTTCAGTCTACCCAAGACTATCATCTCCGCTATGGATCGTTGTCGCAAGAACTCCTCGCGACGCCTTCTATGCGCGATGTATCTTCCTATCATATTTTAGTATTTTGAGGTCAGTCTTGAGGACTGTGCTGAGGATGCTGCTCATGCCTATCTTTATTAGCATCGTCGCCCAGCTCAGCCTGCACAGGTTCCACCTCCTGCAGTTGCTCCCACTTCCACTGACTCCCAGGCTACTCATTGTAGGAGCGTAAAAAGTGTTTCATAGACCAAGTCAAAGAAAGTTAAGAGCTTTACGCAAGTCAAACAGAGTCAAACTCAGACTTTACGCAAGACAAACAGAGTAAAACTCTACGCGAGCTGCTTTACGCGAGAGCCATCCTCAAAGCTTTTACGCGAAGGACAGGCTGTCAGATCATGCATTTAATGCGCGTGATACTGTTCTGCCATAATAATTTTCTGACAGCGGACAGCACAGAAGTCGAAAAGTTTTGATTTACACCAAACCCAACACTTGTCGTTTAGGGTGCAGATGGGCTACTTTACGCTCAAGAGATTGCTTCTTTTACGTACGAAAGCTATTCGAGCTTTTTACGCTCAAGGCTGTTGTGCGCGTAAAGTTTATTTGAGCTAATTTTACGCTCAAGGCTATTTTCAGCTACTTTACGCGGGAAATTTATTTTGGGCTATTTTACGTCCGGTCTGCTACTTTACGCAGGAAGTATATTCTGGGTCATTTTTACGCCCGATTTTTTCTGGCTACATAAGAACGTGGTCTGTATACGTGGATTTCATGCCACATTTATCGAAGAACGTGTGTACGTGCTCTCCCTATTTTATTGAAGTAGTGGGACACGTGTCACCATGTGTAGAGATTAAAACTCTATATGGGATACGTGTCATCACGCGTAGAGGATGATTCTCATCGTGGGTGACAGTTACTTGCGTAAAGATCTGATTATGTTACTTTTTACGCACAGAGGATCTAGTCTATAAATAGACTTATTTTCAATACAGACATGATCAAGAGATCAAGAGAGAGACATGAAAGGAGATTCTGAAAAAACTCATACTTTCAGAGTGATATTCCCAGAAGCATTTCTTCAACTTTTTCTCGAGAACAGGGTGAAACAAAGCAGGAAAGCATTCGACTGTACCATCAGTGCCGTTGCTCGATACTTTTCTGGTGACATAGGTCTTCCGACTGTTCATCTTCCTCAAGCAGTTTTCTTCATCATCATTGTATGGTCCAAGGAACAAAGTGATCGCTCTCAGATCAGACTTCCATAGTAATACTTTCCAGAAACAATTTATACTTTTGTACTTTTTCTAGTTATCTTTCAAAAGCCAATTTTAGGCATTTTGTTAAGTAAAACAAAATGGCGACTCTGCTGGGGATCACCTCCTCCTATGACGAGAAGGCAATTGCTCAATATGATGATGTGTCGATCGGATCGACAAAGAAGACTCTGGTTGTTCACTTCGACCAGACTGCTTACGAAGAAATGCTCCGAACTGGGGGTAGTACTCGCTACTCTAATGTTCAAAAATTGCGGAAGGCGCAAAAAGTTTGGATTCCTAAGTCCAAAGCATCCTCGGATCTCCCTGCTGTCTTGGAAGGCAAAGGAATCCTTTCCACTCCTGTTGTAGAGGCTTCCGTCTGTGACGAGGCAGTCTCTACTTTAGTGATGCGCCCTGGACGTAAAAATCAGTCTCCCGTCGGTGACGTGGTAGACTCCCAAGTTTTACGCTCTGTGCACAAAAATCAATGTTTACGCTCTGCGCGTAAAAATCAGTCTCCCGTCTGTGACGTGGTAGACTCCCAAGCTTTACGTTCCACGCATAAAAAAAAATCTTCCGTCTGTGACGTGGCAGATACTCATGTTTTACGTCCTATACGTAATGGTAAATCTCATGTCGGTGACAGCGTAGATAAAGTTCACAATGATGCCTTTGTATCTAAAGTGAATTTGCCTGCATGCACGCAGCATAAAAACAAAAATCATATTATTGGTAAAGCTTCAGTTTTCCACCAACAGCCTTCTTATACTGCTTTACGCAAGGTACCAAACCTTTAAATTACGCGTAATGCTGATGGAGTCCTTTCTGCACAAAAATTGCAAGATTTACGCACGCAACTCCAAGCGCGTAAAAATGTACAATTTGGTTCTGCTAATGCAGCCAGTAATCTTCTTTATACACAAGGGACTAAACTCTGTCCCAAATATAATAAAGAAGACTACTCCCTCTACTCCTTCTGATTTACGCGAGTTACTCGTACAAAAGCGTAAAAACAGAAAATCTCCTGTGACACTCCCTCAAGAAAATCACCATTGTGAGTGTCACCAGATTGTAATCAAGTGTTGTCGTTCGGCTTCTAAACGGTCAGTTTTTGATCGATTAAGCTATAATGTGCCTCAATAGTAAAGTTGATGAACAAGAACATGAGTTGTCATATGCGTCGGTCAACATGGCATCTCATACCAATAGAGGACGACGTCCAAGACATAATTCGTCCCGGACTCCAAGCCAATAATAATTCAATCGACTTCTTGATACTTTTGAAGGGGTATATCAGAATACTCGATCAAAAGTTCAAAGATCGGTATAGTCTTCAGATTCAGAAGCTGGGGGTACCCAGTCTTTGGAGTCCGAAACTTATAGCGTTGATTCATACCTCTATACCAATCCCTCTGTATGTTCAAGGGAGATTGAATCCTATGCTATCGGAGATGAACCGGAGACGTCAACTGCTAATACAGAGCAACGTCTTTCTGCAGTTGAACAATCACTGAAGGACATGCTTGCCATGATGTAAAGTATGCATCAAATAATAATGACTCAGCAAACTGTTCAACCAGCAATGGTAACTCCGGTGCAGGTAGCAGCACAAACTCAAGATAGTCAAGGGGTTGATGTACCCTTGAATAATCTTAGTCAAGAGCTTGCTGTCAATCAAAATTTTGCATCTCTAGATCCTCTCATTCCAGAAGATGTACCACCTCCAGTGGGGGTTACGGTACATCTGGCCACTATCCAATCAAATGTGCTTTCTCAAACCAGTGAAGCTATTCAAGCAGTACGGGAGCTAAAAGCACAGTTTGAAGTTCTGAAGCACAAGGATCAACCTCAGAGGTTAGGGATTAAGGAACCTTATCCTCCTTACTAGAATGATGTACCTTTTTCTCCAAAATTCAAGCCACAGTCGATGGTGTTATTTGATGGAAAGGCCTCTCCTAGTCAATATATCAATTACTTTGATATTATGACTGTGCATTTACAGAAGAATGATGCTCTTCTCACCCGAGTTTTCATCGGGTGTTTGACGGGTTCAGCTTATGACTGGTATCGCAGTCTACCCGACAATTGCATATCGTCTTTTGACGAGTTTAAAGCAATGTTTCTCTCCCGCTTCTATGAAGGAGGTATGGACATGAATATGTCCTCCTTAATAGAAATCAAACAAAAGGAGAAAGAAGATACCCGAACGTTCATTGAACATTTCCGACAAGCAACTTTGAAAATGCCTCCTGGTATGCCAGATTCAGCATTGATTGATACGTGCAAAATGAATCTGCGACCATCCATTGCTATCTTTACGGGCTCTCAATTCACAGATTGGGCCTCGTTCATTATAGCAGCAGTTTCAGCCGAGACCGATGGTAAGTTGGCTCGTGAACACGGGATGATCTTTGCCTCAGAAGACAAAGGAAAGAAAGGCTCTTCAGGCAATAATTCCGACAATCGCAATAGGAAAGGGAAGGAAATCCTAGTGGTTAATCTTTCAAAACCCAAAACGATGCCAAATAATCCGGAGTCTTCCAAACCAAAAGAAGAATACTCTTTTGATGACAGTGATATCCCAGGGATATTCTAATGTCTTGTAAAGAGTGGCAAACTCCAGATTCCAGAGCCAAAAAGGCCTAATGAGGTGAATCTGACTGACAATCCCAAATATTGTATCTACATAGATACATAAATCATCCTACCAAGGCTTGCTACGTCTTAAAAAAGAAAATCCAAGAGTTGATAAATGCTAATGCCATCGCTTTAACCAATGATGAGTATACAGTTACAACTAATATAATTTCTCTTCAATTTGGAGGTTTTCCTCCACAGCAAGTTCCAGATGGGGTTGTCCTAATCCCTAAGGAGACAATAAAAATTGTAAATCTTCCGCCTGCTAAAGAGCAAAGTGAAGTATTATTGCCTCTCACATTAAAAAATGGTGAAATCATGTGGGTACATCCCGATTTAGTATCTGAAATGGAGAATGAAGGTAAAATTTCAAAATCCAAGAAAGGTAGGAAAGTCAAAACCTGCAATATAATTTGTTATGTTGTTACTCCAGATCAGGATGATTTGGATCATCTTTGGGATGACATTCCTTTGGAGGATAAATTGAGGGGTTTGAATATATGCCTTCCAAGTTTAGCTCCTCCTACCAAACTCAAACTTAATCATCAACAATGGTTAGCAATGAGTAGTGTCCCCTTATACAGGGCACAACAAGTCTTTGCTGCTTATGAGAAAGCTCCTGTGGGAATTTTTTTCTCCTGTCCCGAGTATTCCTCCTTCTCTTATGGCTACAAAGGTTTATATGCCTCCTTCTCCTATGGTTGCAGAGGTTTCTGTTTCTTCTTCCTCTGTTAAACCATCTATTGAAAGTCCGCTACCCATTCACATGTACAGTCAATAATCAGTCCATCTCATGAAAAAGATGGGCTATGACTTTCAAAAGGCAGAAGGTTTGAACTATGGTAAAGGAATGCGACTTCCTTTACAAATTCTAAGTCAAAAATCCACTGTTGGATTGAGTTTTGAGGTCCCTCATAAAAATCCTCGTAAGAAGAAGACAGGAAAAGAAGAACAAAACCTGTAATATGGTACTTCATTCTCCTGAGTCTGAAGAAGAAACCTTTGTTGGTACAAGATCTGAAAAAGAGTACCACAAAATGAGGGAACTTCGAAAGAAGCGGAGGACGTTACTGAAATACTACCAGCTCAACTATCTCCTGTTCCTGTTGATGCAAAACCTTCTAAACCATCTGTGGTTGAGAAAGAGAAACAGAAAGCAGTACGCTTTGACGTTCCATTGAAATCTGCTTCAAATCAAGGGGTAATAATGAAACCCTACAAGTTCGATATTCTAGCTCAATTAGCTAATACTCCAGCTAGACTTTCGATCTTTGATCTGCTTCGTCTTTCTAAAGAAAGTCGAGAAACTTTGAGCGAAGCTTTGCTACAAGCAGACTCATGCTTAGCTCAACTCAAGAGTCCTGACAATATACCAGTGTCGTGTCCACAATGTCATAGTGTAATGGAAGCAATTCCTAACATTACCTTCACACAAGAAGATATGCTGTTAAAGCATAATAAGCACAACAGGCCTCTGTGCTATACAGGGTATATTGAATCTACTAAAATTGACAGGATTTACATTGATCCTCGGTCTTCTGTTAGCATTATTTTTCAGAGTATGCTACGATCCTTGAGGATTCCTACTAGTGATTTGACTTACACTAGTACTACAATAGTTGGTTTCAACTCTGGAAAGAGTAAACCATTGGGGAAGATTCGTCTGAAGATTCAGATAGGTGATCTTCGAACTATGACGACCTTTTATGTTATCAACTCAGATGTATCTTACAACATCCTTCTTGGAAGACCTTGGATACATGAGCATAATATCGTGCCTTCAACTCTCCACCAATGCTTCAAGTACGTAGATTCTCAAGGGATTGTGAAGACCAAATTTGCAGATATCAATCCATTTTAAGGGTGTTGAAGCCTATTTCTCTGACTCAATACTCTATAAACAGGAGCATGTGAAGGAGATATCGAATATGGCCGAAGATCGATCACCTGCCGAAGATTAATCTGTCAATGAAGATCTTCCAAAAGAGCAACCTTTGAAGATTAAAGTCAAAGGCCGAATTCAACCCCAACCTGTCAATGATCAACCTCTGATGATCAAGGTTAAAGGAAGAACTCGATCTTCATCTGAGAAATCTGTAAAGATTCCAGTCAAGAGCCAAGTTCAACATCTCATGATCAAGGTCAAGGGACGTACTTCTCGTACGAATGAGCCAGAGCCACTGATCATCAACCTTGGCAAGTCTACGCAGAAGACGGATGACGGTCCGTTAATGATCAATCCAAAGCGTAGTAGTTAATTTGTAAATAATGTAAATATTGATCATTCTGTACTTTCTAATATTAATGAAGATTTCCTTTTGGAGTACATGGCTGTCAAATTTATTGAAAGAATGACTTTATCTGCTGATAATCAAAGTCATTAACATAAAAATGACATAGATTCATAGGAAACTTTATACATTAATCATAAAAAAAATTCTTTTCCTCCTCATGTCGATGTTGGACCCTATGCTCAAAGGTTCCTAACATCTTCTCCCTATCTTCTTCCTGTAGCCTCATCATCACAAGCTTGTGTGACTTATAGACGTCACGAAGAATCTTATTTTGTGATTCCGTCTAATAAGAAAAACAAGCATCAAATTATGTTTGGCCTGGCTAGAAATATCCCTGTTGCTCAGACAGATGATCTTAGAGAGAAAGATAAAGAAAGAATCCGAATTGACAAATATAGTCAACAATCTCTTAAGATTATCCAGAATATGGGATATGATTTGAAGACTATGCAAGGTCTAAATCAAGGCAAAGGCAGACGGTTACCATTATGTGGTGATCCGTTTTACCAAAAAACTCGTCATGGGTTGGGATACGATCCATCCCACATGTTTAATGAAGATATACAAGAAGAATTTTCTTCAAGTTTTTTATAATCCTCAGATTCGAAAGAAATTCAATTCATCGAATCCGATCCATCCCACATGTACAAAGAAGATATGGAAGAAGAATATTCTTCTAGTTTTTTACAATCCTCATATTCTGGAGGAGACTATTATGATGAATCTAAGTGTGTATTCTCAGTCAACATGGTCCAAACCGATGGTGAATCTGAGCCATTCAAAAATGACCCTTGGGCACAACAAATAGACACTCATTGGGAGCTTCGTTTTGAACAGCGACAGCCACCTACAGAAGATGAAATCGTCTAGATTGACGTTAGAGACGGAACTACGTCTAAGCCAATATTCATCAGTAAAAATCTTTCTAAGGATAAAAAGGAAGAGTTAATACAACTGATTAAAGAATATATTGATATCTTTGCATGGAGTTATGAGGATATGCCAAGTCTAGATCCTAAAGTAGCTACCCATAAACTCAATATTATTCCTAATGCCAAGCCTGTAAAGCAACAGCAGCGACGTTTTCGACCAGATATGATGGATACAATTAAAGCAGAAGTCAAAAAGCTGATCACATGTGGCTTTGTTCGTGAAGAACAACACCCAGACTGGGTTGCCAACATTGTTCCTGTTATGAAGAAGAATGAAAAAGTCCGAGTTTGTATAGATTTTCGGGATCTTAATGCAGCTTTTCCAAAGGACAAATTTTTACTTCCGTTTAACGATGTCATGATAGACAATACATGTGGTTTTGAACGCATGTCTTTTATGGACGGATTTTCAGGATACAATCAAATTAAGATGCATCCAGGAGATGAAAAGTATACTGGTTTTCGTACACTCCTTGGAGTTTACTGCTATACGGTTATGCCGTTTGGTCTGAAAATGCCGGTGCTATGTATCAACGGGCTATGAGCAACATCTTTCAAGAACATCTACGAAAAATAGTTGAATGTTATGTGGATGACATTGCTGTCAAAAGTCGATCAAAAGATGATCACATTCAAGACTTAAAGACAGTATTTGAGTTGATGCGTCAAGATCAACTGAAGATGAATCATACTAAGTCTTTCTTAGGGGTTTCCAGTGGCAAGTTTTTGGGATTTGTCATCACTTCTCAAGGTATCCATGTTGATCCTGACAAAATCAAAGCGATTCTGGAAATGCGTCCTCTACGCAATCTAAAAGAACTCCGTAGCTTCCAAGGTTGTATTGCTTATATCAGAAGATTTATATCCAATCTTTATGGAAGATGTCAACCTTTCTCTCGACTATTAAAGAAAGGTGTATCTTTTGTCTGGGATGAACCATGTCAGAAAGCCTTCAATGACATCAAATAATACCTTACAAATCCACTTGTCTTGGTACCCCCAGTGGTGGGAAGACCATTTTTGCTCTGTGTTCGAGCCTTGGATCATTCACTTGGTGCTCTTCTTGCACAGAAAAGTGATAAAGGTCTGAACAAGCAATTTATTATCTTAGCCAAATGATGGTCGGAGATGAATACAGGTATACTCCTGTGGAGAAAGAATGTCTGGCCTTAGTTTTTGCTGTTCAAAATACACGATATTATGTGTCAGGACAGATTATTCATGTCATCTCCAGAATAAATTCTATTCGGGTATTGATGAGAAAACAAGCATTCTTAACTCCAGGTTAGCCACCTGGGCGATGTTGCTTACTCTTTATGATATGGTCTATGTACCTCAAAAATTAGTAAAGGGTCAAGCATTAGCTGATTTCTTAGCAGCTCACCCTATACCTGAAATATCTAAGCTATATGAGGAACATGACTTTGAAGGATGACATTTGGCAACTATATTTTGATGGAGCATCGCAGGTTGGACCTAAAGGCAATATTGTCTCTGGAGTAGGCATCGTCGTGGTCTCTCTTGATAAAATAGTCATATACCGTGCTTATTCTCTTAATGAACCATGCTCCAACAATGTGGCAGAATATAATGCCCTGCTGGTTGGTCTTCAAGTAGCAAAAAAATTGGACATTGAATTCCTGGAAGCTTATGGAGACTCTCAACTGATTGTAAATCAGGTCAGAGGGACATATGAAGTCAGAAATCCTTACCTCACTCCTTATCATCAAGTGGTAATCTAATTGGTTCTTTCATTTAAAGGATTCTTTATTGAATTCGTACCACGTTCTCAAAATTTGGAAGCTAATGCTCTTGCTAGTTTAGCTGCAGACTTAGCCGTTCCAATCAGAAGACAAAATACCATTACTTTGTTGGATCGAGACTTATTCAGTGTAAAGAATAACTTGCATATTGAACAGAGTTATACTACAGAATCAAGTTCTCAACAAAGAGATTGGAGAAGTCCATTCATTGATTATGCGATTCATGGTATTTTACTTGAAGATCCAAAAGAAGCTGCATCAATCAAGAGACGATCATTTCGATTCCACTATGATTCTTCTTTATATACGTTATATCGTCGTTCCTATGACGAACTTTTGCTGCGTTGTCTCTCTGAGAGTGAAGCTAAGCAAACACTCCGTGAAGCTCATGATGGTGTCTACGGTGCCCATCAACCGGGTCCGAAATTGCAGGACCGTATTCGAAGAATAGGGTATTATTTTCTTTCTATGATATCAGATGTTGTTGTAGGAACGATATAGTAAAGCGTAATACTCTAGAGGGGGGGTGAATAGAGTTGGCAGCGGAATAATGCTAAATAAAAAATGTTAGCAACACAATAACAGTATATAATCACAGTTAAAATAATGTAAATGCAGAGTTCAGAAAGCAAACGCAAAGACAGCGATGTATACTGGTATCCCTCTGTTGAGGACTAATCCAGTCGGTAGAACTCTTGCTACCAGTTGAATCCACTATAGGAAAAACCGCAAGTTTTCTTACGAAGTCCTTGCAACTTCTACAACGCGAGCTTTGATACGAAAAACTCGTCCAACTTCAAATGTGAAGAGGTATTCTTCAATCAAGCCTTCTGATTACAATCTCTCAGAAACTTCTAGACCATACCGCACTGGCAAATCGACTAGAGGATTGTAACTGGCTTGGGATCTGAAAATGAAAGCTCTAGAAAATTCTTTGGAAGGCAGAAAGCTTTTTAGATAGAGAGAAGATTGAAAGTGAATGAGTGAATTGAAATAATCGAAATCTATCTCTATTTATAAGAATTCCAAAGGGAGAACTCTGTCAGAATTCGGGCAGAATTCGGGCAGAACTCGATGAGCAAATCTCGGTCAAATCTGCAACTGCAGGAGGACCAAGTTCCAGGAAATTCAAAAAATCAAACGGCCACCAACCGAACTCTGGCCGAACTCTGGCCGAACTCTGGCCGAGTTCTGTCAGGGTTAGGTTAGGGTTTTTAAAAAAGATTTTTGGTGTTTTTTGAAAACCTTTTTGAAAACCTTTTTGTAAACATTTTGATAGGTCATTTTAAAAACATTTTGAACTATTTGGGAGTAGCCTATTTGCCAGTACGACTCGGTGTACAACGTATTCCTAGACTCAAATAAAATAAAAAATTACATTGCATAGGAAGTACAGACTCAAGTAGGCAAACAGATCTTCAGTCTTGAACGGAGTGAATATCCAATCTTGCTTATGTCCAAGAAGCTGAGATGTCCCAACAAGCTTCGTATATCCAGACAGAGTTTTGATCAATTATTAAAATCAGGTTGACTATGACCAATGGGCCAACAATCTCCCCCATTTTGATAATTGACAAACTATGAATGATATAACATTAAGCTTGTTCAAGCTTGTTCAAAAATATCAAAAAGTAGAAATTGTTCATAACCTGTTTTTAACTCAAAAAAAAATGTTAGATTATTTTTAATTTTCTCCCCCTTTGTCACTTAGCAAAATAATTGCACAAGAGAAGGCTCCCCCGCATTAAATGCAGAAGGCTCCCCCGCAATCAATGCATAAGTAACAAATAGCGAGAAAATAAAAGAAATATAGTATAAGAATTAGAGATATAGCATCACAGGAATGTAAAGTTGCAACAAATTATCATCACAGGCATGTATTGCTTCAAAAACATAAGAAAAAATCTCAGGCATGCTATTTCACAGGCAGTTTAAAATGGAGAAGCAGTATAAAGAGATAGTGCTTAAACAAAATGCTGAAATAAACTGAGATGTCATAAATGAAACATCAAAAACATGTCCATGAAGATAAAAAGTACTGATATCAAACTACAAAGTACTGATAAAAAGTAAATAATAAAAACTTGGAATGTCGGAGCATTTCCAAGTATACAATAGAATATCACTAATAATCAAATCAGATCTCATCATCACTATCCTCATCAATATCATCAGCAGCGTGGCCAACATGACCGGAAGTACCAGCACCAGAAGTACCAGCGCCAGTAGGATGAGTAGGGGCGCCAGCATAGAACTCACCAACGTAATCTCGAGGTGCACGATACCAGTCATAGGCGTTACCTGGCTGGAAGTAGGCATGAACAGCCTCATCCTCACAGCGGTAACCTGAAAAAGCTGGATCACAAGGGATGGAAGCAGCAGAGTAACCAGTCTGGGCAAAATGCAGATCGGCCAAGGAGTTTGCCATCGCCTGGTAACGGGTGACATCGCAGAACTCTCGCTCGTGAGCTATGTCCGTCATCGAGACGTACAAAGCTGATAAATGCTGATGTATGCCCTTAAAAGTCATGGCATACGGCTGATGTGGTGAAGATGGTGCAGTAGGAGGAGCAGGAGGTGGAGCTGAAGCAGTCCGACTGCGACGAAAAAGCTGGAGTAACTTGGGCTCAGAGTCCTGAGTACAAGTCGATAGATCAATCTCGAATCGCTGAAAGATACGAGGGAGAATCATCGCGTAAGAGAGATTTCGATCTCTAGCACGATAACGTCCCATCATCTGAATGATTGTCTTAGGGGTGGAAAAAGGAATCCCCTTAAGAATATGGTACATGGCGGACAGTTCAAGCGAAGACACATCATCCTTGGAAGTGGATTTTGGAAGAAGAGTAGAGTAGATGATGCGATGCAATTCGTAGTTAAACAAGTTCAGGTTGTTAGCCTTGAACTTTCCAGAACGTACTCTGTCAGGTGCACAAAGTTCCGTTTTGAAACTCGTGAGTGTAGTGCCTTCGGGGAAATCGAATTCCGTGATATCAACTAGCGGTTCACCTTCATTGGGAATACCAAGAATCTCCGCTAGAAGGACATCATTGAAGTCAATGTCTATGCCTCCGACACGTGTGCTCACGTCAAAAGTGTTAACTACGAGATTACAATAGAACAATCTAATGGCATTAGTAGCTATTGGGAAGCACAGTTTAACAAGTAAGTGTAACCCTAATGCCTCAAATAAGTGACGATGATCAGGGAATACCGTCCATTTAACCGGAGCGCCGCTACATATGGAACGGGTGGAAAAGTCACCGTACCATAATAAAGCTTGATCGAGGGTTTGAAAGAAGAACCCATCGAAAGCGCCGTCGCTCTTTTGGACCGGCGAAAACAAAGAATCCGTGTGAGGATTCGAAGAGGACCCTTCCTCACTAGGAGTGGTCTTCTTCCTCTTAGACGGATTAAATCTAGGTGCCATTGAAATAAAAAAGCACTAATTTGAAAGGTGAAGAGAGAGGGATTTATACCTCACGAAAATTAGATATATTGTAGAGAAGAACGATCTCCGCACGATTCCAAATTTTGGAAGGATTTCACCAAGTAGATTGGAAGCAATAGATTGGTGAAAAACTAGGGTTTGGAGGTCGAGTTCGGCTGCTGCTGCTGTTGTAATTAGTTTGGAAGTAATGAAAGAGAAGAAGCTCTCGGGTTCTGTATATATACACATACACCCTCAACCGAACTCGGGCCGAATTCGGTCAGAGCTCTGGCCGAATTCGCCTAGGGTTCTTTCAAAGTTGATTTTTGCTACTTCTTTTTCATTGACTCGTTGCAAATATTTAATTCAAAGATTAGTTATTTTAGTCTTTAAATAACATAATTAATAATATTTTATGAATTAAATGTCGTTACACAGCGACTGTCTCAGATTAGCTGTAGGAGTACTGTCCCAGCTGACGGAGGTTCACCGGGGAACTCTTAAGTACCGCTTCGCTTCAACCGTAGTTGTGGTGACAGACAGACTCTTTGTTAGCTTGTCTCTAACACAGTTTTTGCATAATGATATATAATCATAAAATAAAATCAATTAATATTATTGACGTCCAAAATTCCTAATTCTCGACGTAAATAATTGAAACGATCTTCCGCTAGAGGTTTAGTGAAGATGTCAGCTAATTGATTTTCAGTATCTATGTACACAAGGTTTATATCTCCATTTTGATGATGATCTCTAAGAAAATGATGTATAATCTCGATATGTTTAGTACGATAATGACATACAGGATTCTTAGTCAAATTAATGGTGCTCGTGTTATCACAGAAAATGGGAATATGTGTGAAAAATAAATCAAAGTCTTCTAGGGTTTGTTTTATCCACAAAATTTGAGCACAACAACGTCCTGCGACGATATACTCAGCCTCTGTTGTTGATAAGGCTACAAAATTTTGCTTTTTACTAAACCAAGAGACTAGAGCCTTGCCTAAGAAATGACATGTACCGCTAGTACTTTTTCTATCAACCTTGCATCCCGTAAAATCTGCATCCGAATAACCAATAAGGTCAAAGGATTTAGTTTTGGGATACCACAAGCCGACAGAAGAAGTACCCTTAAGGTATCGGAAGATACGCTTAACTGCGGTCAGATGTGATTCCTTTGGGTTAGCTTGAAAACGTGCACACAGGCAAACACTAAACATTATATCTGGACGACTAGCAGTTAAGTAAAGTAAACTACCAATCATACTTCGATACTTACGTGTGTCGACTGGCTTGCCTTGTTCGTCAGAATCAAGTTTTGTTGAAGTTGCCATCGGAGTGCCAATAGGTTTGACATTGTCCAGATCGAACTTCTTTAGCAAATTTTTTGTGTACTTGGCTTGATTAATGAACGTCCCATTGTCGGTTTGTTTGATTTACAATCCGAGAACGAACTTCAGCTCTCCCATCATGCTCATCTCAAACTCATTCTGCATACACTTAGAAAATTCTTGACAAAGAGATTCATCAGTGGATCCAAATATGATATCATCAACATAAATTTGAATTAAAAGCAGCTTGCCATTAAAAGATTTAATAAAAAGTGTAGTGTCAACCTTTCCTTTTGAAAAACCGTTGTCAAGTAGAAAAGAGCTTAGACGGTCATACCAAGCACGAGGGGCTTGTTTCAAACCATATAAGGCTTTCTTCAACTTGAAAACATGGTCAGGATTTTTGAAATCTGTGAAACCCGGAGGTTGTGCTACAAAAACTTCTTCTTTTATAAAGCCATTTAGAAAAATCACTTTTTACATCCATTTGAAAAAGTTTAAAATCATGAAAACATGCAAATGCACATAACATTCGAATAGATTCTAATCTCGCAACTGGGGCATAAGTCTCATCGTAGTCGATACCCTCTTCTTGATTGTATCCTTGAGCTACGAGTCGAGCCTTGTTACGAGTTACTAAACCATCCTCATTTAGTTTGTTTCGGAATACCCAACGGGTGCCAATGACCGGATGATCAATAGGCTTGGGAACAAGTTCCCAAACTTGATTTCGTTCGAATTGGTTTAATTCCTCTTGCATGGCATCTATCCAGAAACTATTACTACATACTTCATCAATAGATTTAGGTTCTAGCTGTGAAATAAATGCAACACTAGAAACAATATCTCTACTGGATGATCGAGTACTTACTCCTTTGGTAATGTCACCAATTACCAAATCTTGTGGATGATCAGCTGTGAATTTTAACCTCTTCGGTAGACTCTGTAGGTAGCTGGTTCCTGGATCTCCTCTAGGGGGTTCAGCTAGTGCAGAGCTTGGTTCAGGTTCAGCTGATGTTGAACTTGATGTAGGCAGATCTTCATCACTATCATCGAGAGATATTTGGTTCATTTCATCAAAAGTGACGTTGATTGATTCTTCGATGATCATGGTACGTTTGTTGAAGACTCTGTACCCTTTGCTCTTGGCCGCATAACCTAGAAATATACCTTCATCGGCCTTTTCGTCAAACTTTCCCAAGTTGTCTTTAGTATTAAGAATAAAGCACTTACAGCCAAATATCTTAAAGTATGAAACTGAAGGAATTCTATCAAACCATAACTCAAATGGAGTCTTCTTCGATTTGGGTCGAATTAGAACTCTATTGAGCACAAAGCAAGCTGTATTGACAGCTTCAGCCCAGAAGTATTTGGGTAGGCTAAATTAATTTAACATCACTCTGGCCATTTCGGTTAGAGTTCTATTCTTACGTTCCACAACTCCATTTTGTTGTGGAGTTCTAGGGCAGAAGAACTCGTGTATGAAACCGTGTGTGTCACAAAATTGCTCGAAATCAGCATTCTCGAATTCGCCTCCATGATCGCTTCTAATTCGAGTGATCATGTAACCTTTTTTATTTTGTACTTTCTTGCAAAAGGCGACAAATTCGAATAATGCGTCATTCTTGCGTGTCAAGAAATATACCCACGTGTATCTAGAAAAATCATCTACAATAACAAATGCATATAATTTACCTCCGAGACTAGCAACTCTGCTAGGACCGAATAAATCCATGTGTAGCAATTGTAGAGGTCTAGTAGTACATACTGCGTTTACAGACTTGAATGTGGATTTGGTAGCCTTGTTCTTTTCACATTGGCTGCATACCGAATCCTTCTTGAATGTTTTGTCTGGTAAACCGCGTACTATCTTCTTTGTGGATAATCTTAAAATTGTATCCATGTTTGCATGACCGAGTCTAATGTGCCATAGATGACTCTCATCACTTTTGGCCATTAAGCATCTACCTGAAATGTTAGCTTCTTCCAACAGATAGAAAACATATATATTGTCTTCCCTGATTCCTTCAAAGATAGTACTACCAGTTGAGCTATCAACTATAGTACATTTGTCTTTGCCAAAGTTGATACCATAACCAACCATGATCAGCTAGATGACTTATGCTGAGCAGATTATGTTTCAACTCGGTAACCTGACAGACATCTTTAATCACTGGATAGGGAGACTTACCAATATCACCGATACCAATAATATACCCTTTCAAATTATTACCGAAGGAAACATAACCTTCCTTCTTCTTCTTCGACAGTGTTGCAAATAGGGTAGCGTCACCGGTCATATGTCGTGAGCAACCGCTGTCGAGGATCCATTTGCTTCTAGCATGTGAAGGGTGTTCCACCTACAAAACAGTTTGCAGATAAAACCTTTGGTACCCATTTCTTGTAGGGTCCTGAATTGTTAGCTTTAGGTATCCAAGCATAAACATTTAAATCTACAAGCTTTCTCATTCTACATGCAGATGATATATGACCAATGAGGCCACAATAATGACATTGTGCATGTCGAGTGTTGAAAGCTGAGTGGTGTGCATGGTTGGTAGGTTTGGGTTTTCTAGTATAGAAGAATGCATACCTATGATCATGTTTGGGCTTAACCTTTTGGGTTAAAGGTTTTATATGGTTTGGTCTGACAGTGTTTGGCTTGGGAATGTTCCGAATTCTCGGTAAGTGACACGTGTTAGGATAGGAAGCAGCAGGCTCAGGCTATTTTCCTAACCTAATTTCTAACCTTTTGGAAGTGTCATATAACTTAGTATAATCAGAAGTGAGTGATTCCATTCTGATTTGTGCAGATTGAAGACTTTTCTTTTCTCTAGAAAGATCTTCTCTCAATTGGTCTATAATCTTGTCTTTCTCTTCGGATGACTTTTTAGTCTCGTGTAATAAGAGTTTTATAGAGGAAAGCTCACCAGACACACTAATATTAGCTCTAACCTCAGCTAGTAGGTCGGTAAGTCTTCCTATTTCTCCTTTGTACTCTTTGAGTACCTTCTTAGCGGTCTGATATTTACTACGCAGTTTCCTGTAGTCAAGCATCAGTTCACTGAAGGCATCTCCTAATTGCTCAAAGGTGAAGTCATCATATGTTTCTACAGGTTCAGTAGGTACCTGATCGATTGCCATGAAGCAGATGTTTGCAGCGTCTTCTGAATGTTCATCTTCTGAGTCGCTAGCTTCACTCTCATGCCATATGCTGGTGTTGGCATATTTCCGAGACGTTGATCTTTTCAGGTTGCCTTTTTCATACTTGTTGTTCTTCTTGCTCGATGATGAGTTGATAGGACAGTCCTTCTTCATATGTCCCTTCTTCTTGCAGCCATAGCAGACAGCATCTTCTTGGTACCAGTTGTTGCTGTTGTTCTCTTTGACTCTCTTCTCATGTCTCATGAATCTTTTGAACTTCCTTGCTAGGAGAGCTTGATCTTCAGCGTCAGATCCACTGCTGTCTGAGTCATCTTCAGCAGATTTTCTGTGCTGAGCCTTGAGGGCGATAGTCTTCTCCTTTGGTGCAGGTTCTTCAAAATCTTGTAGCTCCAGTTCATGAGTGAGTAGTTTACCTATGAGTACTTCAAGTGACATTGTAGTGAGGTCGTTTCCTTCAATGATAGCTGTAGCCTTCGGAATCCAGTTCTTGGTGAGAGCTCGCAGGAGTTTGCGAATCTTTTCGTGGTTACTGTAATCTTTGCCTAAGGAGGACAAAGGGTTTACAATATCCAAGAACCTCTCGAACATTTGTGTGACTGTTTCATTTGGCTTCATTTTGAACGCCTCGTACTCTTGAGTAAGTCTGCTGACTTTTGACTCCTTGACTTGAGTCGTGCCTTCATGTGTAACTTCGAGAAGCTTCCACACACCATTTGCCGTTGTGCATGTAGATACCCTGTTAAATTATGTTCTGTCTAAGGCATAAAAAAGAGCATTAATGGCACGTGCGTCAAGACTGGCCTTTTTCTTTTCTTCCTCTGTATAACTGCTTTGGGGTTTCTCAACCAAAACTCCCTCGACATTTATACGAGGTGGCTTCTGATAGCCATCAAGAACAATAGCCCATAAGTCAAAATCAAGAGATTTCAAGAAGAAACTCATCCGTGTTTTCCAATAAGTGTAGTTAGTACCATCAAACAGAGGGGGTCTGTTTGTGGCCTGACCTTCACTTGTGAATTTTATAGTAGCCATGTGATGTGCTGTGATCTAATAAATAATGAATAAATAATAGCACTGTTACCTCGCTTTACCTGTAACACCCGCTCTGATACCAATTGTAGGAACGATATAGTAAAGCGTAATACTCTAGAGGGGGGGTGAATAGAGTTGGCAGCGGAATAATGCTAAATAAAAAATGTTAGCAACACAATCACAGTATATAATCACAGTTAAAATAATGTAAAGGTAGAGTTCAGAAAGCAAACGCAAAGACAGCGATGTATACTGGTATCCCTCTGTTGAGGACTAATCCAGTCGGTAGAACTCTTGTTACCAGTTGAATCCACTATAGAAAAAACCGCAAGTTTTCTTACGAAGTCCTTGCAACTTCTACAACGTGAGCTTTGATACGAAGAACTCGTCCAACTTCAAATGTGAAGAGGTATTCTTCAATCAAGCCTTCTGATTACAATCTCTCAGAAACTTCTAGACCGTACCGTACTGGCAAATCAACTAGAGAATTGTAACTGGCTTGGGATCTGAAAATGAAAGCTCTAGAAAACTCTTTGGAAGGCAGAAAGCTTTTTAGATAGAGAGAAGATTGAAAGTGAATGAGTAAATTGAAATGATCGAAATCCATCTCTATTTATAGGAATTCCAAAGGGAGAACTCTGTCAGAATTCGGGCAGAATTTGGGCAGAACTCGATGAGCAAATCTCGGTCAAATCCGCAACTGCAGGAGGACCAAGTTCCAGGGAATTCAAAAAATCAAACGGCCACCAACCGAACTCTGGCCGAACTCTGGCCGAACTCTGGCCGAGTTCTGTCAGGGTTAGGTTAGGGTTTTTAAAAAAGATTTTTGGTAATTTTTGAAAACCTTTTTGAAAACCTTTTTGTAAACATTTTGATAGGTCATTTTAAAAACATTTTGAACTATTTGGGAGTAGCCTATTTGCCAGTACGACTCGATGTACAACGTATTTCTAGACTCAAATAAAATAAAAAATTACATTGCATAGGAAGTACAGACTCAAGTAGGCAAACAGATCTTCAGTCTTGAACGGAGTGAATATCCAATCTTGCTTATGTCCAAGAAGCTGAGATGTCCCAACAAGCTTCGTATATCCAGATAGAGTTTTGATCAATTATTAAAATCAGGTTGACTATGACCAATAGGCCAACAGTTGTGGCTTATGCCAGACGGTATAATGCGTATCAGATTCATGCTGATTTTATTCATCAACCATTTGAATTCTTACATCCTACAACAGCTTCTTGGCCTTTTGAAGCTTGGGACATGGATATTATTGGTCCGATTAATCCTCCTTCTATCAAGGGACATCGGTTTATACTGGCCATAACGATTATTTCTCTAAATGGGCGGAAGCAATTCCCCTTGTTGAAGTGAAAATATCAAATGTGGTTAGCTTCATTAAAAACCATGTCATTTATCGTTTTAGGATTCCTCGAAGAATAATTCATGATAATGGACCACAATTTTCCAGTCAGGCATTTTATCGATTCTGTGACAAGAATCGGATCCAAAATCTGGCCTCTACGACTTATAATCCAGCTGCTAGTGGTTTGGTCGAAGCTTTCAACAAGACAATCATTAAACTTCTCAAAAAGTTCGTCTCTTTTAATAAACGTGATTGGAATGAGAAACTTGGAGAATGTTTATAGGCCTACCGAACGACAGTCCGAACTCCTACTGGTTTTACACTATTTTTACTGGTTTACGAATGTGAGGCTGTTCTTCCACTGGAAATCCATATTCCATCTCTTAGAATAGCCATTGCTAATGAGCTAACTACAGAGAATAATGATCGCTTACGACTCCAAGAACTCGAAGGATTAGACGAGAAGCGTCTTCAAGCGTAACAACACATTGAGCTATATCAAGCCCGCATATCTCGAACTTTCAATCGTAAAGTTAAAGAGAGAGTATTTAAAGTCGGTGAGCTAGTTCTAGCTGTTCGAAGACCGATGGTGATGACTCATAAGAGCAAAGAAAAATTCTAAGCAAAATGGGAAGGTCCTTATGTAGTTGAGTCGATATTCTCCAATGGTGCCTATAGGTTGTCTAAACCGAATGGAGATTTGCTCATGATTCCAATTAATGGAAAAATTTTGAAGAAATATTATGTCTAAATTTTTTCTTTATTTTCCAGCTACCAATGTTTGGTTAAGCTGATTATTTTGTCTCCTATAAGAGAATTTTGATTTTCTGCTTACCAGCTAAAAAAGGGGGATTTATTATTTATCATGTTGTTATGACCTCTGAATAAATATTAAGTCCATTTCTTTTCCTATCTATCATGTCCATATGGCCTCTGAAGAGATATTAATCTATTTTTCTTTGAGTTATTACGATCTGTCACGTTCATATTACCTCTGATAGTATCGTATATAAACAGAAAACGAGATTCATTATCTATCATGTCCACATTACCTCTAGATAGATATAATTTATTGAGTTTAGAAGAGTTGTCATGTCCATATTACCTCTGATAAGTGTTTTCTATTTCATACCTATTGTTTAATTTCAAAATAAATGATAGGACCACAAAACAAATATTTTATTCATTTCTTGTAAACATTACATAATAAAAAAGATAGAAGATTACAAAAATTCTTTATTTGCCTAAGGTGGAGCAGAGACATCTTCAAGCAATTTTTGTAGCTCCACTAGGCGTTTCTCGCGAGAGCTCAGCATAGTGGCAGTAGCCATAGTCCGTCGAGCTTCCAGATTACAAATATGGGAGAAGTCGGCGAAAGTAGCTATCATCTTATCCTTGGCTTCATCAACGGTTTTGATAGTAGCTTTAGCACCGAAGACTTGCTCCTCCAAAATTGAGCTCTGAGTTAGAAGCTAGTTGCGAGCTGTGATCAACTGCTCCCTCTCCGCCTTCAAGCGAGCCAATTCTGCCTCAACTTTACGAATTCTATCATTTTGTTAATGAATTATTATATTGGAAGTTTCATAGGCTTCTCTCTGGATATCCAGCTAGGCTTAGCTTCAGCCAAAAAATCTTTTTCTTTGGCCACCTTGCTGCTATACTCTTGGAGAGATTCATTGAAAGTAGTCTCCCGAGAAGTGTATTCAGCTGATAAAGCTTCATATTCACTTTGGATAAGACTTTCAATAGTTTTGCTTGACAGTCTTACATATTCTCTAATGGGCTGTTCAAGTTCCTCCACGACCTTCTCCAGCACCGCTGCTCTCGCTGCATCATTGAATATGGCGACGTTCTTGATAGTAAGAGCAATCGCAGCTTTCAGACTTTCGTAGTTGAGGCCCTTCTTCAGGACCATTTTGATCAGAGCTGCCAGCATCTTATAGAAAGTTTCAGTATGAATCTCAACTAAGAGATTCATTTCGGCATTCGAGCTCGGCGTTGCAGCAATGTCCACCAGATCCCTTTTCTGAAGACTAGGAACAGATGTTGTTGCTTTGGTAGCAGACTGAAATAAAGTTAATGTTGTCGCTGCTACCATAGCTAATTGATCTCCAGGAGCTTCAGGGACAATATCTTCAGTACTTGTTACTCCAACCGTTTCTGGAATCGAAACTACTTGAGTTTCGGTGGCGGTAATTGGTGTCGGAGGAATGGTAGTTATGGTAGCTGGCTCCGGTTCAGATATTGTCTTCTCAGGAACTTGTACCAGATCAGTAGCAATAATTGAGGATGTTATTACGACGTCTCCGACTTCAGTTGATGGGTCGACTATATTTTTATCACCTTCATAGGCTACTGGCTCTTCAGGTTCTAGGAGTACTTCAGTCTCTTCATTGAAGTCTATTTCTTCCTCAGCAGCCGCTTCTTTTGTAGTTGGTTCTTCTGCAGTTTGTTCTTCTTCTCTGTTTTCAGCAAGAGAAGATAATTCTGGCCGAGCCTCTACTTCGGGCTCTTGTTGTACTTCCCCTTAGACATTATCTTCTTCTGAAGAAGAACCCTCTTTCTCAGACTCTGTGTTTTCCTCATAAATAGTTTCTTGAGGAAGAGGAGCCACAGGCTTTGATGCAATGATGACACCTACAAATTAAACAAAATAAGTTAATATACAAAATTATAATACATAATCTTTTATAGATTTTGTGTGATTTATATTTACCTGGAGTAGGTGCAGAACGTGTCAAGTATGAGTCATAGTCCCCATCCCAGTCATCATCATCGAGGGCAAGGGCCAATTCATCTAATGGGATGAGCTCTTGATCAACAGTATGTGTATTAGTAGCATCCTCAGTAGCTTGTGTCTTTTGTGGCAAAGACAGGTGAAGTGATGAGCTGAGGCGTCCCGGAGATAGAACCCCCACACCTTCTGTTGATGTTGCCGGTTGAGATGCAGAGGATCCTTCTCCAGGATGAGCTGAAGAAGATGCAATATGTTGCGGCTCCTCGACTGGAATATCGCTCTCTGGAGTAGCAAATCTCTGTCTAGAAGGCCCCTTGACGGTGATCTTCTTCTTCTTCTCTGAGATGGTAATAGCTGCACCTGATTTTTATTTTCGGGTCTTGCCAATAATAAGTGGTTCTACAGCTGTTTCTCCAACTCCCATAGGAATTACTTCCAGATACTCATATGGAACAGCAGTGTCATCGGGTATGTCTAGAAGTACCCTGATTGGCTCTTCAACATTTTCTTCTTTGGACCATCTAAGACTCCCCTTCAGGTTGTAGCCATGGGCGAAGGAACGGATGGATGCATAAAAGCGAGCATACGTATGAAGTATACGTAGCTCGGTTGTGCTGGTAGCAGTCGATACTCTGAATTTAGCACCGGTACGAGCCGTGCTAAAGTATCTCCAGGCTCTCGAACCATCAATTAGCTTTCCATAATGGTAGAAGCTGGTGGAGGGATTACCAATATGAAGTTGGTCATATCCAAACTGGCGAACGAACCGACTTGGTAGATACGGTTCGAACACACAGTTGTCTTCATTCTTGTACATCAGATGGGATGGTCTAATGTACATTAGCCATTTGAAAACTGGCGCAGGCAATGATGTCCTACCTTCACTTCTATCTTCAAACTGTGCACCGAGGCAGTCGGCTGGAACTTGTGGTCTTGTGCAGAAGAAGTTCTAACCGTGTGAATAATTCAGTTCTGCTCGGGTGTCTGCCACAGTAGTTGAAGTCCATGTGCTTTGTTGAATTTCTGGAGGAAGACCTCCGCATTATCTCCAGGGTCCGGTGGCAATAAACTGCTGTTATGATGCAGTAGCCAGCCCATCAAATAAGTGTAGGGCATCTCCACCCTAGAAAAATTATTCCAGTGAGGAGCATTGTTGATTAGCTCATCATCAAAGGTCCAAAACCTGCATTTATTTGGCACATCATCGCCGATAGCAGGTTGATTCTGACCTTGAATACCAAACGTACTGTCGGCCACAATACGTTTCTGTGAATTCTGTCTTCTGTGCTGATCCCGGACACAACCCATCTCCGCAGCCACAGAGATAGAAAGCCTGCCAGCAAGGCTTCCCTCGAGATCTTCTGACTACCATGCCTCAGGTGGCTCAAGGTTTTAGTCCCCGCAGGGATGTTTCCGGTCATTTTGGACAAATACTGATCCGGAGACTTATATGAGATCATTAAACTATTGATCAGATCAGAAGGGATTATTGAACAAGAGCTGATGGTTGGAGCCTTGTTTTCTTGGAATCTCCCCTTCTCGTTCTTGGCTATCCTATTCTCATGGTAGAATAGATAAGTTGTCCATTTATTAGTATATGCCAAGTGAGACCCACTGTCATACATACTGGTACAAATTAAGTAATGGCACATAAGCTCTTGGTAGACCTCAACCAATCGAGGATTTTTTTCTCTGATTTCTGCTAGTTTTTGATTGGAGGGAACATATTCTTCATAGGGCGCTTCACCCATCGGCAGCTTCGAGATGAATTGCATCTCTTGCAGGACAAGACCCATCTCATCCAATGGGGTTGCAAAAGTTCCTGTTTAACTCATATACAACTCCATCAATGCCAAGAACAGGTTACTGTTCATCGGTATACCCTGGCTTGTAGAAGCTACCGCTTCATAAAGGCCGATGGCTTCTAACTCTGTCTTAAAATTCTTAATGATCCAAGCACTAAGCTGGATCCAGTTCTGGTTATAAGGCGTCAGCCATCCTGGTAGCCTAGGGTTGGCCTGAGGATATAATACTACAGCCCTTATGAACTTGGTAATGAACATTTGGGTCTGCACCGGCTGGATCCGAGCTGAATCTTCACTTGGGGTGAATCCAGGTAACAGACCGGAGAAAGGGACGACACCACCGCTAGGAGCACTGATGTGGTAGCCCATGTCATTGGCTCTATCCCTCTTGAAAATGATTCTGTCGGGCCTACCATGACTACTAGGATTCAGGTTCCATAGTATCTGTCGGGGATGGGTGGCATAGACAAATACAGACAGGGAATAATCTCTAACCATGTCGGGGAGATACATTGCTCTCTCCAAACTTGAACACCCAAGCCTCCTTCTTGGGGTGTGTTTGTGACTGAAAATCTATCGCAACCACGAACAAGAAAGCTGGCTTTGCAAATTGTTGGCCATCCAGCGATGTCAACAATTCTCCATTTATCATGGACAACAGCATTCTGTCCCCTTGAGCAGATATCAGCTGTTGTCTCTCTTCAGGGTATTCAGGATTCGACTGAGGGAACTCTACATGGGATAAGTTCTCCAAGTAATTTGAGCCCACCATACCAGCTGATGAGCCAAATATTTCTGCAAGCGGGTGAATTTGCAAATCCACTGCCAAAAGAAAAAGAAAAATCAAGTTAGTAAAAATCTAAATTGAATTTTTACGCAAATGACTTGGTCTGAGTTTTACGCATAAAGATTAAAGACTCTGACTATGCAAACTTTACGCTTATTAAAGTTGATAAAAAATTTAAAGTGTAAAAGTTCTTTGTTTTTACGCAAAGTCTTTCACTTGTAAATTTTATGCTGGCACATATTGATGTGAGCATATTGTGAATTTTACGCTGGCACATATTGATGTGAGCGTAATGCGAGTTTTATGCTGGCACATATTGATGTGAGCGTATTTTCGATTTTTACGCTGGCACGTATAGACGTGGGCGTATGTTTCTATTTTTACGCTGACACGATAAACGTGGGCGTATTTTTTTATTTTAAGTTTTACGCTGACACGTATAACGTGGGCGTGGACTTTTAAGTTCGATTTTTCGATTCTTCTTCTTCTCCGACGAACTCACGGCCAAAGTTAGGTAGTGCTCTACCTTTTATGGCCGGAGCCACAGCGGGGTTGGACTGCCGGGGTGCCGTCGATGATGGGGTGTTGGTTTCTGCACGATCGGCTGTCGACGAAGCGGCGGGCTTCTTGCCCTTGCTGCCGACGGTGGTCTTGCTCTTGGGGGCCATCGAGTCGAAGTAAGAGTATGAAGGAAAAGAGAATAAAGAGAGATTGAAATTTTGAGAAAGAGTAAAGTTCTCTCTATATTCGTAAAACTCTATTTATAGAGAAATTTGAAATCGGTTCAAATTTCCGAAATTTACGCTGATGGTTGGATACCTCGACTTTTACGCGGACTGTTGAGTATCCCGAATTTTACGCAGATGACCGTTGGATATCCCAAATTTTACGCTTATGTTCAAATTATTTCAAATTTTGAAAATATTTGGAAACTTTGAAGGGGGTCTTGTAGGAGCGTAAAAAGTGCTTCATAGACCAAGTTAAAGAAAGTTAAGAGCTTTACGCAAGTCAAACAGAGTCAAACTCAGACTTTACGCAAGACAAACAGAGTAAAACTCTACGCGAGCTGCTTTACGCGAGAGCCATCCTCAAAGCTTTTACGCGAAGGACAGGCTGTCAGATCATATATTTAATGCGCGTGATACTGTTCTGACATAATAATTTTCTAACAGCGGACAGCACAGAAGTAGAGAAGATTTGATTTACACCAAACCTAACACTTGTCGTTTAGTGTGCAGATGGGCTAATTTACGCTCAAGAGATTGCTTCTTTTACGTACGAAAGCTATTCGAGCTTCTTACGCTCAAGGCTGTTGTGCGCGTAAAGTTTATTTGAGCTAATTTTACGCTCAAGGCTACTTTCAGCTACTTTACGCGAGAAGTTTATTTTGGGCTATTTTACGCCCGGTCTGCTACTTTACGCAGGAAGTATATTATAGGTCATTTTTACGCCCGATCTTTTCTGGCTATATGAGAACGTGGTCTGCATACGTGGCTTTCATGCCACATTTATCGAGGACGTGTGTACGTGCTCTCCCTATTTTATTGAAGTAGTGGGACACGTGTCACCATGTGTAGAGATTAAAACTCAACATGGGATACGTGTCATCACGCGTAGAGGATGATTCTCATCGTGGGTGACAGTTACTTGCGTAGAGACCCGATTATGTTGCTTTTTACGCACAGAGGGTCTAGTATATAAATAGACTTATTTTCAATACAGACAGGATCAAGAGATCAAGAGAGAGACATGAGAGGAGATTCTGAGAAAACTCATACTTTCAGAGTGATATTTTTAGAAGCATTTCTTCAACTTTTTCTCGAGAACAGGATAAAGCAAAGCAGGAAAGCATTCGACTTACCGTCAGTGTCGTTGCTCGATACCTTTCTGGTGACTTAGTTCTTCCGACTATTCGTCATCCTCAAGCAGTTTTCTTCTTCATCATCGTATGGTCCAAGGAACAAAGTGATCGCTCTCAGATCAGACTTCCATAGCAATACTTTCCAGAAACAATTTGTACTTTTGTACTTTTTCTAGTTTTCTTTCAAAAGCCAATTTTAGGCATTTTGTTAAGTGAAACACTCATCCTCCTGTCGGTGTTAATCTTGAGTCCCTTCAGACTCTCATGCTGGATTAGTTCGGAGCTATGGATTTTCGTACTACCCTTCAGCTCCAGGCCATCTCGAACACGGTTCATGATTTATTGTATAGCCTTGCTCACAACCCTAGTGGTCCCATTCCTATGGTTCGTGATCCATCCAGGCTTGGCTATCGCATTGATGACCGTGAGGCGCAGCGTTACTTTGATCCTGCTGCCGTTCGATATGACCCCAGCCGATCTGCTGAGACCGGTCCTTCTAGTGCTGCTGGTGCTGCAGCTGCTGATGATGATGAGGATGATAGTTGAGGATATGTTTTTCCTCGTGATATTTCAGTGACTTTTTATTATGTTTTGACTTTATGCGTGTATTAGTGATAAATGCTTCTTTCAAGCATTATCAGTTATGACTTTTTCATTTTTTTGGTGATGTATGCAAAACTCTTTTCAGTTTATACCAGTATTTCTATTATTCCATGCATATCATCTTTTATGGTTTCAAAATATTGCTACACCATTTTGCTATTATAACAAAACGGGAGAGTAAGATTGATAAGATTAAGATTTATTTATTTTATTGATACTTCATTGATAATAAGATTGATCTACTTCATCTTGGCTATAACTTAAGATTTATGATGCTTATTCACTGTTTCACTAATTTGGTTTGAAAGAATGTTGGTTTAAGACTCTACAGATATAGTTTCAGCAGAATATTTTATTACGGGAGAGTAATAAGACTTGATCGTACACTACGGGGGAGCTTTGAACATTGCATTGTACCAACTGTTTGACGGACAAAAAGCTACTACCGTACCTTCCGTACTTATCAAGTCTACTTCCACTTCAAGCTGAACCATTCTTTAAGTATCAATCGTAAGTTTTGTCACATTATTAAAATGGGGGAGATTGTTGGCACATTTAGCCATAGTCAAACCGATTTTGATAAGTGTCTTAAACTTCGATCTCGATATAAAAAGAAACAAAGAATGCAAATTGCGTCGTCTCTGAGATTTTATATTTATTCTGTATTTTTTAATTTATTGAGACTAGAATATTTGCGAATCGGGATCACTGGAAATTAGAAGTCTGTCCTTGATTCTATCCTAAACCAAGCCCATTTTTATTCTATCTTGAACCAAACCAAACCTATTCTAGTTTTGATCCCAAACCAAACCAGATCCAAAACCCAAAATGGCCCTGGAATTAGGCTAACCGAACTCGGCCAGAGTTCTGCCCGAACTCGGTTAGACTAAATTACTCCTGGTCAGAAGCTTTACCTATTCCTGTGGATCTCCAGCGCTTAAATTTTTGAACGTTAGGGTACCGAGTTCTGCTCGAACTTTGTCCTACAAAAACCTATAAATAGAGAAGAAATTTTCATTTCTAAACACACATTCAATCTTCATCTTCTCTATTCATTTCTAAGCTTCCTATTCTATTTCCAAAGCTTTAATCTTCAAATCTCCAAGTCAACTTAATTCTTCTAAGTGCCGGTGGTTTCCGAGTAGGAGTTTCGAATTGTATAAGCTTAGCGTATAAAAGCTTTCTTCAGAAATATGTTGAAGTTTGTTCGTGGGCTTCGGATAAAAACACGGCGGTGGTGAAGTTGGAGTGTTCTTCGATGCAAAACACGTGGTATAATCTCTATTCAAAATAGTGGATTCAAACATCTGGGTTAAGACTCGAGACTGGACTAGTCCTCACAGAGGAAAACCAGTATAAATCTGTTGTCTCTGCGTATTGCTTTCTCGCCCTGATTTTTGCTGACTAACTTGCAATCATTTCATATTATTGCTTCACCTGCTTAGAGTTAATTTTTTAATTGCTAAATATTTTCCGCTGTACTCTATTCACCCCCCTCTAGAGGTGCCATTATTCCTACAATTGGTATCAAAGCATGTTTCTCTTGACGGAATTAACACTCCTTGAGGTATGGCATCCCTATTTCCAAGCAATGGTGAAGGTCAGTCAACCAATAGGCCACCTTTGTTTGATGGCACAAATTACACGTACTGGAAGACACGGATAAGCTTTTTCCTCAAGTCACTTGATTTTGATTTGTGGTCGATTGTCGTCAATGTTTATAGGAAACCTCTACCTATTATGATAGATGGTGTTTTAGTTGACAAACCATTTGATAGATATACCGACAATGAAAAGAAACAAGCTAGTCTTGATGCAAAAGCCATCAATGCTTTATTCTGTGTTATTGATAAAACTGAGTTAAATAGAGTCTCTACATGTGCCACATCCAACGAGGTTTGGAAACTTCTTGAGGTTACTCATCAAGGTACTTCACAAGTAAAGGAATCCAAAATCTCACGACTTACACAAGAATATGAGGCATTCTAAATGAAGCCTAATGAGACTATTACTGCTATGTTTACTAGATTTTTAGATATTGTTAATCCTCTAGCTTTCCTTGGCAAAGATTACAGCGATCATGAAAAGATTCGGAAGATTCTTCGTGGACTACCAAAAAGCTGAAATCCAAAAGCAACGACCATTATAGAAGGAAATGATCTTTCGACAATGAGTCTTGAAACCCTGACAGGAAAGCTCATGACACATGAGTTGGACCTTCAGGATTTCGAAGACTAACCTCCGAAAGAGAAGACAATAGCATTCAAGGTAAATCACAAAACAATCTATGATGACGAGAGTGAATCAGACGACTCGGACAACGAGCAAATGGCCCTGATAACAAGGAACTTCAGAAGATTCCTCAGACGCGAGAAGTTAAACAAGAAGAAGAAGGATTTCAAAGATGACGAAGAACCGATCTGTTTCAGCTGCAAAAGAATAGGTCACATAAAGAAGGATTGCCCTGTTATAAGAAAAGAAAGCAGACATGATCAAACAAGCTGACATGATCAGACAAGCAAGAGAAGGTCAACAACCAAAAACTATGCAAACACTAGTATTTGGTGTGAAAGCGAGGCTAGTGACTTTGAAGAAGAAGACAACTCTCGGAGCTCAGCAAACCTATGCTTCATGGCTACAGATGCTAAGGTGGACCCTCCTCCTCCCACTAAAAGCAAGTGGATACTCGATAGTGGTTGCTCCGGGCATATGACAGGTAATAAAAAATTGTTTGCAACTCTATCGATGAAGAAAGAAGGCTGTGTCTCCTTGGGAAACAATCTTAAAGGTAATATCATTGGCATTGGTGACATAGGTATCTCTCCATCTCCTATTATTAAAAATATTTGCTTAGTAATAGAATTGAAACATAATATGTTGAGTATCAGTCAGTTAGCTGATCACGGTTATGAAATAAATTTTGTTAAAAATAAATATTTTGTCTATGATAAAACCTCTGGAATAATTTCATTTGAGGGAATAAGAGAGGACAACATATATGTTTTATATTTGTCAGAAAAGACTAACAACACATGAAAGTGTCTGTTTACAACACAAGACAAAAGCTGGATTTGGCATATGCATCTTGGTCATGCAAACATGGACACGATTGCAAGATTGTCCACCAAGAAACTGGTAAGAGGTTTACCTGAAATAACTTTCAAGAAAGATATGATCTGTGTTGATTGTAAGAAGAATAAGGCATCTAGATCATCTTTTAAATCAATAAACGATGTAAGTACCTCTAGACCTCTGCAATTAATTCATATGGACTTGTTTGGACCAAGTAGAGTCGCCAGTCGTGGCGAAAAGCTTTATGCTTACGTGATAGTTGATGACTATTCACGATATACTTGGATTTATTTTCTTGCAAATAAGAATGAGGCCTTTTTCGAGTTTGTATCTTTCTGCAAGAAAGTACAAAACGAGAAAGGATTCATGATTACTCATGTTCGAAGTGATCATGGAGGAGAATTCGATAGCCATGAATTCAAGTCTTACTGAAATTCAAATGGATTATCTCATGAATTCTCTTACTCCAGAACTCCTCAGTAGAATGGAGTTGTAGAAAGGAAGAATAGAACTCTCGGTGATATGGCCAGAGTTATGCTTAATCAATATAATCTTCCTAAGTACTTTTGGGCAGAAGCTGTCTATACAGCATGCCATGTATTGAATAGAGTTCTTATTAGACCGATCTCTAAAAAGATTCCTTATGAATTATGGTTTAATAGAACTCTAATATCAGCTATTTCAAGGTCTTTGGATGCAGATGTTACATTCTGAATACAAAAGACAACTTGGAAAATTTTGATAAAAAAGCTAATAAAGGAATTTTCTTGGGATATGCGACGAAAAGCAAAGGATACAGAGTATTCAATAAGAAATCGCTAACTGTTGAAGAATCAATCAACGTCAAGTTCGATGAGTTAAATGTCAAAAGACAATACGACAGTGACAATGAAGAAGAAACTCCCACAACAGAAGATACCTCCACGTCTTATCTGGAAAGCTTGTCGAAACGTATGCGATTTACACCAGACCATCCCGAAGACCTGGTAATCGGTGATGTGTCAAAAGGAATAAGCACTCGTTCCAGCTCAAGACAATTGGTAATAGCAAATGTTACATTTATTTCCAAAATTGAACCTAAAAATGTTTTAGAAGCATTTTTTGATAAATTTTGGATTTCTGCTATGTAAGAGGAACTTAACCAGTTTGAACGGAATCAAGTTTGGGAACTTGTTCCCAGACCTATTGATCATCCGATAATTGATACTAAGTGGGTGTTCCGAAATAAGTTAGATGAGAATGGCTCAGTCACACGCAACAAAGCACGTCTAGTAGCTCAAGGCTATAATCAAGAAGAAGGCATTGACTATGATGAGACATATGCTCCAGTTGCTAGATTAGAGTCCATTCGTATGCTTTGTGCTTTTGCAAGTTTTTATGGTTTCAAACTTTTTCAGATGGATGTTAAACGTGCATTTTAAATAGTTTTATAAAAGAAGATGTTTTTGTAAAACAACCTCCAGGCTTTGAAGATTTTAAATTTCTTGATCATGTATTCAAGCTTCGGAAAGCTCTTTACGGTCTCAAACAAGTACCTCGTGCATGGTATGAGCGCCTTAGTTCTTTCCTACTTGAACACAGTTTTTCAAAAGGGAAGATTGATTCAACTTTGTTTATAAAATCTTTGGATAAAAATATTTTATTAGTGCAGATATATGTAGATGACATAATCTTTGGAGCTACTAATGAGATGCTATGTAACGAGTTCGCTAAGTGTATGCAGAGTGAATTCGAAATGAGCATGATAGAAGAATTAACATTCTTCCTTGGACTGCAAATTAAGCAGAGTTCACAAGGGATATTCATTAATCAAGCCAAATATACAAAAGACTTGCTAAAGAAGTTCGATATGGAAAACATTAAACCTATTGGCACTCCGATGGCAACATCTACAAAGCTTGATATAGATGAAAGCGGTACACCAGCCGACATACGTAAGTACAGAGATATGATTGGTAGTTTACTATACTTAACTGCTAGTCGTCCAGACATTATGTTTGTTGTATGTTTATGTGCTAGATATCAGGCTTGTCCTAAAGAATCACATGTAAGTATTGTTAAGCGTATCTTACGATATCTTAAAGGAACTTTAACAACCGATCTTTGGTATCCCAAATCTAATTCGTTTGACCTGATAGGTTACTCGGACGTAGATTTTGCTGGATGCAAAGTCGATCGTAAAAGTACCAGCGGTATATGTCATTTTCTAGGAAAGCCCTTAGTCTCCTGGTTTTCTAAGAAACAAAATTCAGTTGCATTATCAACTACTGAAGCTGAGTATATAGCTGCAGGACGTTATTGTGCATAAATTTTGTGGATGAAACAAACTCTGAAAGACTTTTAATTATCCTTTCATCATATTCCCATTTACTTTGATAACACTAGCTCTATAAATCTCACTAAGAATCTCATATGTCATTCACGCACTAAACACATAGAAATTAGACATCACTTTTTGAGAGACCATGTTTTGCAAGGTGATATTGTTTTAGAATTTGTTGATACACTAAACATCAACTAGCTGACATCTTCACAAAGCCTTTGGCTAAAGATCGTTTTAAATTTATATGAAGAAAATTAGGAATTCTGGATATTGAGGTAATATAATATAATAATATTATTTGATGAATATGAATTCGCTAAATTTATTTTGGTTATAAGCCGAAAGGGCCCGTCTGTCACACAAGTGTAAATAACTTAAAGCGACACAGTGTACTAGTCTACCGCTAGCTGGGATCCGGTCCCTACAGCTAACCCAAAGTAGCTATAACAATTTATGGGAATTAATTAATAAATATTAAATTATTTTCTTCAACACAGTTATTTCTAAATTATTTTCGTATTTATGTTAAAAACAATCACACTGTTTTCAACTCTGCCTTGAAACCCTTGTGACCGAACTCGGTCAGAGTTCAGTCCGAACTCGGACCGAACTCGGTCTAGGGGATTTCGAACAGAAGCTGTACAGCCGACCCCTCTTCTATTTAAAACCTCTTCATCATCATCTTCTTCCTCAAGCACCACCAAACCCTACCGAAAAACCTAACCCTAACCTCCTTGTTCTCCCTCATCCAAGCTGTTTAAGCTTTCAAACTTCGGATTTGAAGCTCTCTCGAGGTTCTCTTTCACTGTTCACCATCAATTTCGGTATATCCCTCTCTTTTCTCTTCGTGCTATTTTTCATATGGCTCCCAAGCAACCTATTTCTTCTCAAAAGAAGAGGAAGGTTGATGAAGGTTCGTCCTCAACCCCTCATGAGGCGGCCTCTTTTTCACTTTACACTCCTTCGAGACCCGATAGAAATTTCTTCGATGAATTTATTTTTGTGTCCAAGAAGCTTCGGACTCTTGGTTCATGAATTTTCATAAGAGAAAAATCTGTCCGGGTGCTCCTATCAACTTCACATTATTTCCTGATCACTCTAGTATATTCCAATATCATCATTTGCTAGAGTTAGTTCAATATACTTTTCCCGTTTATACAAACGCCATTCGTATGTTTTATTGTAATTTCTCAATTACAAAGGGCACGGTGAAATCTAAAGTTGGTGGAGTCGACATTGAGTTCGATGCCGATGATCTCGCGATCATTCTCCACGTACCCAATGACTGGGAAGCACTTGTAGAGATTACATATGTTGAGTTTCCCGAGGGAACAACTTTTGATTCCTTTCATGATTCACTCTGTGAACCGAATCCTAGACCCCATGGCACTCTTCGTCCTTGACACATGAACAACTACTTTTATGATCTCCATCGTATGGTGTTCTCCACTATCCTTCCTAAGAATACTGCAACAGATAAGATTTCTTACATGGAACTCTCGGCAATTTATCATCTTCACTTTCATGTTCCCTTCAGTCTACCCAAGACTTTCATCTCTGCTATGGATCGTTGTCGTAAAAACTCCCCGCGACGCCTTCTATACGCGATGTATCTTTCTATCATATTTTTGTATTTTGAGGTCAGACTTGAGGACTGTGCTGAGGATGCTGCTCCTACCTATCTTCATGAGCATCGTCGCCCAGCTCAGCCTGCACAGGTTCCACCTCCTGCAGTAGCTTCCACTTCCACTGACTCCCAGGCTACTCATCCTCCTGCCGGTGTTACTCTTGAGTCCCTTCAGACTCTCATGCTGGATCAGTTCTGAGCTATGGATTTTCGTACTACCCTTCAGCTCCAGGCCATCTCGAACACGGTTCATGATTTATCGTATAGCCTTGCTCACAACCCTAGTGGCCCCATTCCTATGGTTCGTGATCCATCCAGGCTTGGATATCGCATTGATGAACGTGAGGTGCAACGTTACTTTGATCCTGCTGTCGCTCGATATGACCCCAACTAATCTGCTGAGACTGGTCCTTCTAGTGCTGCTGGTGCTGCAGCTGCTGATGATGATAAGGATGATAGTTGAGGATATGTTTTTCCTCGTGATAGTTCAGTGACTTTTTGTTATGCTTTGACTTTATGCATGTATTAGTGATAAATGCTTCTTTCAAGCATTATCAGTTATGACTTTTTCATTTTTTTTTGGTGATGTATGCAAAACTCTTTTCAGTTTATGCTAGTATTTCCATTATTCCATGCATTTCATCTTTTATGGTTTCAAAATATTGCTATACCATTTTGCTATTATAACAAAACGGGGGAGTAAGATTGATGAGATTAAGATTTATTTATTTCATTGATATTTTATTGATAATAAGATTGATCTACTTCATCTTGGCTATAACTTAAGATTTATGATGCTTATTCACTGTATTACTAATTTGGTTTGAAAGAATGTTGGTTTAAGACTCTACAGATATAGTTTCAGCAGAATATTTTATTACGGGGGAGTAACAAGACTTGATTATACACTACGGGAGAGCTTTGAACATTTTATTGTACCAACTATTTGACGGACAAAAAGCTACTACCGTACCTTCTATACTCATCAAGTCTACTTCCACTTCAAGCTGAACCATTCTTTAAGTTTCAATCGTAAGTTTTGTCACATTATCAAAATGGGGGAGATTGTTGGCACATTTAGCCATAGTCAAACCGATTTTGATAAGTGTCTTAAAATTCGATCTCGATATAAAAAGAAACAAAGAATACAGATTGCGTCGTCTCTGAGATTTTATATTTATTCTGTATTTTTTATTTATTGAGTCTAGAATATTTGTGAATCGGGATCACTGGCAATTAGAAGGCTATCCTTGATTATATCCTAAACCAAACCCATCTTGATTCTATCTTGAACCAAACCAAACCTATTCTAGTTTTGATCCCAAACCAAACCAGATCCAAAACCCAAAATGGCTCTAGAATTGGGCTAACCGAACTCGGCCAGAGTTTTGTCCGAACTCGATTAGACCAAATTACTCCTAGTCAGAAGCTTTACCTATTCCTGTGGATCTCCAACGCTTAAATTTTTGAACGTTAGGGTACCGAGTTCTGCCCGAACTCTGTCCTACAAAAACCTATAAATAGAGAAGAAATTTTCATTTCTAGACACACATTCAATCTTCATCTTCTCTATTCATTTCTAAGCTTCATATTCTATTCCCAAAGCTTTAATCTTCAAATCTCCAAGTCAACTCAATTCTTCTAAGTGCCGGTGGTTTTCGAGTAGGAGTTTCGAGTTGTACAAGCTTGGCGTATAAAAGTTTTCTTCAGAAAGGTGTTGAAGTTTGTTCGTGGACATCGGATAAAAACACGACAGTGGTGAAGTGTTAGGGTTATATACTAAAAGTATCACTTTTGTAGTAACCTTATTTTCTTAAATTTTGAATGAGAATTATATTGGCAAATGTTTGCATATTGTATTTGTTGCAAGTGTTAAATGTCTGATATTCTATATTGTAGATAATATGGTGTGTGGTGTCACACAGAAGATCATATTATCAGTTTTCTATGGAGTATATAAATAGTTCACAACCTAGATGGACTTGGACAATCTATTGAAAATGTTATAGTGTAATCTGGTATTAGTCTATCTTGACTATAGGTTTACACTAGTACACTTTGTGTGTATTGAACAGGACCACTTGAGGTTGTTCTCTTTGTACTGACTACATAAGAGAACAAACACCTCTGTTATTATGGATGCTTCTGCTCTTAATTCGGATATAATAACGGACATGTATATGCAGTGTGCATTACTTTGACTCATAAAAGAGTGAGATTCATTATGGATCAACAACCTCTATGAATTGGGTAATAACATTGTATGTATGATGGGCTGTTGATTATAAATGGAATCCATGTCCCGATACATCGGGTTGATGATGTCCCCTTAAGGAGCTCATAAGGATTGTCATGTAAACCCTGCAGGTAGATTATATCCGACATGACAAATAAAGTTGAGCGGTACTACTTAAAGATAAAAGATGTCGAATCAATATAGTTGTCAGTAACTTAATTTGATCGACGGACATATGATATCTTAACATGGGGAGCCAAACGAGCATATAATAAAAGAAGCCCACAAACATAATTTGGGATTAGGAAGGTAGTGCAACAATAGCTCATTAGTGGATCGAGCTATTGTTAACGGGTCTGGATTGTGTGTTCGGGCTGAACACGGGATATCCAGATCCGTTAGGAGGCCTAACCCTAATTTTTCCTCATGGTCCCTGCCATAGCCTATATATATCCTCTATTCTCTGGCCGCCATATTACTGATCAAAAATCTGAAACTTTCTCTAAATTCGTGATTCACGTAAGGAGAAAAAGAGAGGGCTGCCATGGAGAAAAAAATGTTGGAAGATCGTCGTCCACACGACGTCCAACTCGAGGAAGGAATACGTACAGAAGATCTTGGGGTCGTCTGCTTGAGATTGCCAGGAATTACTTGTCTTTTTTCTGCCGCAGGTATAATTCGTGAACCCTAGTTTCCGCCTATGAAGGGTTAGAACACGTATTAGATCTGTTTAACTTTCTATCGATCAATACGCACACCAAAGGAAGGGTCCTGGGAATTCCCAGTTCCATTATGAAGTTGGCGTGTTCTTTGGTGCAAAACACGTGGTGTAATCTATATTCAAAATAGTTGATTCAAACATCGGGTCGAGACTCGAGACTGGACTAGTCCTCACAGTGGAAAACCAATATAAATCTGCTGTCTCTGCGTATTGCTTTCTTGCCCTGATTTTTGCTGACTAACTTGCAATTATTTTATATTATTGCTTCACCTGCTTAGAGTTAATTTTTTAATTGCTAAATATTCTCCGTTGCACTCATTCACCCCCCTCTAGAGGTGCCATTATTCCTACAGTTGCGAGACGGACAAGTTAAGAATTTGGCTACTGAATTTCCTACTCGATAGGAATCGAACGTAAGACGCATCGTAGAGACTTTGAGTCAAAGCGATTGTTGCCTTGAGCACCGTCGCCTCGATGTAAACTTTTGTGTTGGATAGATTGTGGCATTTGTGCAATGTCAATTTAAAGTTACGTCGAAAGAATTTAAGCACGATGTATAGGTAAGTAACCTAGCGGACGTAGTCCTGAATGTTGATGCATTTGCAAGTTAACAAGTAAAATTGTATCGAGATAAGTTGTATAGCCAGACTTCGAAAATAGTTGGGCGGTGACCTCAAACGCAAGGTGTTGCGAAGGATCGTTGTGATCGAATGTACGAAGGCTCGACGCAATGTATAGGATTGATAGTCCATACGAAATATACGAAACGAGAAATATGATTTTGAATCGCGTCGCGTGCAGTGACTTTATTGAATAAATCACATATATATCGAATATACGTATGCGATAAAATTTTGAGAATAGTTGCTAAAGATAAGTCCGATAGGGAGTACGAGATGGCAAGCATAGGATTGAAATTACCTGTCAGCTTTGTTCCAATTCTCTACCATTGGGCTTGGCTGAAATACACATATTTTTGGGATGCCTTGAATAGGTGTACGATCCAAATCAAGTTGTATACTGAATTCAAATTGAGCTGCAGGATAGACTAAAAGTTAATGAAAGCTTGCACGAGTGTTTGAAATGGAACAACGATAGTTGGACGAGATCGTAAAACGATCTATAAAATACTTAATCGGAGTGTTGGTTTTGGTTCAAGGACGAACCTTGTTTTGAGTGGTATATTCTGTAATGGCCTGCTCCGTATGGTGCATTACGCTGAGACGTTGAATCAAAGAGACGCGTTGACCAAATAAAATGTATCGATGCGAATCGATACGAGAGTTACGTTGTCCCGAGCAATGCATCAAACAAAGTCGATGCAAAGAGTTGTATTGTCCCAAAGAATGCATCGAGTTGAATCGATGCGAAGCGCTGCATTGCCCCGAAGGATAAGTGCATTGAGTCAGCTCGAAGATTCTAAGAAATCGAATCGACCCAAGGCACAAGTCTGAATCGATGCAAGTATTAATTTTAGTTGGTTTCATGAGCAGGCTATCCGTTTATGCTGAAATATTAGAGGTCGACATTTTGCCTCATTCGCAACGGGTCCGCAAAACCAAATCACCGTCTCGCAACGGGCTGGGACTTGGGCATGGTAGGCTGGAATCGATCGAACAGTTCAATAAAACAAGAAGTGCTCGAATGGCTAAGTCAGAAGATTTGGCCATGCAACAAAGTTATGAAATCGAGCCGCATCGGCACGACAAACAACAAGGCATATCGGCTTAAGATGGTAGGACTGACTCTTCTTTTTACTCCTTCATGCCTAAGTACAAAATGTATCATTGTATGCTAAGTTAACCTATCGACGCCACGGGCGTGGTCCGATCGAAAGATAAATCATAGTGTGTGTCGAACACTATTTAGAACAATTAAAATAAAATGTGCATCAAATACACGAGTTTCTATGGAACATTGGATATCTTAAAGGCGAGTGCCTCGGTGCGCAAGCCACAAGAACATGGGCTAACTGTATTCGGCGAGTGTCTTCGTGCATGAGCTATTATGTGCCTTCGCGTACGAGTTAGAAAGGCTAGCACATTGACAGATTATGAAGGCGAGCGCCCTAGCGTGCAAGCCACGAACATTGAACATTAAGGCTAAGAACATGTAATTACGGTATCGAGGCATGCATCGCATGCACGACTCGAAGAAATGAAAACAATCGTGTCAAAGCGTGCCTACGTGCACGAGAATCATAAAAGATGGCTTCGTTGCGAAGAGAACAATTGTGGCATGAAGGTGACAGAACTGTCAGATGTGACATGATGCCTCGAAAAGTGTTCGGGACCTTCGGGTCGTTCGGTTGACGAACATTGAGTTGAGGCTTGATGTCATTGAACATTAAAACGAAGTATGAAATGTGAGAACATAGAAAGTTAATGGAAGAAATACGAGATGATAAAGAATGAGTCCCGGACTCAGGACTATGTTTGGTTGTTTGAATAATAGTGCTTTGCATGGTCGAATTGACTTGAGAAAATGATGAGATAATCTCCCATGCACGAGTGTTCCCTTCAAACGGGTTACGTCAGGGCACCGGGACTGTTCGGCCTAGGAGGGATATAATCTTTGAGGGGCGCACCTCCGTAAGATGATTAGCGACCGCTTAGCGAGATGTAAAAAGCTACAAATGATAGTAGCAACAGAAGGTCTCCGTAATTGGTATAGCAATCCACTACGAGAGGCGCCGGGCTACCCAATTTGAGAAAGAAAAGAAAGAAAGAAAGAGAAAAAAAATAAAGAAAATAAAAAAAAGAAAGAAAGGAAAGAAAGAAAATAAAGAAAGAAAGAAAAGAGTAACCTTTAGTCCATTCTGGCGCGGATACGCCAAGGACCTTCATATAGTTAAGGAACGATGGGTTGAAAGTGTAGGCACGTATGTATCCTGCACACATAGATCCTACATAGAGAGAACTTATAACATGACAGGAAAGGAATATAGCGTATTCACCTTGCGTCGATGAAAGGGCGAGTGCGTCTATATTAGTAAGAAGTCGCGCCACAAAACAAACACGAGATTGCTTGCCTGCTTGCCTATTCAGTTCGAATAACATATTTGCCATAAAAATATGCTTTACCGCTTTCGAATATGCCATGAAATTGACTCTAAGGAGAATATAGCAAGATCATAAGCTAAGTTGCATGATTCAACATAAATACTAAATGTCGGTTTAGAAAGTGGGTCTTTTCATCAGTACATGCGAGGACGAACGTACTGATCCCCCCCAGCTTTCATGCAGGGTGTAGGGAATGGATTGCTCGCAACGAAGCTTTACTTGATCGCGCAGAGGCATGGAATGCCGTAGCGTTTGAAGTGTGCGATCGTATTGACGCTCGGACTTGCAACAAGATTGATGTGACCAAGATATAGAAGACATGATGTATGGAACGATGAAATCCTTCGTGGGCAAGAGAGAACTTGAGTGTTGTAGCCAATCTGACAAATTCAGTTGGGCTATTAAAAGCCTTTATAATCTCAGTTCATTACCAATAAAGAGAATTGTTTCGTATACTCTGTTTTCTTCCGTTGCTAATATCAAATTAAAGATAACCATTTGAGAAGTTGTCATCTTGTCTTATATGAGTGCAACTCCAGACTCGTAAGGCATCATGTCCCAGCGAAGACGACGATTCGAATAAATCGATGCGAGGACGAGCAATTTTCTGGGTCGGGGCGTGACAATGCGTACAAAAAAATGTTAAAAAAATTAAATATAAATTTATTATAAAAAATTATCAAACTTAGGATATGAACTCAAACAACCAATAAACATACATCCTACCTTAACCACTTGAATTAGACTATTTACTTGTAAATATATCTTATTAGATAGTTAAATACTTAGTTATTTAAAAAATAATAATTAGTGGAGATTTAGGTAGTTATTTAGTTATTTATTATTATTTTTTAAATTTATTTAAATGATTAATAATATTCATACGACTTATATGGCTCACTTTTGAGCCGTTTTGAAGCCTCTTTATATAGTAGAAGATACACATGGGGAAAAGAAGTCCCTATGATAGTCAATAAAAATTTCCTTTTATAAACATTGAATAATAGGGTCCTTTTTTTCAAAGGATACATATCAAATTAATGAAAATGTAAGAAATAATATACAATATTTTAGTACTTATTTTAAAAATAAATACACTTGTACATATCCTTATGAATCAGACAATACTATGCTACTTTCTCTGCATGTATTGGTACTGTTTACTTTATTCATTGAAATAATAGGAATTCATTTTGATTAAGGAGAACTATATTTTGATATATTATCGAAATGGTTAACTCCATCCACAAAATTTTTCACCCAACTTCAAACGATTTTGCGGATTGGTATGATTTTTGGACAAATGCACTTGATTTTTTCAAGGACCTAAGCAGAAAAAACCAATGGCCTAAATACAAAAATAATGTCTCGTGTCATAACCAACTTGTAAGTTTCTATTTGTGTTTCTCCAGTCGGACTGTATTTTAATTGTAATTTATCATGGATATATGTTAATAAAAGAGGAGGCTTTCAATTTTGAAGAAGAAGAAGAAGAAGAAGAAGAAGAAGAAGAAGAGAGAGAGAGAGAGAGAGAAATTTTTTAGAGTTATTTATTATCTTTACTAAGTTTTTTTAGTCACTACTAAAATTTGTCAAATCAGCGACGTCACAGGACGTCGCTAAATAGGGAAAATATGTCGCTAATATCGATTAGCGCCATTTGAATGTAGTCACGATTAACCTAGTCGCTAAACAACAAAACGTCGCAATACGTCGCTATTGCGACGACACTCAGCGACGCGGACACGTCGCTAATTCAGCGACTACCAGCGACGTAAAACGTCATCATTTAGCGACGCAACCTAGCGACGTTGAGCGACTTGATATGCATCGATGCTGACCTGGCTTGAGAGGCAAATGGCGACGTTCTGCGACTTTGTTACGTCGCTATAGTACCGACATATAGTGACGTCTAGCGACGTCTAACGTATTGACGTTTAGTGACGATCAGCGACGGTATTCATCACAGTTAGCGACGTTGTGATACTTACTTAGCGACGTTAACTTCGTCGCTGAACGTCGCTGAGAGTCGCTGAACGTCGCTAATATTGAAAAAAAAAATAAAAAAATACAGCATTTGCAGCATCCCCTGCAACATTTGCAGCATTTGTAGCATCCCCTACACCATTTGTTACAACAACGACAGTGTGTATCACGAACACAGTATCAAACAACACAGATACACACAATCACGAACACGTTTGAAACACAATCTCATCAATCAACACAGATATATGAAAATTTGTAACAATAATGTCAAACATAATGGTCCACAACTTAATTGTCAAGTATGGGAACGAATGGCTCAGAACACAACCCAAAATTCATTCTAGCATACATTAGTGTGAATCATCTATGTTCTGTACATATGGTGTAGTATATGTTCTTATCGTATCTAGTATCTGAAGAATGTAACAGAATCAAGATGAACTCACATAATGTAATACTAAGACATCATCTACTACTATATAAGATATAGTGATAGGTTGTCGTATCATCATTGCCGAGGGATGAGGGTCGGAGGACAAATACTGCTCGAGTGAGCCAAAGACATGCAGCCACTTCCCTCCCTCCATTCACCCTCTCCCTCTCTCACGCTATCAACGTCACAACTTTTCCACCTCAAGTTCTGATCAAGCATCTTCCTTTTTCTCTCCTCCACCATGGCTCTGGACCCATCTGCTCCTCCCTACTTCCCTTCTTCTTATTTGACTCTCTCAGCCACATATGATATCCACCTCAAGTGTAGAGTCGGGAGAGAAGAAGTGGGCAGGAAGAGGAGGGGGAAGCAGCATAGCCGACGGCATGATCCGGAGGAAGTACAGAGGTTTTCTTCAACATCCGTAGGAGAACTATAAGGATATATCTTTTCACAACATATCACCTTGTCAAAGACCCATAATGTGACAACCATGTTACCGCGGTGTCGGAAGACTAACATGTCATAATTTTCTAAGCCGTGTGTTTTGACATAATCCTCCAAACTCTTTTCTGCTATGTAGTAATGCAGGAAAGAGTTTGGAGGATTATGTCAAAATACACGGCTTAAAAAATTATGACATGTTAGCCTTCCGACATCGCGGTAACATGATATTCACATTAAGGGTCTTTGACAAGGTGACATGTTATGAAAAGATATATCCTTATAGTTCTCCTATGGATTTGAAGAAAACATCTGTACTTCCTCTGGGTCATGCCGCCGGCTGTGCTGCTTTCCCCTCCTCTTCCTGCCCACTTCTTCTCCCCCGACTCTACACTTGAGGTGGATATCATATGTGTCTGAGAGAGTCAAATAAGAAGAAGGGAAGTAGGAAGGAGCAGATGGGTCCAGAGCCATGGTGGAGGAGAAGGAAGATGCTTGATCAGCATTGTCTTCCGGATCGTCCTCATCAAGGCATAACGGGCTGCTCAGTATGCCCAGCTTCTTCAACTTCTCGCTGGCTGCAGAGTCGAAATGGGAACGGGTCCTCGTTGTCGGCCCACAGCTCTGACACGTACTCGTCGTCTCGCTACCAGTTTTCTCTCCTCCTCTGACGCGGGTCATAAGAAAAGAAATTGTCATGACCCGCACCCTAGAGTAAGGGCACGAGACGTGGGTACGTCCAGCCTACGCCGCAGTGTCGGCGGTAGAACGCTGTCCTAGGTCACAACATCTAACAATATATCTCTAAGCAGTTTATACTCCCCGAATGGGGGTGACATAACAGTAAAACTCAATCACAACTAAGCAAGAGATAGCACGATATGAAATAGAACTCAAGGAAATAAATAGATGAAATAGTAGTAGTCTAAGATAATCCCAGCAATATCCAGAAGTACTTGGTCTCAGATACAGAATGAAAGAATATATACAACTCTGAACTCCAAATATAGTCTAGCTAAAACATGTCTCAAGACTGCATAAAGTAAGATAAGCCTAACTAATCTAGTCTAGGCAATCGGGGTGATATCCTCAGCTAGAGCTGGGTCCTCCTGAGGGTCCAGCTCGCAGGTGTCATCTAAGGCTGCCCCGTAGTAAGTGTCCAGGCAAGCCTCCTCCTCGTCCTCTGTAATATTTTCAACAGGTCCAGTCAGGACAGGAGCGAGTACAGTACATCTCAACAGTTCATAGCAGGTTAGAAGATATAATCATGCAGTAAATTAAGATACATGTACTGAAAGAAGTACAGTATGTAAACAGAGAGAGAAAGCTGTAATAGAAATATCTACTATAAATAGAGAACTATCATGTGACTAGTGAGTCAGAGTACAACATAGACATGTAAATGGCATAGGAGATTCTGATAAGACACTATGGAAGAGATTCTGATAAGATACTACTTGGTATTATTCACATGTCCATTTCTACTCCCCGTACCCCCAATCAATACACAAGGATCCAGCCAGGTTATGTTATGATTCCATGCAAGGCCCCCGAAGGTTGATACATGGATGCCCATAAATGGGTGATTCTAGGAGATTCTAGGATACCTAGTGAATGGGATAAGAGATTCTAGGAGACTCTGCGATCATAAGATATATGTCGCAAGTGATCAAAGAACCAGTGAAGCATAGTGATACGCCATGTAAGTGAAACGCACAGAAGATGAAGTACCCGATGCTCCCTAAGGATAACATCTCAAGAAGGGATCCATATAGTACCAATCCGTGTGACCATCGTGACAGTACAAGTAAAGTAATCTACTGCAGAAAATAGTTTCAAGCAGGATATGAAATGATCAGAGAATGTACTCGCATGTATCTGAGTCTCCAATATAAAAGTACCGTCCGAGGAGTGGTGTCTAGCTCCTAATCAGAACAGCACAAGTCACAACAAGTCTAAAATGACAAAATAAAGTTCTACTATGCATTCTACATGATTCTAGGTCAATCTAGGCTAAAGTCAACTCTTGGTCAACTCTAGTCAACCCTAGAAGTCAACCTAGGTCAACCAAGTCTAATCTAGGTCAAACTAGTCTACACTAGACTAAACTAACCTACACTAGCTAGCACAACCCTTACAAGGCTATGCAAGCCTATACTAGCTATATCACAACATAGCTACTAGCTATAACTAGAATATATCCAACATTCTAACATCATTCCTCATTACACCCATTGGTTAAAAACTTTACATATAGCCTATAATACAGTTCATTTAGGACATCACATATTTATATATATATCTAGGCTAAGTACTATACCTACAGATATACATCACACTTAGTACATATATATACACAATATTCATAAAACATTGCACACTCCACATATAGATATTCATATCTAAAATATATACATACATGTGCCTAGAGAGAGATGGAAGGCCTGAGTGTGTAGGCAGGAGAGTGCAATATGAGAGCAGTGTGTAACAGGACTTTATGTGTGTGTGTATGAATGTAGCTGTGTGTGTGTGTGCTATACATTGAGGCATACATGAAGCACTGTGCACATAACTAGTGGGCAAAAACTGGAAAACAGTGCAAGCATTCAACCAGTGTGTGTGTGTGTGTATGTAAACCAGTGTGCAGGAATTAAAATCAGTGAACAGTAATGGGGAGTGCACAAAACAGTGTGTGTGACTGCACTGGACTAAAACAGGAATATAAATATGAAAGGGAATCAACCATGGTTCATGATAAAACACAAAATCAATCACAACAGTTTATAATTCAGTTAACATATTGAAACACCAATACCCTTTGTTTAAAACTCAGCTTTTCAGTTATAGGATCAATTCCCAGCTCCTCTTTCAGGTTCTACAAGATTCATGAATCAATAGCTAACAAGAAAATAATCCATACAACTAGAGTTGGTTTCAGATCAAGGTCAGGGTGTCCTCGAGTTTAAGAATTAATGAACCATCCAAATAACTTCAGTTAATTGACAGTTCAAGAAAAGGAGACTTGCATCTCAGGTTTTATATCTCATTAGGAATCATTCATAACCTCAATAATCATAAGAAAACAGTTCACATAATCTAGTTTGCAATGAAATCCTAGGTTTCATATTAACAGTGAATAATCTATTCTCAGGTTTCCATCTTAAAACAACTTAGGAAACATTAGAATCTATGTTGACAGTTCATCAAGGACTAGGTAATGACAGTTAGCAATTTAATGAATCCACCCATTAGCCAAAATCCTATTCTCATAATCAAAGCCTATAATCATTTGTAAAAGCTTAGTAAATAGGAAATATAACATGTGGGAAATATCACAGTTAAGAACACATCATCAACCAAGGAATAAAAACATTGGGAAAAACTGGAAAACAGTGTCAGTGTGTATCAGTGAACCCAAAACCCATGTTCGAGACCAATATCACCCCAATCATTAAACTACTATGCAAAACCTAATCTATTACAGATCATTAGACATATTAGGATCTTGATTAACAATTTAAAACACAATTAGAACCATTAGAAATCGAATCAAAACAGAAACAAGTCCCAGGCACTGAACCATACAGTGCACGACACGTGCACCATGATTTTCTACCTAGACACGACACAGGGACACATGGGGCTTGACACACGGGGTGTCAGTCATGGCCCCATGATACGTGTCAAGTCTCGTGTCCATACAAATCGTGTCGTGTCCGCTACAGACCCCGTGTAGCAGGGGATCCCTGTAGCACGCGCGTGTCCAAGCCGTAAATCCGACACGAAACGACACTGATACTACCACAGCAGATCAAAAATGCATAAGCAATCATGAAACTAAATTTCCTATTCAAAAGCAAATCGAAAATAACACCAACAGCCCCTTTGTGGCATTTTCACAAACACCAGTGTAGGGACACAGACACGTGTCCAAAACGGACACAAAACCCAAGACACCCGACACGAATCCTATCCGGACTCTTAGGGGACCCTTAGGGCTTCCTATTGATGAAGACAAAATAAAAATCCATGAAGAAATGGGAAAGTTACCTATTGATGAACAATGGGTGAAAAAATCTCCAAATGGAATGATTTCCTCAACCACCAAAATCTCACAAATTGATTCTTTCCTATAAACAATCAATACCAACAGCAAGAACATTGATATTAGGATCTAATGCAACTAGTTTGGGGGAAAAAGGACCTAAAATGGATTTATAATGAATTTCTAAAGATAGGAACTCACCTCTTTCTTCTTGAAATAATTTTTTCTAGGGAAGGAGGCTAGCCCTAGAATTTATGAGGGGTTTTATAGTGGGGGAATCCCTAGGTTAACCCATAGTGGCCGGCCATGATGGGCTAGGTTAGGGTTTTAACCAGGTTAGCTAGTCCTATTAGGTTAAGTCACAAAATGACTTGTGAAATCACAAGCCATTTCTCAAACCATTTAATTCCTAATTCCTTAAGTCAATTTCTAATGAATCAAAACCCACTAACTTAAGTCATGCTAGGTTAGACTAGAGTCACTTGACCTAACCAAGTCCAACTAACTAGGGTTAGCGCCTAGGTTGGTCTACATTAGTCCAAACTAGCCAAAATCAATCTAGTCCAAACAATTCCAAAATAATTCCTAAAAATTCCCATAAATTCTAATTAATTCTATTAAATTTAAATTACCCCAAAAATGACAAATTTACCCTCAAACTAGAAATATGGTAGTGACAAATCTACCCTCCTTAAAAGAATTTCGTCCTCGAAATTGAAAGGCGAAATACAACTGATGAGAAGGATAGAAAGCATACCTCACGGTCCAAAAAGATAAGGGTAGCGCTCGTGCATCTCATCCTCCCGCTCCCAGGTAGACTCTCCTGAAGAATGATGCCTCCATGCGACGCGCACCAAGGGTATTACCTGGTTCCTCAGAACCTTCTCCCGTCGATCCAGAATCTCCACTGGCTGCTCTAGGTAGCTGAGAGAAGGCCCAACCTCTATCTCTGAATGATCGAGCACATGGCTAGGGTCAGCCACGTACCGTCTCAACTGTGATACATGGAATACGTTGTGGACCCCCACTAGTACAGGCGGCAAGTCTAGCCTGTATGCAACGTCATCGACTCTCCCGCTGATAACGAAAGGGCCGATGAAACGCGGGCTAAGCTTCCCGCCTCCACCAAAATGTATCGTACCACGAGTCGGAGATATCCTCAAGAAAACCTGGTCTCTGACCTAATCACAAGCAAGGTCTCAATTAATATAAATAACAAACATGATCAAAAAAAATCACAACAAACAACCTAAATCTAATCCTACTCTAATCTGTACCTCAAACTCCAAGGGCCTCCGGTGGCTATCGGCCCAGTGCCGATGTCTGTCCTGCGCCACGCGAAGTCTGTCCCTGATGAGCTTCACCTTCTCGGCCGTATCAACAACCATCTCTGGCTCCAGTAAAGCTCGCTCACCAACATCATCCCAGGATAAGGGTGTACGGCACCTACGCCCGTACAAAGCCTCGAAAGGTGACATCTCAATGCTGGCCTGGTAACTATTGTTGTAAGCAAACTCCACCAAATGAAGATGATCCTCCCAGGAACCTCCAAAGTCCAGGACGCACGTCCGCAGCATATCCTCAAGGGTCTGAATAGTCCGCTCTGACTGTCCGTCCGTCTGTGGGGTGGTATGCAGTACTAAACTTGAGCTGAGTGCCCAAGCTGGTCTGCAGACTCCTCTAAAAATGGGAAGTAAAACGGCTATCCCGATCTGAGACGATGCTGACCGAAACTCCGTGGATTCTGACTATCTGTCGCATATACAACTCCGCCAGCCTCTCTGTAGACGTACCCACCTTGAATGGCAAGAAGTGGACCGATTTGGTCAACCTGTCAATGATGACCCAAATCGCGTCTTTCCCTCCTGGAGTACGCGGCAATCCTGAAACAAAATCCATAGTGATATGCTCCCATTTCCACTCGGGAATGGGCAGCGGCTGCAACAATCCACCGGGCCTCTGTCTCTCTGCCTTGACCTGCTGACAGACCAAACACCTAGCCACGAAGCGAGCCACCTCCCGCTTTATTCCTGACCACCATACATGCTCCCGCAGATCTCGGTACATCTTGTTGGCACCCGGGTGTATAGAGTACTGAGATCTGTGGGCCTCCTGCATAACCTGCTCTCTGAGATCTCCACTGGGCACACATAACCTGGAACCGTGCCTCAAGGCACCATCCTCTGCAAGAGAAAACTCGCCCTCCAGCAATCCTGCCCGAACCTGCTCTCGGAGACACCGCAGAGCAACGTCCTCAAACTGTGCCGACTTAATCCTCTCTACCAAGTCTGACTGAATCTGCATCCCCCATAGCTGTATCTGCACTCCAGGCATGATCACCTCAATCCCAAGACTCTCCAAGTCTGCAAGCAAGTGCCGATCCATGGTCAAACACATGGCTGTCGGATACCTACTCAAGGCATCGGCAACCACGTTGGCCTTTCCTGGTTGATACTGAAGTAGGATATCAAAATCCTTCATCAACTCCAGCCATCTGTGCTGTCTCATGTTCAACTCCTTCTGAGTGAACATATACTTTAAGCTCTTGTGATCTGTGAAGATCCCCACCCTCTCACCATACAGATAATGCTTCCACAGCTTCAGAGCAAATATCACTGCTGTCAGCTCCAGGTCGTGGGTAGGGTAGTTCTTCTCATGGAGACGCAATTGCCTGGAAGCATAGGCAATCACCTTCCCATGCTGCTGCAAGATGCAACCCAGCCCCTTTCCTGAAGCATCACTATAAATAGTGAATCTACCTGATCCTGAAGGCAACGTCAGAATCGAAGCTGTCGTCAGCCGCTTCTTCAACTCATCAAAAGCTGACTGACACTCCTTTGACCATACATACTCAGCATCCTTCCGGGTCAACCGTGTCAACGGCTCTGCAACCCGGAAGAAATCCTGCACGAATCTCCGATAGTATCCTGCCAGCCCCAGGAAACTCCTGATCTTTGCAACTGAAGTCGGCGCTGCCCACGCCTCAACTGCTACAATCTTCTTGGGGTCAACTGAGATACCATCTCCAGTCACCACATGCCCCAAGAAGTCCACCCGATCCAAGAAGAACTCACACTTGGAGGGCTTTCCGTAAAGCTGCTCCTTCCTGAGAGTCTCCAGCACGATCCTTAAATGCTCCTCGTGCTCCTCCTCAGTCTTGTAATATACCAAGATGTCGTCAATAAACTCCACCACCAACTGATCCAGATACTGGTGGAACACCTTGTTCATAAGGTTCATAAATACTGCTGGAGCATTGGTTAGCCCAAACGGCATAACCAAAAACTCGAACTGCCCGTACCGCGTCCTGAAAGCGGACTTGGGAATATCCTCCCTCTTCACCTTCACCTGGTGATATCCCGACCTCAGATCAATCTTGAAAAATACCCGAGCTCCGCTCAACTGGTCAAATAGATCGTCGATCCGCGGCAGTGGGTATTTGTTCTTGATCGTGAGGTTGTTGAGTGCCCTATAGTCAATACACATGCGTACTGACCCATCCTTCTTTGGCACAAACAACACTGGTGCACCCCATGGCGACGAACTCGAGCGGATGAAGCCCTTGTCCTGTAGCTCATCCACCTGCTTCTTCAGCTCCACCAACTCGCTGTTGTTCACCCGATAGACATGTTGAGAGATGGGTTCCCTCCTGGAACCAAGTCTATCGAGAACTCTATGTCCCTGTCTGGTGGCAGTCCCGATAACTCCTCTGGGAAAACATCCATATAATCTGCTATCAAGGGGTGTAGAATCATCTGCTCCTCGACCGAGACTCCACAGAAGACTCCGCTGCTCTGCTCTACCTGACGTCTAGAGTACTCGAACTCTGGCTCCCCTGGTACTCTGAAGAGAACTCTACCCCCTCCGTAATCAATGCTGGCGTGGTGCCTGCTCAACCAATCCATGCCTAGTATTATATCGTAGTTCGGCAATGGCATTATGAGCAGGCTCACCTCCAACTCACGGCCTCCCAAAACTACTCTCCGACTCTTACAAACATCACTCACGAGGATAATACCACCCCCGGTCGTGATCTTGTAAGTCCTAGGCAACGATTCAGATATGATACCGTGTCTAATCGCAAAAGATACTGATATGAAGCTATGCGAAGCACCGGAATCGAATAATACAAATGCTGGACTGGAGTCGAGAAGAATCGAACCTGCGATCAGCTCTCCTATCACCTCTGCATCCCCAGCTGCCATGGTGAAAGCTCGCCCCTACTGGCCTCTCCTGGCCTGCTGCTGGTGCTGGACGAACCTCTTCTGCTGTGTCGGCAGGGCTGGTCCCCTCTGCTGGCCTGCTGGAGCTCTGGCTCCTCCTCCCGGGCCTGCTCGTGCTATGCGGCACTCCCTCATCTGGTGGTCTGCTGAGCCACACACCATGTACAGGCCCAGCCTCTTCGGGCACTCATTGAAGACGTGCCCAGGCTTCTTGCAGTAGGCACAAGTGACTCCCTGTCTCTGACCCTGCTGGTGCTGTCTCGGCTGTTGTTGCTGAACTGGCCTTTACTAGATCGACTGCGGCTGAAACTGCCTCAGCTACTGATGCTGAAAGTGGGGCCTCTTGGCCTGGCCCCCGCTACTGCTGCCTCCAACTGGGTCTCTCCCTCTCTTGAGCCTAAGCTCAAGATCATCCTCTGCTAGCAAGGCTCCCGTCAAGATCTCCTCAAATGTAGCATCTCTGCTGCCCTTGGTCAGGGACTTGACCTCCTTGACCAGACCCTTCCGGAACCTCTGGTCCTTCGTCGTCTCGCTCAAACCCTCTACAAACCTGCCGAGACGACCAAACTCTCCAGCATACTCCTCTACTGAGAGGCTCTCCTGGACCAAGCTCTTAAACTACGACTCTAAGGCTCTGACTGCTGAGTCTGGGAAGAACTTCTTCTTGAAGAAGCCCCTGAACTGCTCCTAAGTCTGCCCCGGTACTCCCACCCTGGGGTCTGACTGATACCAGGTGCGAACAAGATCTCGTATCCGGCTAGCTGCGGCCTCGATCTGAAGGTCTACTGGAATCCTGGCCAAGCGGAAGATCTCCTTTATATGCTCGATCCACTCATCGGCATATAGGATCCCCTCTGTCCCCAGAAAGTCTCTGGGGCTCATCTTCTGAAACTGCTCGATCTCCGGTGTCCTCGGCTGCTGCACCACTGGTCGAGCTACGGCTGTCGTGACGGCCAACTCCATGCCTCTGTCCTGTCGAGCCTGCTGTCGGTCCATGAACTGTTGGAAATACGCGAACATCTGAGCTGCGTCCACGTGTCCTGGAGGCGGTGGCTGCTGGAAGGGATCCTCTGGAATGACCGGGTCCTACCTCCCAGTCGGTGGATGCATACCCCCTAATGCGGCTGCCGAGGTCTCAACACGAGCTGAGGTGGCAGGAGCTGCAGTCCCCTGGCCTCGTCGTGCTGGCTGAGAGGCAGCAGTCTCCTCTATAGCATCCTCATGAATGGCACGCTGCGATCTAGTCTCTACCATCCTGAAGATAGACAAACAAGAGTATCAATTTCTGAGAAAGAAGCAAAATAACAAAGGCGGACAATTATAATTCAAAGGATCAGCTGACAAAAGGATTTAGATGGCAATAAAAGAAATTTTTCTAAAGTGATTGAGTATCTTAAAATTAATGTCCTATATCCTACTGCAGGCAGTAGTGATACTCTAATTCGAATACCACTGCACTTCTAGTCTAGACCTGCATGGGCCACCACTAAAAACGTGTCACGACCCGCACCCTAGAGTAAGGGCACGAGACGTGGGTACGTCCAGCCTACACCGCAGTATCGGCGGTAGAACGCTGTCCTAGGTCACAACATCTAACAATATATCTCAAGCAGTTTATACTCCCCGAATGGAGGTGACATAGCAGTAAAACTCAATCACATCTAAGGAAGAGATAGTACGATATGAAATAGAACTCAAAGAAATAAATAGATGAAATAGTAGTAGTCTAAGATAATCCCAGCAATATCCAGAAGTATATGGTCTCAGATACAGAATGAAAGAATATATACAACTCTGAACTCCAAATATACACTACAACAAAAAATCCTTTTAATGACGGCTAAAAAGCGTCATTAATGACGAACCATGACACTTTTTTTTCCACAGCAACCGTTATGAAAACGGGTGTTATAAATATTTTTTAAAAGCGTCATAAAATAACCGTCATGAATAGTTTCTATAAAAGCGTTATGAATAGTTAATATATAGTGCACAATTCAGAACAATTTTAAAACGTCATGAATAGATAATATGTACAGGCTCAATGCAGCACATTTATAACACTTTATACTATTCAAATTAGTACATTTATAATGCTCTATACTGTACAGTATATATTACATTCCAAAAACTTAATATTATATATCACCATCGTTATTACATTTCTCAAAATAGAGTACATATCAACATCTTCATTACATTGAATATCCAAATACAGAATGTACCCAAAAAATAGGAATAAATCTCTCTTTTGCTAACCAAATTATTAGAAATATTTACTTATGTAGATTCTGACCATGGATCTTCTCTCTGCCATCTCTTGAAGATATCGGGAGTCCCAAGGAGAAGTAGTGTCGCAGCTGAGCGACGACTTGGTGCTGCTGCAGCCGGCGCAGTCGTGGGAGAGCCTCAATCCCTTACTCTCGCCTGAACCCTCACCAGCGCCATCAGTACATCTACTACAGATGGCAACTAACACCTCTTGGCCAGCATCTCCACAGATATCACAGACTTTGACCTACAACCATATTGCATTTGGAATGTCACACTTCAAATAGGAATAGCATCATGAAAGGGTAGAAAATTAAGTTGCATACACTACTCTGTAAGCTGGAAGACAGATGGAGAAATCACCATTATCAGAGGATTAAGGTATAATAAAGTAGCTTGCAATAAAGTAAGGAACCTGCAGGAGCTTTTCCCACCAACTGTAAATAGATATCTCATACAGCTGCAAAGTGCAGCAAAAACCAGTAGCAAACAATGAACTTCCAATAGTCCTCCGTTGCAATAGTCCTCCGTTGCTCAAAAACCCAAAAAAAAAATGCGAAAGAAAATTTTATGAGCTAAAGAATATGGACATGATCAGTTAAAAAAAACAAGCCATTCAAGCTTTGAAGTTTCAACAAGATACCATCTTTTGAAGTTTCAGTCCATTTTAGCTATACTGATGTTAACGTGGGCGTCCAGACATAAGCAATTCTTCTTACTGGTCAGTCCACACATAAAAGATGAGGACAAAGCTTTAGGTTTTACTTTTTTAAAAGTGAAAATCTTCGAACATTTAACGTCAAATCTTCTCAATTTGTGAACAAAATGAGTTCTTTCTATTACCAGTAGTTGAAACAGATATTTGTTAGAAGAAATTAACCCAAAAAAATAGACTTTTCTATGACAGTAACTTGAGAAAATCTAAGATTGTGCCCAAATATAGACATGCTAACCTGCGCCAAGGAAAGGAAAGACAACTTTGAGTAAGAAAACAGATTTAGGAAAATCAACAGAGAATGAACATACAGTAATTAGAGGAAGAGCATAGCAGATTTATATGTGCTAACGTGCGCCTCTCAAAAGGGATAACGCTATCAAACACTCTCAAAGTGGAGACATTGAAGAAATTTGATAATATATTGGTAATCAGACCATAATAAACAAATTTCAGCGAATAAATTGAAGAAATTTGATAATATCCCATGAAAATCCACAAAAAGATGTCGACTTTCCTCCAACTTTAGTACCAGTCATCGAAGAAATTGAGATATATTTTCCAAAAGGACCCAAAGCTACTAGTAGTAGTCTAAGATAATCCCAGCAATATCCAGAAGTACTTGGTCTCAGATACAGAATGAAAGAATATATACAACTCTGAACTCCAAATATAGTCTAGCTAAAACATGTCTCAAGACTGCATAAAGTAAGATAAGCCTAACTAATCTAGTCTAGGCAATCGGGGTGATATCCTCAGCTAGAGCTGGGTCCTCCTGAGGGTCCAGCTCGCAGGTGTCATCTAAGGCTGCCCCGTAGTAAGTGTCCAGGCAAGCCTCCTCCTCGTCCTCTGTAATATTTTCAACAGGTCCAGTCAGGACAGGAGCGAGTACAGTACATCTCAACAGTTCATAGCAGGTTAGAAGATATAATCATGCAGTAAAGTAAGATACAGGTACTGAAAGAAGTACAGTATGTAAACAGAGAGAAAGCTGTAATAGAAATATCTACTATAAATAGAGAAATATCATGTGACTAGTGAGTCAGAGTACAACATAGACATGTAAATGGCATAGGAGATTCTGATAAGACACTATGGAAGAGATTCTGATAAGATACTACTTGGGTATTTTTCACATGTCCATTTTAACTCCCCCGTACCCCCAATCAATACACAAGGATCCAGCCAGGTTATATTATGATTCCATGCAAGGCCCCCGAAGGGTGATACATGGATGCCCATAAATGGGTGATTCTAGAAGATTTTAGGATACCCAGTGAATGGGATAAGAGATTCTAGGAGACTCTGCGATCATAAGAGTATATGTCGCAAGTGATCAAAGAACCAGTGAAGCATAGTGATACGCCATGTAAGTAAAATGCACAGAACATGAAGTACCCGATACTCCCTAAGGATAACATCTCAAGAAGGGATCCATATAGTACCAATCCGTGTGACCATCGTGACAGTACAAGTAAAGTAATCTACTGCAGAAAATAGTTCTAAGCAGGATATGAAATGATCAGAGAATGTACTCGCCTGTATCTGAGTGTCCAATATAAAAGTACCGTCCGAGGAGTGGTGTCTGGCTCCTAATCAGAACAGCACAAGTCACAACAAGTCTAAAATGACAAAATGAAGTTCTACTATGCATTCTACATGATTCTAGGTCAATCTAGGCTAAAGTCAACTCTTGGTCAACTCTAGTCAACCCTAGAAGTCAACCTAGGTCAACCAAGTCTAATCTAGGTCAAACTAGTCTACACTAGACTAAACTAACCTACACTAGCTAGCACAACCCTTACAAGGCTATGCAAGCCTATACTAGCTATATCATAACATAGCTACTAGCTATAACTAGAATATATCCAACATTCTAACATCATTCCTTATTACACCCATTGGTTAAATACTTTACATATAGCCTATAATACAGTTCATTTAGGACATCACATATTTATATATATATCTAGGCTAAGTACAATACCTACAGATATACATCACACATAGTACATATGTATACACAATATTCATAAAACATTGCACACTCCACATATAGATATTTATATCTAAAATATATACATACATGTGCCTAGAGAGAGAGGGAAGGCCAGAGTGTGTAGGCAGGAGAGTGCAATGTGAGAGCAGTGTGTAACAGGACTTTGTGTGTGTGTGTGTATGAATGTAGCTGTGTGTGTGTGTGCTATACATTGAGGCATACATGAAGCAATGTGCACATAACTAGTGGGCAAAAACTGGACAATAGTGCAAGCATTCAACCAGTGTGTGTGTGTGTGTAAACCTGTGTACAGGAATTAAAATCAGTGAACAGTAATGGGGAGTGCACAAAACAGTGTGTGTGACTGCACTGGACTGAAACAGGAATGTAAATGTGAAAGGGAATCAACCATGGTTCATGATAAAACACAAAATCAATCACAACAGTTTATAATTCAGTTAACATATTGAAACACCAATACCCTTTGTTTAAAACTCAGCTTTTCAGTTATAGGATCAATTCCCAGCTCCTCTTTCAGGTTCTACAAGATTCATGAATCAATAGCTAACAAGAAAACAATCCATACAACTAGAGTTGGTTTCAGATCAAGATAAGGGTGTCCTCGAGTTTAAGAATTAATGAACCATCCAAATAACTTCAGTTAATTGACAGTTCAAGAAAAGGAGACTTGCATCTCAGGTTTCATATCTCATTAGGAATCATTCATAACCTTAATAATCATAAGAAAACAGTTCACATAATCTAGTTTGCAATGAAATCCCAGGTTTCATATTAACAGTGAATAACCTATTCTCAGGTTTCCATCTTAAAACAACTTAGGAAACATTAGAATCTATGTTGACAGTTCATCAAGGACTAGGTAATGACAGTTAGCAATTTAATGAATCCACCCATTAGCCAAAATCCTATTCTCATAATCAAAGCCTATAATCATTTGTAAAAGCTTAGTAAATAGGAAATATAACATGTGGGAAACATCACAGTTAAGAACACATCATCAACCAAGGAATAAAAACATTAGGAAAAACTGGAAAACAGTGTCAGTGTGTATCAGTGAACCCAAAACCCATGCTCGAGACCAATATCACCCCAATCATTAAACTACTATGCAAAACCTAATCTATTATAGATCATTAGACATATTAGGATCTTGATTAATAATTTAAAACACAATTAGAACCATTAGAAATCGAATCAAAACAGAAACAAGTCCCTGGCACTGAACCACACAGTGCACGACACGTGCACCATGATTTCCTACCTAGACACGACACGGGGACACATGGGGCTTGACACACGGGGTGTCAGTCATGGCCCCATGCCACGTGTCAAGTCTCGTGTCCATACAAATCGTGTCGTGTCCGCTACAGACCCCGTGTAGCAGGGGATCCCTGTAGCACGCGCGTGTCCAAGCCGTAAATCCGACACGAAACGACACTGATACTACCACAGCAGATCAAAAATGCATAAGCAATCATGAAACTAAATTTCCTATTCAAAAGCAAATCGAAAATAACACCAACAGCCCCTTTGTGGCATTTTCACAAACACCAGTGTAGGGACACAGACACGTGTCCAAAACGGACACAAAACCCAAGACACCCGACACGAATCCTATCTAGACTCTTAGGGGACCCTTAGGGCTTCCTATTGATGAAGACAAAATGAAAATCCATAGAGAAATGGGAAAGTTACCTATTGATGAACAATGGGTGAAAAAATCCCCAAATGGAATGATTTCCTCAACCACCAAAATCTCACAAATTGATTCTTTTCTGCAAACAATCAATACCAACAGCAAGAACATTGATATTAGGATCTAATACAACTAGTTTGGGAGAAAAAGGACCTAAAATGGATTTATAATGAATTTCTAAAGATAGGAACTCACCTCTTTCTTCTTGAAATAATTTTTCCTAGGGAAGGAGGCTAGTCCTAGAATTTAGGAGGGGTTTTATAGTGGGGGAATCCCTAGGTTAACCCATAGTGGCCGGCCATGATGGGCTAGGTTAGGGTTTTAACTAGGTTAGCTAGTCCTATTAGGTTAAGTCACAAAATGACTTGTGAAATCATAAGCCATTTCTCAAACCATTTAATTCCTAATTCCTTAAGTCAATTTCTAATGAATCAAAACCCACTAACTTAAGTCATGCTAGGTTAGACTAGAGTCACTTGACCTAACCAAGTCCAACTAACTAGGGTTAGCTCCTAGGTTGGTCTACATGAGTCCAAACTAGCCAAAATCAATCTAGTCCAAACAATTTTAAAATAATTCCTAAAAATTCCCATAAATTCTAATTAATTCTAATAAATTTAAATTACCCCAAAAATGACAAATTTACCCTCAAACTAGAAATGTGGTAGTGACAGAAATTTTGTACCTCTTCTTCACATAAATATCATTGCCGCCTTGTACTCGAGCCTCCTCGTCTGTGACGCTATCCAACTTCTCGGTGCCTACATTGTCACTCGAATCTCCCTTTCGACTCGTATCATCCTCTTCTTCGCCTATCTTTTCGCTTCCTGTCTTGCAATCATCTGCTATCACCGCCGACTCATTCGACTCCTTCTCCGATGACTCCGAGGAGGAGGAGGAGGAGGAAGACTCGGAGAAGGAGTCGAATGAGTCGGCGGTGATAGAAGATGATTGCAAGACGGGGAGCAAAAAGACAGGCGAAAAAGAGGACGATAGGAGTCGAAGGGGAGATTCGAGTGACAATGTAGGCACCGAGAAGTTGGATAGCGTCACAGACGAGGAGGCTCGAGTACAAGGCGGTAATGATGTTTATATGAAGAAGAGGTACGAAATTTCTTTTCTTATGACCCGCGTCGGAGGAGAAGAGAAAACCGGTAGCGAGGCGACGAGTACGAGTCAGAGCTCCGGGACGGCAAAGAGGACCCGTTCCCATTTCGACTCTGCAGCCAGCGAGAAGTTGAAGAAGCTGGGCACGCTGAACAGCCCGTTATGCCTTGATGAGGACGATCCGGAAGATAATGCTTATTCAGTTTTGCCTTCCTTGGATGGTATTGATTCTGTAGATCCGTGTATAAAAGAGGAAGAGATTGGGAGTAGAGTGGACCCAGAGGGAAATGAGAGATTGGAAGCTGGTCAATATCCAAGAAGCGAAAGAGAGTCGAGGATTCTGATTTTGATGGCATAGAGGAAGAGGTTCGCGACATAACGAGAGGGACAGGAAAGAGGGCAGATGAAGTGAGGCCGACGACGTCGAAGAGAAAGGCAGCACGGTCGTTAAAGGAAGGTAAAATGTTCAACATCCTCAAGAATACCATCTGGAACGATAAAGGATACTTTGACAAAGGAGACCACCATGCTGTCAGGAACATCATCTACTACTATATAAGATATAGTGATAGGTTATCGTATCATCATTGTCGAGGGATGAGGGTTGGAGGACAGTCAACTTTATCTACGGCTACATAGTTTCTGTCTCGCCAATCGAATGGCTGCAGGGACTATGTCCTGATCACCATGTCGTACCGTAGATTAATACAAATGGAGCTGGAGCCAAAATACAGAAACCAAAATACAAAATACAGAATCAAATCCCTGGGTTTGCCGAAAATACAAAACACAGTTCTAATTCATATGTTTTTTAAGTGTGAGAACAGATGGGTCAGAACACAGCCCAACCGGAGAGGATACTCTGAGAGATCCATCTGAGTATGACGTATACTCTGAGAGATCACATTTACAAGAATGATATCAGTAGTGGGATAGAGTGTGTACGTCCTACTCAGATGGGTCTCTCACCGTTACTATTTTTTTCTGATAGCATGGTGGATGTGCTCCGTCAACAGATTCTTGCTCCGAGCCAAAACTTTGCCCCGGAGCTCAAGTGGACATCCTTCGTGTAGAGCTCGAGTGAGAGGTTCCTGACAGCATGGTGGTCTCCTTTGTTAAAGTATCCGTGCTCGTCCCACAACCAATGTGTGATGAGCACGGATACTTTGACAAAGGAGACCACCATGCTGTCAGGAACCTCTCACTCGAGCTCTACACGAAGGATGTCCACTTGAGCTCCGTTGCAAAGTTTTGGCTCGGAGCAAGAATCTGTTGACGGAGCACATCCACCATGCTGTCAGAAAAAAATAGTAACGGTGAGAGACCCATCTGAGTAGGACGTATACTATGATAATATCTCCTCTAACACTCAATCCCACTACTGATATCATACTTGTAAAGGTGATCTCTCAAAGTATACGTCCTACTCAGATGGATCCCTCAGAGTATCCTCTCTGGTTGGTTGTCGTATCATCATTGTCGTGGGATGAGGGTCGTAGGACAGTCAACTTCATCTACGGATACATAGTTTTTACCTCGCCAGTCGAATGGCTGCAGGGACTATGTCCTGATCACTATGTCATAGTCCAATACAATCCAGAGATTGACACAGTACTAATTTATATATGTAGTCCAATACAAATAGTCTAATACAAAAACAACCGAATACAAATAGTCCAATACAAATAAGTACTAATAGCTAATGAGAATCACACAGCTCACGCAAATGCTCAGTGATACGATCACGCAACCACCTCGAAAAAGCGGGATCTTTGGCGTGAGGAGAGATGTAGTCCCTTGCAAGTGCTGCATGAATAGAACTTCCGGTCTCACTAGCTACCAGTGCTGGATGAATAGAACTCCCAGTCTCACTAGCAACCGGTGCCACTTCCTCCTTAACTGTAGGAGGAGCCACCTCAGCATTCACTGTTTCCCTTAAACGACGTGCCGCTCCTCGGGTCATGGGTTCCATCTGATAAGATCGATATTCACAAATAATATAATTGTAACATAAGCAAGCTAACTAAAGGAACCATCATGTAATTTGAGTACATTTTCGAAAGCAGATAAAGTACAAAAAATTTAATTTTTTGCCAAGTGTGAGAACGGATGGCTCAGAACACAACCCAAGATTCATTCTAACATACATTAGTGTGAATCATCTATGTTCTGTACATATGGTGTAGTATATGTTCTTATCGTATCTAGTATCTGAAGAATGTAACAGAATCAAGATGAACTCACATAATGTAATACTAAGACATCATCTACTACTATATAAGATATAGTGATAGGTTGTCGTATCATCATTGTCGAGGGATGAGGGTCGGAGGACAGTCAACTTTATCTACGGCTACATAGTTTCTGCCTCGCCAGTCGAATGGCTGCAGGGACTATGTCCTGATCACGATGTCGTACCGTAGATTAATGCAAAGTCCTTATAGCAAATATCGTACATAGATTTCTACCTCGCCAGTCAAATGGCTGTAGGGACAGTGTCTGACTTGGTGTATCTCACCATTTTTCCAAAATGCCTGACATTCTACCTCGCCAGTCGAATGGCTGTAGGTGTATTTCTACCTAGGTATCCAGTCTCTCATACAGGACCTACCTATCTGCCTTTAATATTAAATTATGCAAATCAAACTAGTCTTAAATACTGGTACCAACTGCCTGAATATGACAGTCCCTAATTTGTACTGGATTTATCCTACCTCTGAGTTTCACACATATTAAAAAGGAAGGCATTTACTGTTAACAAGATAACCTGTCATGAATTGAACAGCAGACAGACTTAGATTTAGTATTTAAAATATGGTATTCAGGTCAACTTAATTCAGTCAAAGGGTACTGAACAGAAAGTCTAATTAAGACTTTCAACTAAGCAGGCAGCCTGGACTGCTGTTCAGAACTTGGCAGGCAAAATCCCATACCATCTGATGACAAACCTATACATACCCTTGCCCAAACCATTTGTTTCAGTAAGTAAAACATTCCAGGTTACTCAAGTAACCTGTCGTGCAACATTTGGTGTCAACAGCATTCCTTGTTAATTATAACATGCATACTATCATATCCCAACTCTGCCAAAACCTGACCAACATACCCTACACTAATCATTCCATATTTCAGTAATGTCAGTGAGCTAAATCATACTCAACTGTCGAGAATACTTAGGAGAAAACTCATTCACAGGATTAGTATCCATCCTTCGTGACATAGCTGAAATTTTATAGGGCTCGACAATAATTATTAGTCAATTTATTCATCATTTCAAAACCCTGAAAATGCCCAAAAAACTCCAAGTATCAGTAAATAGGGCTCGAACCCTAAATTAGAATTCGAATCCAAGCAAAATATCAAATTGACAGTTGATATGCCCAAAAAACTCCCAGTATCAGTATATAGGTGTCACACTGTGAGTCTCGTGTCCACACAGTGGGACACGACGTGTCCAAACCAACAAAATAGATGTCACACGAACTAGAAGCGAGTCCACGCTCTCGTATCCCCCGCAGCGAGTCCACTGTGAGTCTCGTGTCCCCCGCAGCGAGTCCACGCTCTCGTGGACACGAACTAGAAGCGAGAGAGAGAGCTAGAAGACGAGGAAAAACTGGAAAGCGGGGACAAGGGAGAGTTACCTGAGGAGGAGCTACCTGAGGAAGGAGAATGAGGAGAAGGAGGAGGCCGGAGGAGGGAGATCGCCGGAGGAGCGCCGCGGAGGAGGAGGCCGGAGGAGGGAAATCGTCGAAGGAGCGTCGCGGAGGAGGAGCGCACGAAAAATTGGAAGGAAATTTGTGAATGATCGAAAAGAAAAGCCTCGCCACCTATATGAAACATTTAGCGACGTCCTTCTCGGCCGTCGCTACACGTCGCTGATATTTAATAAACGGCGACGCTGCTTAAAATACGTCGCTACACATCGCTATATCAGCGACGTGTACCGACGAACTTGCGATGCAGATTCCCATTTAACAAATTGTAGCCGCTAGATGTCGCTATTAGTCGTTGTTGGTGACATACAGCGACGTCTTAGATAAACGTCGCTAAACCCCAAAAATTAGCGACGTTCTTTCTTGGAGTCGCTAAATACGTCGCTGATATGACTTATTTTGGTAGTGAGTTAAATAGTGGAGGATTTAAGATTTGAATGGTTCCGTTTAAGTACCATTTCTAAACCGCATTACATTAGTAGAGATGTTTATATTTTACTTATGATTTGCTATATATTTGTTTATATTTTAATTATAATTTATTATGAATATATGTGTATAAAAGATAAAGTTAGTTGTAGAGTTATTATCTTTGGTCTTTTTTTGGGTTAAATAGTAGATGAATTACAAACGAGTTGACGGCTCAATTTTGAACAGTTTTTCAAGTTGCATTATATTACTAGATATACATGGTTGCTTGTAAAAGAAAAAAAAATTCAAAAAATTTAATTTTAAATTTCCCATCAACCATTATCTAATCTTATGTGGTTACCTAGCCTATGTTGTGCTCAATTAATTTTAATCTTTTTTTCCAACCAATGGTTGTCTTGGTTTATTACAAATATGGAAGATTAAACCAGTGAATGACTGTCGAATATATTATTTTTATTAAATAAAATTATAATACCAAAATTTGCGGGTCAACGAGGAGATCCATAATCTTCTCAGCCGGTTTCGAAATCGAACCACGGAGAGGCGTAGGTGTGTGTCGAATCAAATAACATACAACGTAGCATGTACAAAATTCGATATATTATGTCAGATATATTGAAAAAATTTGAGTGGCACCCACTTGGATGACCTATTTATGTGGTGCATCCCACATTGTTTGCTAAATGTATAAGTTATCCCACATTGGACAAAAAATGTCAGTTTTGACGGTCAACGATGTTTGACCGTTAAAAAAGACGAAAATGCCCATCTTCCTCTTCGTCTTCTTCTCCGAACCCAATTTCTTCCCTCCTTCCACTCTATCCTATTTTTCCGACGAGTCCCCCTCCCCCTCCTCTCCGACGAGCGCCCCCCTCCTCACCCCCGCTGCCCGCCGCCGCTGTTGTTGGCTGCCGCTGCCGCTGCTGTTGTTGCTGCTGCTGGTTGCCGCCGTCGTTGCTGCTGGCTACCGCCGCTGCTACTAATGTGGTGTTGGTGTTGGGGGAGGGGGGCGGAGCAGAGCGGGGGGGAGGGTGGCGGAGCGGGACGGGGGAGGGGACGGAGGGAGACGGAACGGGACGGGGGCGCAGGGGGCAGTAGTGGTGTTGGTGGTGTTGGTGATGATGATGGAGGTGGTGGTGGTGGTGATGGTGATGGTGATTGTGAAGGTGAAGGTGGTGGTAGTGGCGGTGGTGATAGTGAAGATGGTGGTAGTGGTAGTGGTGGTGGTGGTGGTAGTGATGATGATGAACGCGGCAGCTACGGGGCGAGGGCGGGGGTACGACAGCGGCGGGGCGGAGGTGGGGGCGCAACAGCGGCGGCGCTGCTTTGGGTTTAGGAGAAGACGAGGGTATTTTCGTCATAAATTATCGGTCAAACCATGTTGACCGTCAAAATTGACATTTTCTGTCAGATGTGGGACTACTTATACATTAAGCAAACAATATGGGGTGCACCGCATAAATGGATAAACTAAGTGGGGTGCCACTCAAATTTTTTCTAATATTTTAGCAGTCGGCGACTTCAATATTTTCTCAAATAAATAAATAAGATTTTTTATAAGGACACATCAAAACTTGATGAGGGCTAGCCAAGATTGGGGCTAGCCCATATTTGAGGAGAAATTACTGGGGTATCCAATTTTTCTACTCATGGGGCTGTCTATCACGACCCGCACCCACTTTTCAGATGCGAGCTCGTGAGCAAGCCAGCTACGTATCGAGCGGACTCTAGCCCGACTCGAATACATAAACGCTGTCAAGACTATGGTATACTGCCATATCATGGCAATGCAATCTATATCTCAATCCACAATAAGAATATGAAACATGAATGAATAATTATGGGTCATGGTCTGCAGCCCATTAGCATATTGTCCGATTAGACTCCAAGAATGATATGAGTCTATGAAATAAGCAGAATATATCATGGTATGGAATATAAAGCACGAGAGGATAATAAAAAAATATCACAAGCAAATACATGTATCCCTACAGGTATAATCACTACCATCATGAGCCGCTAACTAACTCCATGCAATCAGCTACCTGAAGAGATCAACAGGTCCTCAGGGGACATAGCAAGATACATAAAAACATGCCTATCTAACAATTTAATCATGCAATAATATAAACAGGGTATAAACAGGAACTAGATATGAGACTGACATGTGGCTACTGACAGGTAACTATCAACACGGATACAGGATCAACTATGCATAAATGAACTGCTGGAAGAATAAGAGATCAATAGAATACTAAACCCTCGCCCTGAGTGTGGACTTGTAGATTTGAACTAATCACTAATCCTCACCCCGAATGTGGACTCGCAGTTCAGTTTCAAGACAAGTCACCCTCTCCCCGTGTGTGGACTCGCAGGTTGTGGAAACGATACAGGAATAACATTTCAATCACACATACTTGTAGACACGACTCAGTCAAGATACAGGTGACGACACGGTACAACTCAGTCATGACACAGGTAAGGACTACTTTAACATGGACTATAATATGAACAAGCTGGTATACTACACTATCCAGTCAAGCATATAATAAACAGGTGAACATGGACATATCAAGTCAATTTAACTAGAGAACTAAAGATAACATATGAATCAATAGCAACTAGAGAAACTGAAAGATAACATGATAACAACAGGATATCTATAAGCATGATAATAGACTGTAGAGGAAGGCAAGGTATCTTACCTGGAGGTTGTACGCAGATCCAATAATATGTCGTCAACCGATAAGCTATAAAGTCCAAATCATCACAAATGTCTCCGAAAGCTGAAACAGACATTGCTAACATTCTTAGAATAGTCAAATTAGCTAGGATTATCTGTCCTTAAGTCCAATTCTGGACGCAGAGGCAAAACGGTAATTTTGGGTCAAAACGGTGTCCACCGTTGGACCCGCTTTGCACCGAAAAGCGTGCTAGAGTCAATGGTCTCTAAAGTCATCAAACTATATGTCTACGGATCCGATTTGATGATACAAACCCAACGATATGTCCAATTTTAGATTCTGGTGGGCCGTGCACAAAATTGTCCGTTGAATCAGATCGTGGGGCCCGCAAAACGGCGATCCGATCAACTGTTTCATAATTGGACCAAATTTGGCATACAGGACCAAAAAAACGATATGGACCTGTTGGAACAAATTTCGTCTCGATCTAACAAACGTGCACAAATTAATTGAGAAATTTGCACATAGGCCGATACGATGAATTTCGACGGATACGCATCAAGTTCGTCACGCACACGCAGCCAATTTGAATTTCGTCAAAGTCTACACATCCACAAAGCCAATACGCACCTTCGATGCCTTCAGTTCGTGACCACGTCGTTCGTTTTGGCGGGACACACATCGTATCGAGGGTTTTTCTAGATTTTTATGGTTTTAAAAATAGGTTTTCCTCGATCTTTTTCTACTGTTTTCTTCGCATCCAGTTAATGAATATATGAACTACAACCGGGGTTTTAATCGTGTATAGGTTGTCGATGACAGACATGAATTAGTTCTGTGGAACTGTCAGTAGGTTGTCCGAAATCAGCCTTCCAAGTTGGGGGTTTGGTTCGCATTTTTGTTCAGATTTGAACAAGTTTCTCGGGATTTTTGGTTCGATTTCTACATCACGCTAACGTACTACAAATCAATCTATTTGAAGGGATTTAAAGAGGTACAGGTTAGGCTCAGACCTGTTCAAGTGGTTCGTGAAATTACTGCACGACAACGGAGATAATCGCACGCGAAGTCGGGCGTACCAACTGCTATTGCTGCTATCGGTCGGTGCTTTCAGCGTTGCGCTCGCTCGTACGGCGGCTTTGGCTACCGCTGGCTGCCTCACGACGGCACTGGGGTGGCGCATCGATGCCTTCAAGGTCGGGGGGGTCGCTAGATACGATTGGATTTAGGGTTTTGTTCCTCTCTCGAGCGTACATGTAGCTGGTTATAACAGGATTGAGAAATCCTGCGTTCCGCTCGGCTGGGAGTTTGGACTCGGGCCTGGGCTAGCCTGGCTTGGGCTGGGGTGGCCTTGCTTTTGGTTTTATTTCTTTTTCTTTTTTTTCTATTTCTATTTATTTATTAGCAACTACTAATATATAAATACATTCATATATATATATATATATATATATATATATATATATATATATACACACACAATTATGTATAAACATAATACTATATACGTTTATATATATACACATACGCACATATAGTAGATATATTTATATTTACATACACATACTCACATATTTATATTTTACACATATACACATATATAATATATTTTATACACACACACACACACACACACACACACACACACACACACACACACACACACACACACACACACACATATATATATATATATATATATATATATATATATATATATATATATATATAGACACACACCATGAATACAATTTTAAGCAATAAACTATTCTAAATATATTTAATATTGCAACATAGAATTTATAGTGTATATACACAACATTTTATATAAATAAAATATAATAATATTGTTTTATATATACGTATAAAAGCCTATTTTCATGTACTATGAATATATTTCTATATATATACACATGTATATATAATCTGGGTAAATCCCAAAATCCAACATATTTATTAAGGAAATTATTTACTATAATATTAATAAAATATTATTTAATATTAAGAACTTATAATATAATATATATATATATAACCACCTTTTGTGAAATCGACTACCAGGTCACTAAATTAGAATAGTGATACAACATACGTCTACATGGTCGCCTTTGGTCTTCCTATGTGCCTACATGGGTTTGGGTTGGGTTTAGGTTAGTTTGGTACAACCGGATCTTCTAAAAGTCAATAATCGAAATAATAAATAATTAAAACGTCTTTAGAGGTTAAGTCACAATTTGGCCTGGTTTTCTTAGTTAGAACAATCCTATGACTCGGCCTTCCCCTATCATGGCTAAACACTAGTCAAAGCACGCTACTGCACTATCCGTGCCATGATTCCTAGTCGTCTTGTACTCCAAAACTCATCTGTTGCTAAAGTCATATATCGTAATAATTATCTAATTAATTATTTATAAAAATCATAAAATCACCATTTAAATCAAATAAATAATAAAAAAATATTTTCAAGAATTTTCGGGAAGGGGAGTTACAAATCTACCCACCTTAAAAATAATTTCGTCCTCGAAATTCTAATTCATAACTATTCCTTGAAAATTAAAGTCTACTATCACCAAATCTCCTCAAATTTAATTTCTCCAAAAATATTTTATGACCTTCTCTAGTCATTTTATAACCCTGAATACTTGAGGACTTCTACCCACCTTTGGTCATACTACTCCTCAAAATATGGTCACTAACATCTTATAATCTTCTAACTAGTTGCTAACATTCCTTCCAACAGATATTTAGGACATATGGCGTCTATAATTCCTCATATCTATAAACAACCTAATATTTAATAGTCAAGCAATATTATACTATAATTTAAGAATTTCTGATGAATTCTAGACAGCATGATCATTCGTCACCCCGAGATAGGAAGGGACGAGAATCAATGGTACGAAAAGCAAGAAAGTATAATCAAGAGCAAATATGGAGTTTTCAAGGATGTAGAGAATTTCTAAGAGAATTTTTCAAGGCAGAGTGGATTGAGATTTCTAAGGTTTAGTCATATTCGCAGGCTCGTACCGGTACAGTTATGTAACCGATACGATATGATCTGACCTGCATGGGCCACCACAAAAATTTGTCACGACCCGCACCCGCTTTTTAGATGCGAGCTTCTGAGCAAGCCAGCTACGTATCGAGCGGACTCCAGCCCGACTCGAATATGTAAACGCTGTCAAGACTATGGTATACTACCAAGTCATGGCAATGCAATCTATATCTCAATCCACAATAAGAATACGAAACATGAATGAACAATTATGGGTTATAGTCTGCAGCCCATTAGCATATTGTCCGATTAGACTCCAAGAATTAGACCTGTCAATAGATAGTCGAAAATTCGAATCCGATCCGATTCTGTATCCAAACTTTCGGATATTTTTCAAAATTTCGGATATCGGATTCGGATATCCGAATATTTTTTGGATATTATCCATTTTCGGATACAAATTCGGATATTAAGGTATTCAAATCCGTTAATATCCGATCCGACTTTAAATTGCAAATTTCGGATATCGAATTCGGATATCGGATTTGGATATCCAAAATTTTATATATATTATAGTATAATATATATGTAATATATATTAATTAATAGAGAAGATTAAAGTATTTTATTCTCAACTAACTTTTACATAAATTAATTATAATATAATTTATATATAATAGTAATATATATTAATTACAATTTACAACAGAAGAAGAAAGGACTCAAATATGTAGAAAAATTGAATTTGGTTTTCGGATATTCGGATAATAACTAAATTTTTAATATTTTGGATTTCGGATATTCGGATAATAACTAAATTTTTAATATTTCGGATTTCGGATATTCGAATACTAGCATTCGAATTTTTTAGCTAATCGGATCGGATATTATCCGATATCCGTTAAACTAGACGGATACGAATTCGGAGTGTCAAAAGAGATATCTGTTCGGATATCGAATCAGATTTGGATATTACAAAAAAATTTGGATACGGATACGGATATTGTCCTGTCCGTATCGATAAGCATCCGTTGACACCCCTACTGTCACGACCCGCACCCTGTATAGGGGCACGAGAAGTGGGTACGTCCAGCCTACGCCGCAGTGTCGACGGTAGAATGATGTCCTAGGTCAATCATTTAACAATATAAAGGTACCTGTACAGTTCTCCGAATGGAGGTGACATCACAATATACAGTCTCAATCACATCTAAGGTAGAAGATGAAAGACAGATAGATAGATAGATAGATAGTAACTCAAAGAGAACAATAGCATAGATGAAATAAGTCTAAGTGTCTAGGATACATAACATCCAGAATGACAACTCATAATACAATAAGTCTAAGAGTCTATACATCTCCACATCTCAAAATACAACTCAGAATGTGAGACAAAATATAATGTAGAAAAGACTGTCTAGCTAACTGGTCTAGACTACTGGAGCAACGTCCTCAGCTGCAGGTGGATCCTGCTGAGGGTCCTCAACACAAGTGTCATCTAGTCCTGCTCCATAATATGTAGTCACCCATGCCTCGTCCTCATCCTCTGTAATATTTTCAACAGGTCCAGTCAGGACAGAAACGAGCATAATACATCTCACACAGTTCATATCAGGTTAGGAAATACGATACAGGCAATAGAGTAAGATACAAGAAATGCTGAAAGGAAATATACGCTGTAAAAGAGATAGCTGTAAAGAAAATATCTACTGTATATAGAGAACTGTAAGTGACTAGTGATGTAGAGTACAAGATAGGCATATAAATGGCTAGAATTTATACATGATTACACTACTGAGTTTGCACATGATTACACTACTTTGGAATTATTCACATGTCTACTTCTACTCCCCTGTTTCCCCAATCAATACACAAGGATCTTGACAAGTTACGTTATTATACATGATTACTTCACATGAGGCTCATAAATGAGTATACGTGAAGTTATACATGAGGGCTCAGTGAATCATGAGAGTACATGATCACATGAGTGCACATGTAAGATGGAAGCATAGGAGTACATGATGATAGTGAAACACACATAACATGAAGTACCCGATGCTCCCGAGAGGGATAACATCTCATGTAAAGATCCATATAGTACCAATCCGTGTTACCAATGTGACAGCAACAAGTAAAGTAATCTAGAGCGAGAAGTAAAGCCTGAACAAGTATGAAACGGTCAGAGAATGTACTCGCCTGCTGTATAAATGTCTGTAGAGAATATGCTGTCTGAGGAGAGGTATCTGGCTCCTGATCAGAGCAACACAAGTCACAATGTATTCTAAATAGTAAAAATAAAGTCTATTATGCATACTACATGATTCTAGGTCCATCTGGTCAAAAGTCAACTCTTGGTCAACTCTGGTCAACTCTAAAGTCAAACTAGTCAAAGTTAGGTCAACACTAGTCAAACTAGTTAGGGTTTTAGTCAAACTAGTTAAACTAGTTGTTTTAGGTCATTCCTAGTCAATTCTAGGTTAATTAGGTCAATGTTGACCTAAGGTTGACTTTGGTCAACCCTTAGTCAACAAGGGTCAACTAGTAGTTGTTTAGGTCATTAGGTTAGCCCCAAAGCCATAGGCTAGTATCTTGGCCAAAGGCTATTGTCATAGGTTTCCATATAACCTATACTTAGTAAGTTATTATATATATAACTATATATATAGATATACCCAAGTGTATCTACTACCTATATATATCAATATAGGCATAACTATATACAATACAATCACCCACACACACACACACACACACACACACACACACACACACACACACACACACACACACACATATATATATATATATATATATATATATATATATATATATATATATTGATATATATATATATATATATATATATATATATATATATATATATATTGATATATATTGTATTAGATTATACATAGTGTTATATATATATATATATATATATATATATATATATATATATATATATATATATATATATATATGCATATATTGATATATATTGTATTAGATTATACATAGTGTTATATATATGTATATATATATATATATATATATATATATATATATATATATATATATATATATATAAACATATATGTGATTCATATATATATAGAGAGGGAAGTGAGAGAGAGACTTAGAGTGAGAGAGAGAGAGAGAGTGAACAGTGAGAGAGAGGGCTGGACAGTAGGGGGAAGTTCCAGAATTCCTGGAACCAGGATTTAACCCCCAACACTACACACACAGTTACATATATACATATATATGTATATATATACACAACTATAAATACACACAACCATAAATCCTCAAAACTCACCTACACTCACACATACATATATACTACGTATATATATACTAAAAACACACTAATACATGTATAAATCAGATTAAAATTAGGTTTGAATTTCATTTTTACAAAACTGGGAAAAACCCAAAATCTGGAAAATAGGGACTGTGTATTCGAAAACAGGGTAAACCCGATTTCACACACGAAACCAAGCTAAGACTCGAAACCATTGGTTGGTAACTGATGCCCCACATGTCCCCTAGTGTCTTAGGTACCTGACACGACACCATGACACGGATTGAAGTGTCCAAACTCACAAAAAACCCACTCGGGTAAACTGATACACACACATGCATACACAGCGTCGTGCACGCGGTTGCACGTCTCGTGCTCGCGACATAGGACACGACACATCTCGTGCTCGTGTCCTCGTGTACGCCACATGAAGGGCTATATGCTCGTGTCACCATGAGACACCCACGTGTCGTGTCCGCGCGACACGATACGCGCGAAGTTAGCCTCCGCGCGTATGTGCGCTGACAGCGCGTATCCAGTGCGAGTGAGATTTCTCACTCGACACGACACGACACGACACCAACTTTGGGGGCATGCTCTCAGACATTGCCCCCATGTCCAAGTCAAATATCTCGTGTCCTAGTGCTCTGTGCAGTGAGCACGAAGGGTGTGGTAGTAGGGCATGCATGCGTGTGCTCGTGCAGCGGGTTCGTGTCCATTTTGGACACGGACACAGCACAAAAATGTGCTCAGTCCACTAGGTATGTGACCTACATGTCTAGGGCTAGAAGAAAGTGTAATTTGTTTTACATTTTATCAAAAATAGATCCTCTGTGGCATTTCACCAAACAAGGGTTTATAGGCTAGAATACGTGTCCGATACGGACACCAAACCAACTCTAAATCCTACCAAACTTTACCCACAGTTAGGGTAGTCCTATATGCATGCATTTATGAAGAAAAATCAGGATATTAACTAAGTTTGAGGGCATGTACCTATTTGTGCAATTCCAAGGAAAAATTAATAAAGAGAGGGTGTGATTCCTTCAACTTGGTGATGTCCAAAGCTCCCAAATTCTTGATTGCTAGCTTCCCTTAGCACCCTTGATGTTATAGGGTCCTAATGCAAAAGACTAGAGTGAATTTGGATCAATATTAATCAAGTTGTGGGTGTTTGAAGGAAATAGGATTTTTCTAGGATTAAATTCATGTAAAGATGTTCATGAATGATACAGTGGGTTATATAGGAATGTGTGGCTGCTAGGGGGGTGCCCTATGGCCGGCCATGGCAAGGGGGGGTGTCCTTGACCTTCCTTCAAGGAGAAAGCAAAGACTTTGGTGCCAAGGTTGAGATATTTTGAGGATTTCATGGAAAAATATCTAATAAAGTAATCTAAGATATTTCCACCCATTGACTAAAAGTAATATCTATCCCCTTAGCATTCTAGGTTAGTAACTAATCTCTAGATTAGGGTAAACTAGGTTAGGAACAATCATGGTACTTAACAATAATTAAATAATATTAAAAACACATAATCTCAAATAAAGTCTAGTAAATTACCAAAATACCCTTTTTGCCAAAAGTCACTAATTTGATGTTCTAAGCCTATGGCTAAGCTCACATGGTCATGGCAACTTCTAGGTTAAGAAAAACTACGGTTTACACTAAGTTATACTAACAAAATCACAAAATCATAAGTCATGACTTAGCATGACTTAGAAAATGGTTCGAATTACACTAATAATCACCAAAAATCATATCATGCCCTAAACACCATTAATAAATAATAAAAATAATAATTTTTCAAAAATCTCCAATTTCAAAAATAGGGTGTTACAAGTCTACCCTCCTAACAATAATTTCGTCCTCGAAATTTAAGACGAAACTGAAACTAATGAGAAGGATAGAAATCATACCTCAAGGTACAAATAGATAAGGGTATCGCTCGCGCATCTCATCCTCCCGTTCCCAGGTGGACTCTCCTGGACAATGATGCCTCCATGCGATACGAACCAAAGGTATCGTCTGGTTCTTCAATGCCTTCTCCCGTCGATCCAGAATCTCAACAGGCTGCTCTGGATAACGAAGAGTAGGACCCACCTCGATCTCGGAATGATCAAGTACATGGCTAGTATCTGCCACGTACCGTCTCAACTGCGACACGTGAAATACGTTGTGGACTGCAACCAATGCTGGTGGTAAGTCTAGCCTGTAAGACACGTCACCGACTCTCCCGCTGATAACGAAAGGGCCGATGAAACGTGGGCTAAGCTTCCCACCTCCACCAAAACGTATCGTGCCACGTGTCAGAGATATCCTCAAGAATACCTGGTCTCCGACCTAATCACAAACAAGGTCTCAATTTAATTATGATAAACAAACATGATTAACAAAACACAAACAAGACAACCTAATTCTAATCCTATCTCTAAACTGTACCTCAAACTCCAAAGGTCTGTGGTGGCTATCGGCCCAGTGTCGATGTCTGTCCTGCGCTACGCGAAGCTGATCTCTGATAAGCTTCACCTTCTCTGCTGCATCTATAACCATCTCAGGCCCCAATAAAACTCGCTCCCCAACATTATCCCAAGACAAGGGTGTACGACATCTACGCCCGTAGAGTGCCTCAAAAGGGGACATCTCGATGCTGGCTTGAAAGCTGTTGTTATATGCAAACTCTAATAAGTGCAGATGACTCTCCCAAGATCCTCCAAAGTCCAGGACACAAGTCCGCAACATGTCCTCCAGTGTCTGAATGGTCCGCTCTGACTGTCCGTCTGTCTGCGGATGGTATGCAGTACTAAACTTGAGCTGAGTGTCCAAGCTAATATGCAAGCTCCTCCAGAAATGTGAAGTGAAATGACTATCCTGGTCCGATACAATGCTCACTGGAATCCCATGAAGTCTGACTATCTGCCTCATATACATCTCTGATAGCTTCTCGGTAGACAAACCCACTTTGAATGGCAAGAAGTGGGCCGATTTGGTCAACCTGTCGACGATGATCCAAATCGTATCCTTTCCTTCTGGAGTACGCGGCAATCCCGAAATGAAGTCCATCGTGATGTGCTCCCACTTCCACTCCGAAATGGGCAATGGCTGCAACAGTCCTCCTGGCCTCTGCCTCTCTGCCTTGACCTGCTGGCAGATCAAACACCTAGCTACGAAGTGTGCTACCTCGCGCTTCATCCCACTCCACCATACATGCTCTCTCAGATCCCTATACATCTTGTTGGCTCTCGGATGTATCGAGTACTGAGAACGGTGGGCCTCCTGCATAACATGCTCTCGAAAGTCTCTACTGGGCACACACAGTCTGGAACCGTGCCTCAATGTGCCATCCCCTGCAAGAGTGAACTCATCGTCCGCAAATCCCTGTCTGACCTGCTCCCTGATGCATCGTAGAGAAACATCATCGAACTGAGCCGACTTGATCCTATCAATCAAGTTCGACTGAATCTGGAGGCCCCACATCTGCATCTGCACTCCCGGCATAATCACCACGATCCCAAGGCTCTCCAAGTCTGCTAACAAGTGACGATCCATCGTCAAGCACATAGCTGTCGGATATCTGCTCAACGCATCAGCAACTACGTTGGCCTTCCCTGGGTGATACTGCAGTAGAATATCAAAGTCCTTCATCAGCTCCAGTCATCTGCGCTGCCTCAAGTTCAGCTCCTTCTGCGTAAACACGTATTTCAAGCTCTTGTGGTCTGTAAATATCTCTGTGCGCTCTCCATACAAATAGTGTTTCTACAGCTTCAGAGCAAAGATAACTGCCGCCAACTCTAAATCATGGGTAGGGTAGTTCTTCTCATGGGGCCGTAACTGCCTGGAAGCATAGGCAATCACCTTCCCATGCTGCTGTAAGACACAACCCAAACCCTTTCCCGAGGCGTCACTGTAGATAGTGAACCCGCCTGATCCTGATGGCAATGTCAGAATCGGGGCTGTCGTCAACCGCTTCTTCAACTCATCGAAAGCGGCCTGACACTCCTCTGACCAGAGAAACTCTGCGTCCTTCCGGGTGAGCCTAGACAACGGCTCTGTAACCCGGGAGAAATCTTGGACGAACCTCCTGTAGTAGCCTGCCAATCCTAGGAAGCTCCTGATCTCTGCCACTGACGTCGGCGATGCCCAAGCCTCAACTGCTGATATCTTCCTCGGGTCGACTGAGATCCCATCTCCAGTCACTACATGACCCAGGAAGTCAACTCTGTCTAGGAAGAACTCGCACTTCGAGAGCTTGCCGTAAAGCTGCTCCTGCCTGAGAGTCTCTAGGACCACTCTCAAGTGCTCCTCATGCTCCTCCTCGGTCTTCGAGTACACCAGGATGTTGTCGATGAACACCACCACGAACTTATCTAAGTACTGGTGTGAGGTCCGCCTCACTGTATCAGTATTTTATACGAATACATATTTATTTGAGCTGTATTTCGTATTTCCTAAATTTTGAGAATATTTAAAGTTGCTGAATTATCATTGTACGGATTTCTGACAATTGTCGGATGACCCGTATACTGGCTTGTTTCATTTATTTTGGTATGAATCATGACTTGGTTTTAATTTGATTTGACTTGGTTTTATTGGTTTGGTTTAACATGGTTTGGTTTGGCTTGGACTTGGTTTGGTTTAGTTGGTTTCTTATGAGAGAGGTGTATGGTTTAGATTGAGTGGAGAGGAATGAATGGTGGAGATTGCTTGGGCTTGTTATATAAGCCACCTACCACTCTCTCTCTCTCCATTATTCATTTTTCCATCTTTATCTTCTTCTTCTTTCCTTCTTCACCAAGGAGGAGAGGCAAGTACACCTTGCCGAACCTTGAACAAATTTACTTTTGATGGTTCCATCTTCTTCCTTGCATGATTCTAAGCATGTTTAGAACTTGGAGTTTTTGATTTTATCGGGTGGATCTTGTAGATCTAAGTTTATATTATTTTAGGTTTTCTTGGATTTTGATCTACCAAACTTACTTGTTTACGAAAACTAATTAATCCATGTTGTAGAGAATTTAATTTCATGCAGTTTTGGCTTTTGTTTCGCTTGATTTCGACTTCGGATGAGAAAGTTATGGCCAAAAGCAATTCTGGTCATTTCTATGTTCATCTGCAGCACGCACAGCATGTCGCAGAAGGCGCATGTCGCAGTAGGCACATGTTGTAATGAGGCGCATGTCGCAGTAGCCGCACAGCATGTCGCAGAAGGCGCATGTCACAGTAGGCGCATGTTACAATAGGGCGCATGTCGCAGTAGCCGCACAGCATATCGCAGAAGGCGCATGTCGCAGTAGGCGCATGTTGCAATGAGGCGCATGTCGCAGTAGCCGCATATCATGTCGCAGTATGCGCATGTTGCATAAACCGCATGTCGCAGTAGGCGCATATCATGTCGCAGTTGAGCTGCATGAGGTGCATATCATGTCGCAGTAGGCGCATATCATGTCGCAGTTGAGCTGCATATGGTGTCGCGGTTGCATGCATGTCGCAGAATTGGCCGCATAATGCATATTTTGACTATTTCTAACTGTTATATGTTCTAAATGACTGAATTATGGCTCGAATTTCTTCCAACTCCCAACATAAAAGTTGTAGAGTTTTTCCTTGGCTTCAAGAATATATATATATAATATTAACTAACTGTGCAAGTTTCTTTTATTTTAATATGGAGCTCCTGATTGTACTGTACATTTTCTATTCTTGGCCTATATTGCGACGACCCATTTAATAGCTTGTTACTTCTTAAATGAATAAAATTGTTTGACACGATGGTGACCCGTTGTAGTGCACTCCAGATTGATAAGTGATAATGATAATTCTTGATAGTGGCCCGCCGTGGCGCACTCTTGACGTGATAAACCTGACTTGATATATCTCGAATGCTGTTGCGACGGCTAACACGACTTGACAAGATTGAATAACTTGGACACCGTGGACGATTGTGCTTGTACAAATGAACCCGTCTTGTCTTGCATCATGTCTAGGACGGGGACCTCTGAGTACTACGGTCAGGGGTACCCACTGAAATGGACTAAGGTTAACAACTAGAATAATCCAGTAGACATGAAGAGATGTTCCCCAGTTACAGGCGATCCCGTTATCCCGGCCGTAAATGTTTGGACTTGTAGCCTGCCGACGAGTATGGCACATTTCCAGCCCACTGTCATGTGGGGCACTCTTGATTGTCACTTTAATAATTGAACTTTATTGTCACTCTATTGTATTGTACTCTCTAAATTGTCACTATAATGATTGCCTGGATAACCTGGATAGCTGCAGGGCCTGTGACTACTTGGAGCATCTCATTGCATCTTGCTAGTAACTAGAATTGTGATAACCCTAGTTAGTTAATGTAGAAAGCCGTAGGCAATGATTGGCCATGATTGCTTGGATGGAGTCTAGTCCAGTATAGTATTGTCTAGAATTGATTAATTGTAAGATTGTACCAGAATCATTGAATGATTGTCACTCCAGATTGTCACTATAATGATTGTCACTCCAGAATGTTACTTGACCTGATTTCTTATATTTATCCTGCCGATAAATGGTAGGAGAAACCAAGTTCTGTTCAGACGAAGGGTTACAACCCCGGTCCTTGTTTGATTTACGGGTTGTAACCTGGTTATCTGAATAGTCCCATGGTTATCTCATCGTATATCACCTGCCCAGTTCTATTTATTTAACATGTTCTCCAGTTTACTTTATGTCAAATGATGATTTACTTACTGTCTCCCTATGTTCGGGACAAGTGCATTGGTACTGTACGAATCTCGATCCCCTTTACTTATTGCTTTCTCTTCTTGTTGAATGCTAATGTTTGCTGGTTTTAAGTTCATAGTTCGGTCTCCTTTGTGGTACTTGCTATTTGGGGTCTGACCCCACTGGTTTTGCATGGCCAGGTTCTGATAGAAGAGCCCGAAGGATCTACCGTACCATCTACTCGACGGTGACCAGCCGGAGCACCAGAGTGCCTCAGTGGGCTCTTCTTCATTCTCCCACTGATATGTATATTCTCTTCTTGTAACGTTTAGTCCCGAGCACGTGTTTAGCTCGTGTTTTGGTATTTTCCTTGATATTGTAGCCTACGGGCATAAACATGATATGTGTATTCTAGACTATAGCTAGTCCTTATCATGTACGACTAATACTCTAGCTAGTCCTCAGTTCTGTGGTACTGGCTTCATTATCAGTCATGTATATATATGGTTCGGGACGCCTTACTATTGCATGTATGATGATCGTACTCTTGTTCTTGTATAATTGCCTGTGATTGAGATACCTAGGATTGTTAAACCATAGGATTGACTGATGGCATATAGAGTAACCCCATGTCTTGACAGCTTATACATGATTTCAGAGTATTAACGTACTTTGGAATTGCGTAGCTGGCTATGTCTGCCCCCGCTCTCCGGTATTCTGGTTCTGGGGCGTGACATAGTTTTAGTGGTGGCCCATGCAGGTCTGAATCTCGATTTTCAGATTTGTGGGGGTTACCATGTTTAGATATCTCATTCACGACTATCCTTATTGATCTCCTTCGGATTATTCTCTATCTCTGATACTTGACTTGATATCTGTTTTGATCGTTGGTCATTCCTGTTCCCATGATTTGATCTTGTGTCCTTCAACTTTCAAGGGCACTGTTCTTGATCCTTCTGATTATCTTGTTCGTGTTTTGCCGAGGGCAGCTCAGCATTCTTCAGCCAGGCCAGTTATGGAGGATCAGTCTCAGCATGCAGACAGAGATATCAGTCCATCTCGATCAGCCAGTCTCTTCTATCTTCGTATCTTGAGACAGGTGATAAAGTTGATGCATCTGTTTCAACTACGATGATACATCCTGGGTAGAGTCATGTCTTAAACTAAGTCATTGGTACCGACTTACCGTGAGGCTTGACTTTATCCATTTTTTTAGGAGTCAGCTTAGGACGTTGGTTCTACACAACTGTCTCAGGAGACATATTGATCCATATGCCTCCAGCCCTTCTTGATCATGATTGTATTTGTTCTTGTGCATTTATTTACCGCTTACTCATTTAATTATATTACAGATTGTTTTACTTTACTTATATGCCGTGCTTGATTTATTGAGATTGTTGAGTTCCTGGAGCTTTTGTTTTGTTATCTTGCTCGACTAGCCTCAGGAAATTCCGAGGACGGAATTTTTCTAAGGGGTGGAGAGTTGTGAGGTCTGCCTCACTATATCAGTATTTTATACGGATACATATTTATTTGAGTTGTATTTCGTATTTCCTGAATTTTGAGAATATTTAAAGTTGCTGAATTGTCATTGTACGGATTTCTGACAATTGTCGGGTGACCCGTATACTGGCTTGTTTCATTTATTTTGGTATGAATCATGACTTGGTTTTAATTTGATTTGACTTGGTTTTATTGGTTTGGTTTAACATGGTTTGGTTTGGCTTGGACTTGGTTTGGTTTAGTTGGTTTCTTATGAGAGAGGTGTATGGTTTAGATTGAGTGGAGAGGAATGAATGGTGGAGATTGCTTGGGCTTGTTATATAAGCCACCTACCACTCTCTCTCTCTCCATTATTCATTTTTCCATCTTTATCTTCTTCTTCTTTCCTTCTTCACCAAGGAGGAGAGGCAAGTACACCTTGCCGAACCTTGAACAAATTTACTTTTGATGGTTCCATCTTCTTCCTTGCATGATTCTAAGCATGTTTAGAACTTGGAGTTTTTGATTTTACCGGATGGATTCTTGTAGATCTAAGTTTATATTATTTTAGGTTTTCTTGGGTTTTGATCTACCAAACTTACTTGTTTACGAAAACTAATTGATCCATGTTGTAGAGAATTTAATTTCATGCAGTTTTGGCTTTTGTTTCGCTTGATTTCGACTTCGAATGAGGAAGTTATGGCCAAAAGCAATTCTGGTCATTTCTATGTTCATCTGCAGCACGCACAGCATGTCGCAGAAGGCGCATGTCACAGTAGGCGCTTGTTGCAATGAGGCGCATGTCGCAGTAGCCGCACAGCATGTCGCAGAAGGCGCATGTCGCAGTAGGCGCATGTTGCAATGGGGCGCATGTCGCAGTAGCCGCACAGCATGTCGCAGAAGGCGCATGTCGCAGTAGGCGTATGTTGCAATGAGGCGCATGTCGCAGTAGCCCCATATCATGTCGCAGTAGGCGCATGTTGCATAAACCGCATGTCGCAGTAGGCGCATATCATGTCGCAGTTGAGCCGCATGAGGCGCATATCATGTCGCAGTAGGCGCATATCATGTCGCAGTTGAGCTGCATATGGTGTCGCGGTTGCATGCATGTCACAGAATAGGCCGCATAATGCATATTTTGACTATTTCTAACTGTTATATGTTCTAAATGACTGAATTATGGCTCGAATTTCTTCCAACTCCCAACATAAAAGTTGTAGAGTTTTTCCTTGGCTTCAAGAATATATATATATATAATATTAACTAACTGTGCAAGTTTCTTTTATTTTAATATAGAGCTCCTGATTGTACTGTATATTTTCTATTCTTGGCCTATATTGCGACGACCCACTTAATAGCTTGTTACTTCTTAAATGAATGAAATTGTTTGACACGATGGTGACCCGTTGTAGTGTACTCCAGATTGATAAGTGATAATGATAATTCTTGATAGTGGCCCGCCGTGGCGCACTCTTGACGTGATAAACCTGACTTGATATATCTCGAATACTGTTGCGACGGCTAACACGACTTGACAAGATTGAATAACTTGGACACCGTGGACGATTGTGCTTGTACAAATGAACCCGTCTTGTCTTGCATCATGTCTAGGACGGGAACCTCTGAGTACCACGGTCAGGGGTACCCACTGAAATGGACTAAGGTTAACAACTAGAATAATCCAGTAGACATGAAGAGATGTTCTCCAGTTACAAGCGATCCCGTTATCCCGGCCGCAAATGTTTGGACTTGTAGCCTGCCGACGAGTAGGGCACATTTCCAGCCCACTGTCATGTGGGGCACTCTTGATTGTCACTTTAATAATTGAACTTTATTGTCACTCTAATGTATTGTACTCTCTAAATTGTCACTATAATGATTGTCTGGATAACCTGGATAGCTGCAGGGCCTGTGACTACTTGGAGCATCTCATTGCATCTTGCTAGTAACTAGGATTGTGATAACCCTAGTTAGTTAATGTAGAAAGCCGTAGGCAATGATTGGCCGTGATTGCTTGGATGGAGTCTAGTCCAGTATAGTATTGTCTAGAATTGATTAATTGTAAGATTGTACCAGAATCATTGAATGATTGTCACTCCAGATTGTCACTATAATGATTGTCACTCCAGAATGTTACTTGACCTGATTTCTTATATTTATCCTGCCGATAAATGGTAGAAGAAACCAAGTTCTGTTCAGACGAAGGGTTACAACCCCGGTCCTTGTTTGGTTTACGGGTTGTAACCTGGTTATCTGAATAGTCCCATAGTTATTTCATCGTATATCACCTGCCCAGTTCTATTTATTTAACATGTTCTCCAGTTTACTTTATGTCAAATGATGATTTACTTATTGTCTCCCTATGTTCGGGACAAGTGCATTAGTACTGCACGAATCTCGATCCCCTTTACTTATTGCTTTCTCTCCTTGTTGAATGCTAATGTTTGCTGGTTTTAAGTTCATAGTTCGGCCTCCTTTATGGTACTTGCTATTTGGGGTCTGACCCCACTGGTTTTGCATGGCCAGGTTCTGATAGAAGAGCCCGAAGGATCTACCGTACCATCTACTCGACTGTGACCAGCCGGAGCACCAGAGTGCCTCAGTGGGCTCTTCTTCATTCTTCCACTGATATGTAAATTCTTTTCTTGTAACGTTTAGTCCCGAGCACGTGTTTAGCTCGTGTTTTGGTATTTTCCTTGATATTGTAGCCTACGGGCATAAACATGATATGTGTATTCTAGACTATAGCTAGTCCTTATCATGTACGACTAATACTCTAGCTAGTCCTCAGTTCTGTGGTACTGGCTTCACGATCAGTCATGTATATATATGGTTCGGGACGCCTTACTATTGTATGTATGATGATCGTACTCTTGCTCTTGTATAATTGCCTGTGATTGAGATACCTAGGATTGTTAAACCATAGGATTGACTGATGGCATGTAGAGTAACCCCATGTCTTGACAGCTTATACGTGATTTCAGAGTATTAACGTACTTTGGAATTGCGTAGCTGGCTATGTCTGCCTCCGCTCTCCGGTATTCTGGTTCTGGGGCGTGACAACTGGTGGAACACCTTGTTCATCAAGTTCATGAACACCGTCGAAGCATTCGTCAACCCAAACGGCATCACCATAAACTCGAACTGGCCGTACCGCGTCCTGAACGCCGTCTTCGGGATATCCTCCCTCTTCACCTTTACCTGATGGTAGCCTGACCTCAGATCAATCTTCGAGAATACCCGAGCTCCGCTCAACTGATCGAAGAGATCGTCGATCCGCGGCAGTGGATATCTGTTCTTGATCGTCAGACTGTTGAGTGCCCTGTAGTCGATACACATACGTACCGACCCATCCTTCTTCGGTACAAAGAGTACCGGTGCACCCCAAGGTGAAGAACTAGAGCGGATGAAGCCCTTGTCCTGTAACTCATCTACCTGTTTCTTCAATTCCACCAGCTCGCTGTTGTTTACTCGATAGACGTGCTGAGAAATGGGTTTCGCACCTGGAACCAAGTCTATCGAGAACTCAACGTCTCTGTCTGGTGGAAGCCCAGGCAATTCCTCTGGAAATACGTCCATGAACTCAACAATCAATGGATGTGGAGCTGGCTGCTCCTCGACTGAAGCTCCACAGAAAACACCGCAAGTCTGCTCTGCCTGCCGTCGGAAATATACAAACTCTGGCTCTCCTGGCGCTCTGAACAGAACTCTACCCCCGCGGCAATCTATGCTGGCATGGTGCATGCTCAACCAATCCATACCGAGTACAATATCGTAGTTCGGTAGTGGCATTACGAGCAAGCACACATCCAACTCTCGGCCTCCCAAAACTACTCTCCGTCCCTTGTAAATATCACGAACGAGGATAATGCCACCCCCGGTCGTAATCTTGCAAGTCCTAGGCAACGATTCAGATATAACATGATGTCGAATCGCAAAAGATACTGATACAAAGCTATGGAAAGCCCCAGAATCGAACAATACAAAAACTGGAATAGAGTTGAGAAGAATAGAACCTGCTATCAGCTCTCCAGTAACCTCAGCATCCTCTGCTGCCAAGGCGTAGGCTCGCCCCTGCTGTCCACCCCTTGCCTGATGCTGGTGCTGGGTAAACCTCTGCTGCTGAGTCGGCAAAGGTCCCTTTTGCTGCCCTGCCGTCGCCTTGGCTCCGTCTCCCTGAACTGGTCGTCCCGAAGACATGGGACACTCTCTCAGCTGGTGGTCTCCGGAACCACATAATAGACACCTGCCAAGCCTCTTTCTGCAGTCATTCCATCCATGACCCTGCTTCTTGCAGAAAGTGCAACTGACTACCTGCTGCCTGGGTGCCTGCTGCTGGTGCCTCGGCTGCTGCTGCACCTGCTGGAACGGCCTCTGCTGCTGGAATGGCCTCTGCTGCTGGTGCTGAAAATAAGGCCTCTTGGCCTGTCCTCCACTGCTGCCAGCTCCCTGGGTGTCGCAGCCCCTCTTGAGCTTCATCTCAAGATCATCCTCAGCCGCCATCGCTCCTGATAGGATCTTCTCAAAAGTGGCGTTCCTGTCACTCTTAGTCAAGGACTTGACCTCCTTGACCAAGCCCTTCCTGAACCTCCTCGCCTTCGCTGTCTCGCTAAGGCCCTCCACGAATCTGCTCAATCGGCAAAACTCACCAGAATACTCCTCTACAGTCTGGTTCCCCTGAACCAGGTTCTCGAACTGGGTCTCCAAAGCACCGACTGCCTGATCCGGGAAAAACTTTCCCTTGAAGAGCTCCTTGAAAGCTCTCCATGTCTGCCCTGGAGTGCCTACTCTCGGGTCCGTCTGATACCAGGTACGGGTAAGATCCTGCATCTAGCTGGCTGCTGCCTCTATCTGGAGTCCGGCTGGTATCTCCGCCAGTCGAAAGATCTCCTCAATGTGCTCAATCCAATCATCAGCATAAAGAATCCCCTCTGTCCCCAAGAAGTCCCTGGGGTTCATCTTCTTGAAGTCCTGAATGCCCGAAATCCTCTGTTGTTGCGGCTGTCCCAATCCTCCCTGTGGCTGGACAGCCAACCTCTCCACCGTCGCTCTAGCCAGCTGATGGGCCTCATCTATGCCCCTGGTAAACTCCGCTGTCTGACGCTGCTGCTGGGCCTGCTGCATCTCTAGGAAATGCTGGAAGTATGAAAACATCTGTGCAGCATCCACTAATCCAGATGGTATTGGCGGCTGGAACTGCTACTGGTGCTGCTGGAACTGTGGCTGACGAAACTGTGGGGGAGGCATGTCTGGGGTAGCTGGGATGGTCCCCCGAATGAGTAGAGGTGCACCCCCAAATGTGGCAGAAGCTCCCACATGAGCTGGAGTAAGGGGAGCTGTGGTCCCCGGGTCCTGGTGAGCTGGACGAGAGGTGGCAGACCTCTCAGTGGTGTCACCTGGACCGAGACGCTGCGATCGTGTCTCCACCATCCTGAAGACAGATCAACAAGAAAATCAATACGGAGAAGAAACGATATAGTCAAAGGAGACAGTTTATTTCAAAAGAAAAACAATATCAGCAAGAATTTAGATAGCAGGGATTTAGATAAGAGTTTTTCCTAATGTGATTGAGTACCTCAACTACATCCTATTTCCTACTGCAGGCTGTGGCGATACTCTAGTTCGAATACCACCACATAAACTGGACCTGCATGGGCCACCACTAAAACGTGTCACGACCCGCACCCTGTATAGGGGCACGAGAAGTGGGTACGTCCAGCCTATGCCGCAGTGTCGGCGGTAGAACGCTGTCCTAGGTCAATCATCTAACAATATAAAGGTACCTGTACAGTTTATACTCTTCGAATGGAGGTGACATCACAATATACAGTCTCAATCACATCTAAGGTAGAAGATGAAAGACAGATAGATAGATAGATAGTAACTCAAAGAGAACAGTAGCATAGATGAAATAAGTCTAAGTGTCTAGGATACATAACATCCAGAATGACAACTCATAATACAATAAGTCTAAGAGTCTATACATCTCCACATCTCAAAATACAACTCAGAATGTGAGACAAAATATAATGTAGAAAAGACTGTCTAGCTAACTGGTCTAGACTACTGGAGCAACATCCTCAGCTGCAGGTGGATCCTTCTGAGGGTCCTCAACACAAGTGTCATCTAGTCCTGCTCCATAATATGTAGTCACCCATGCCTCGTCCTCATCCTCTGTAATATTTTCAACAGGTCCAGTCAGGACAGAAACGAGCACAATACATCTCACACAGTTCATATCAGGTTAGAAAATACGATACAGGCAATAGAGTAAGATACAAGAAATGCTGAAAGGAAATATACGCTGTAAAAGAGATAGCTGTAAAGAAAATATCTACTGTATATAGAGAACTGTAAGTGACTAGTGATGTAGAGTACAAGATAGGCATGTAAATGGCTAGAATTTATACATGATTACACTACTGAGTTTGCACATGATTACACTACTTTGGAATTATTTACATGTCTACTTCTACTTTCCCGTTTCCCCAATCAATACACAAGGATCTAGACAAGTTACGTTATTATACATGATTACTTCACATAAGGCTCATAAATGAGTATACGTGAAGTTATACATGAGGGCTCAGTGAATCATGAGAGTACATGATCACATGAGTGCACATGTAAGATGGAAGCATAGGAGTACATGATGATAGTGAAACACACATAACATGAAGTACCCGATGCTCCCGAGAGGGATAACATCTCATGTAAAGATCCATATAGTACCAATCCGTGTTACCAATGTGACAGCAACAAGTAAAGTAATCTAGAGCGAGAAGTAAAGCCTGAACAAGTATGAAACGGTCAGAGAATATACTCGCCTGCTGTATAAATGTCTGTAGAGAATATGCTGTCTGATGAGAGGTGTCTGGCTCCTGATCAGAGCAACACAAGTCACAATGTATTCTAAATAGTAAAAATGAAGTCTATTATGCATACTACATGATTCTAGGTCCATCTGGTCAAAAGTCAACTCTTGGTCAACTCTGGTCAACTCTAAAGTCAAACTAGTCAAAGTTAGGTCAACACTAGTCAAACTAGCTAGGGTTTTAGTCAAACAAGTTAAACTAGTTCTTTTAGGGCATTCCTAGTCAATTCTAGGTTAATTAGGTCAATGTTGACCTAAGGTTGACTTTGGTCAACCCTTAGTCAACAAGGGTCAACTAGTAGTTGTTTAGGTCATTAGGTTAGCCCCAAAGCCATAGGCCAGTATCTTGGCCATAGGCTATTGTCATAGGTTTCCATATAACCTATACTTAGTAAGTTATTATATATATAACTATATATATAGATATACCCAAGTGTATCTACTACCTATATATATATTAATATAGGCATAACTACATACAATACAATCACCCACATATATATATATATATATATATATATATATATATATATATATATATATATATATATATATATATATATATATATATATAACACTATGTATAATCTAATACAATATATATATATATATATATATATATATATATATATATATATATATATATATATATATATATATATGTGATTCATATATATATAGAGAGGGAAGTGAGAGAGAGACTCAGAGTGAGAGAGAGAGAGTGAACAGTGAGAGAGAGGGCTGGACAGTAGGGGGAGTTCCAGAATTCCTGGAACCAGGATTTAACCCCCAACACTACACACAGTTACATATATACATATATATGTATATATATACACAACTATAAATACACACAACCATAAATCCTCAAAACTCACCTACACTCACACATACATATATACTACGTATATATATACTAAAAACACACTAATACATGTATAAATCAGATTAAAATTAGGTTTGAATTTCGTTTTAACAAAACTGGGAAAAACCCAAAATCTGGAAAATAGGGACTGTGTATTCGAAAACAGGGTAAACCCGATTTCACACACGAAACCAAGCTAAGACTCGAAACCATTGGTTGGTAACTGATGCCCCACATGTCCCCTAGTGTCCTAGGTACCTGACACGACATCACGACACGGATTGAAGTGTCCAAACTCACAAAAAACCCATTCGGGTAAACTGATACACACACATGCATACACAGCGTCGTGCACGCGGTTGCACGTCTCGTGCTCGCGACACAGGATACGACACATCTCGTGCTCATGTCCTCGTGTACGCCACATGAAGGGCTACACGCTCGTATCACCACGAGACACCCACGTGTCGTGTCCGCGCGACACGATACGCACGAAGTTAGCCCCCGTGCGCGTGTGCGCTGACAGCGCGTGTCCAGTACGAGTGAGATTTCTCACTCGACACGACACAATGCGACACCAACTTTGGGGGCATGCTCTCAGACATTGCCCCCGTGTCCAAGTCAAATATCTCGTGTCCTAGTGCTCTGTGCAGTGAGCACGAAGGGTGTGGTAGCAGGGCATGCACGCGCGTGCTCGTGCAGTGGGTTCGTGTCCATTTTGGACACGGACACAGCACGAAAATGTGCTCAGTCCACTAGGTATGTGACCTACATGTCTAGGGCTAGAAGAAAGTGTAATTTGTTTTACATTTTATCAAAAACAGATCCTCTGTGGCATTTCACCAAACAAGGGTTTATAGGCTAGGATACGTGTCCGATACGGACACTAAACGAACTCTAAATCCTACCAAACTTGACCCACAGTTAGGGTAGTCCTATATGCATGCGTTTATGAAGAAAAATCAGGATATTAACTAAGTTTGAGGGCATGTACCTATTTGTGCAATTCCAAGGAAAAATTAATAAAGAGGGGGTGTGCTTCCTTCAACTTGGTGATGTCCAAAGCTCCCAAATTCTTGATTGCTAGCTTCCCTTAGCACCCTTGATGTTGTAGGTTCCCAATGCAAAAGACTAGAGTGAATTTGGATCAATATTGATCAAGTTGTGGGTGTTTGAAGGAAATGGGATTTTTCTAGGATTAAATTCATGTAAAGATGTTCATGAATGATACAATGGGTTATATAGGAATGTGTGGCTGCTAGGGGGGTGCCCTATGGCCGGCCATGGCAGGGGGGTGTCCTTGACCTTCCTTCAAGGAGAAAGCAAAGACTTTGGTGCCAAGGTTGAGATATTTTGAGGATTTCATGGAAAAATATCTAATAAAGTAATCTAAGATATTTCCACCCATTGACTAAAAGTAATATCTATCCCCTTAGCATTCTAGGTTAGTAACTAATCTCTAGATTAGGGTAAACTAGGTTAGGAACAATCATGGTACTTAACAATAATTAAATAATATTAAAAATACATAATCTCAAATAAAGTCTAGTAAATTACCAAAATACCCTTTTTGCCAAAAGTCACTAATTTGATGTTCTAAGCCTATGGCTAAGCTCACATGGTCATGGCAACTTCTATGTTAAGGAAAACTAGGGTTTACACTAAGTTATACTAACAAAATCACAAAGTCATAAGTCATGACTTAGCATGACTTAGAAAATGGTTCTAATTACACTAATAATCACCAAAAATCATATCATGCCCTAAACACCATTAATAAATAATAAAAATAATAATTTTTCAAAAATCCCCAATTTCAGAAACAGGGTGTTATACCTACCAATCATGGTATGAAATATAAAGCACGAGAGGATAATAAAGAAATATCACAAGCAAATACCTGTATCCCTGCTGGTGTAATCACTACCATCATGAGCCGCTAACTAACTCCATGCAATCAGCTACCTGAAGAGATCATCATGTCCTCAGGGGACATAGCAAGATACATAAAAATATGCCTATCTAACAGTTTAATCATGCAATAATATAAACAAGGTATAAATAAGAACTAGACATGAGACTGACATGTGGCTACTGACAGGTAACTATGAACACGGATACATGATCAACTATGCATAAATGAACTGCTGGAAGAATAAGAGATCAATGGAATACCAAACCCTCGTCCCGAGTGTGGACTTGCAGGTTTGAACTAATCACTAACCCTCGTCCCGAATGTGGACTCGCAGGTCAGTTTCAAGATAAGTCACCCTCGTCCCGTGTGT